>OX377618.1:201680991-202094991 GCA_947397865.1 Polietes domitor
AATGAATTTTAAGTTTTCAATCATTTCTGCCATTTACTTATATTTTGAGTATTGGTGTATTCCGCGACTTATAGTAGAATTTTAATGCAAATAATTTTGTAAAATATTTTGACCCAATAAACCCCTGTTTTAGGGGTGTTTCGACCTATTAAAACAAGTCTTAGGCGTGTTTTTACCATTTTGCACAAAAGATACCAAAAAGACCCCTACGTTGAGGAGCTAGAGGGTTAAAATGTTTCACAAAAATGTTCCTCGTAGTGTTCTAAGTAATATTGCTGAACACATCCTATACTTGAAGTGTAAGGGTCACAAGGTTTCCTATGTCAATTCATCATAAGAATGTGCAAAAGAGGGAAATTCGGAAAACGTGCGAAATGTACCCGAAATGTACCCTTAAGTTCTGACTTACCTCTGGCATTCAAGTTTAGTTCTTAGTTTTGGCGTATTCAGAGAATTTATGGCAACTATTTTTGTAGTACATTTTGACCTGTTAAACTCCTGTTTTAGGAGTGTTTTAGCACCAATTCCGAAAAAGTGTGAAATTTATATATTTCTGCATATCTGAAATTTGGCATATTTCTGCCATTTAAGTTGAATTTTGAGAATTTGAGTTATTCAGTGACTTTAGTAGAATTTTATGGCAGATATTTTTGTAAAACATTGTAATCCATTAAACCACATTTTTTGCGTGTTTTTGACCCATTAAATATCTGTTATAGGTGTTTTCCCCCTTTTGCACAAAAGTTACCAAAAAGATCCCTATATTGGGAAGCTAGAGGGTTAAAATATTCCACAAAAATGTGCCACGTAGTTTTTTACGTAATATTGCTTAACACATCCTATACTTAAAATGTAAGCATCACAAAGTTTCCTATACCAATTCATTATAAGAATGTGCAAAAGGAAAGAAATATTGACTCCACTCTAAATTGACAATTTTCAAAACGCCGAGAAGATATTTAATAATTTGAATACCTACAGAGATCTGTTTATGTGGAGACAATTAAAATACAAGACTCTCTTAAGATTTTCCACACTTTTGGTGTAAACCTCGTACATGATGTTGTTGACAACAATGATGAGTGTGTGTTTTTTTTTTTTTTAAATCTTAGGTCAACAAGGGACGGTTTTTTGTCGCAAAATCTTATTGACTCTTTTTTCGCCCTTCCCTCCCTCTCCCTTTCTAGGCAAGATTTCTTCTAAAAGTCACCATCATCTGCCTTGACATTTGTCATTCATTCATTGTTTGCTGTCTTTGAGAAAATCCTCAGTTCTTGCCTCCACTTTTTTTCGAATTGTTTGCTTTACAAGAATTTTGTCAATATTTGTCAACTTGTTATTGTTCTTTGTTAAGTTAGCCCGTCAAATGAAGATTAAAGAAAGACTTGGTGGTCGGGGTCAATTGGATTTTCCGACAGTTTCACAAACTCACTACCCACCTACATATCTAATTGGTTAGCATTTTCTTTTGGCACAGCAGCAAGCAATTGATTTTTATGACTTTATGACATTTTGTATTTTTCTTTTTGTTTGAAAAAAAAAAAAAAACACAAAAACCTTGAGGCCATTTCAATATTGTTAGCGTAGCTGCATCTCCAGGTTTACCGCGTTACATACATATCACAACAATTCGGTTCACTCTGTCTAGTCTAGACTTTTAAGTGAAAAACGCTAAAACACACACACACACTGGCACAAACAATGCCTTGTCGTTAGAAAAAAATAAAAATAAAGACAACAAACGCTAATTGACTCTACGGCGGCGGCAGCAGCAGCAGCCCATCCATCCGTCAAGTATCTGTATCTGTAGGGTTGTCGCGCGTATTTAGTTAGCGTTGCACGATGCACTTTTCTTTCTTTGATGACTTCTAATGGCACTTTGATGGACGTGAGGTAGTCGGAGAAAAGAAGAAAAAAACATGAACAACTTCTATTTGTTCAGCTTTTAGATGGCTGCGGTGTGTGAGCAGGGCAAAAAACAGGGCTCAGAAAACCACATTATTGCTAATATAAATTCTTATTAGCGGTCATAAATTGAAGTCTAAGGGAGAGCCAACAACTGTGGTAAACACTTTATTTTTTCAACTTTAAACTTTAATAGAGAAGTTTAGAAAAAATCAAAGATGACATTTTGTATAATTTGGGTGTAATTCTGAAAACCATGGTATACATTATTTTTAATTGTGATAAAACGTCAATCACTTATGATTGTGGGATATATGTTGGTGTATATACGTTCTCCATAAAATGAATTCAATGTAACACCTTGTAAATCTATAGTCATTTAGCCATATTAGTCTGTCCGTTAAAAATTATTAAATTTAAAAATTTTATTTTAATGATAGACCAATATTTTTAAATTAGAAATCAAATTTTAAATAAACTAAATTGATATTAAAATTATTAGTTTTACCAGCCATTTATAACTTTTATTGCCGATTACTTTGACTTTGAAAGATAGAATAACATTCATTTTTATTTCGATTTTCAGGTTTATGTTTGACATTTGCAAAATGTGATGCTAATCGCTCAAACAAAATTGGAAAATATTAAAAACTTACTTCCAAAGTAGTGAGTCTTTAACGGAAACTGTAAGAATATTACGTGGAAAATATTCGTGTTTTCAGATGAAGCTCATTTTCATCTCGGTGGCTATGTCAATAAGCAAAATTGCCGTATATGGGGTTCAAAGAACCCACACGTGACTATTGCGAAGTCAATACATCCACAACGAGACACTGTTTGGTGTGGTGTGTTCCATTATTAAATAACAAAGTTCAATTTTTTCAATAAAACCAGTAATTAAAAAAAATTAGTACTTTTTATAGCCGATTCTAATTTTAAGTTTTAAATGACCCAACCTATATATGTAGGTGGTTCGGACACAATAATCCACCCTGTGTTGTTTTCACAAATTGTTGAGAAAAATGATATATATATATATATCCGTCAAATATTTGGCCACTGTGACCCTATCGACAAACCAGTCTCCTTACTTTTTTGCCGTTTTAATCATGATTTAGAATATCATGTGAAACGATCACACAAATTTTGTCTGTTACCTCCGATTTTATGAATTTACCAAATATGTACTTACTTTTCTATATCCCGATTTTCAAAAAGTGAAATTTGACGTAGAATATTTTTTTCATCCCCATAAACTTCAGTTTTGTGGAACAGTTTATAACCAATTCGGAAAAAGTACAATATTAAACCTAAAATGAATTTTATGTTTTCAAATATTTCTACCATTTAAGTTGAGTTTTAATTTTTGGTGCATTCAGAGACTTACTGTAGAATATTATGCCAAATATTTTTGTAGAATATTTTGAACCTTAGAACCCATGTTCTATGGGTTTTTTAGCACCAATTCGAAAAAAGTGCGAAATTTGTCCTAAAATGAATTTTAAGTTTTCAATTATTTCTGACACCTAAGTTGAGTTATGGTGTCTTCAAGGACTTATAGTGGAATTTTATGGTAAATATTTTTGTAGAACGTTTCTACCCCTTAAACCCCTGCTTTAGGTGCGTTTTTTACCCTTTCGCACAAAACGGGCCAAAAATATCCCTATATTGAGGAGCTAGTGGGTTAAAATCGTCCACAAAAATGTTCCTCGTAATGTCTTTAGTAATACTGCTGTACACACCCTATACTTAAAATGTGAGGATCACAAGGTTTCCTATATCGATTCATTATAAGAATGAGAAACTTCTTTTGAGGGGTTTTTTTTATCCTTTCGCACAAAAGGAACCAAAAAGAGCTAGAGGGTTAAAATGTTCATTGTAGTGTTTTAAATAAAATTGCTGAACTCACCCTATACTCCTATCACAAGGTTCCATATGTCGATTCAGAACCTGGTTATTATCGAAGAATTATCATTTTGTTCCACAGTGTGATTATTTTTCTGTGAAATTTATGGAAAAAGGTAATGTTGATAGATATATCGAAGTTTTGGTCTATTAAATTAGTTTTGATTTTTTTCGAGCTTGTCATATAAATCACGTTTAAAATGGCTAAACATTATCTTAACAACCGCCAATTAAATTCAACATTTACTTCTAATTTTATTGGAAATAAAATCGTTTCCCAGATGAGCTCGAAAAATCACTGCTTTTTTGTCTAAATTAATCAACAATCAAAAAACTCTCATCGGCTGCATCTGATGCAACAAACATCCCCACATCAATTCCCATTCCTAATTGATCTCAGTTTTACAGCTTTTCTGTAGTATTTGTCATTAGGCAAATCAATCGATAACACCATCAACAGCAGTATCAACAACCAATCACACATAAATCAATTTATGGTTAATAAATTTGAGGTGAAATTTCACTACGTTTTTTTTCTATCTGTCTTTCTTGTTGTTCCCAGACCTGAAATGATCGGCAGTAGTAGAGTAGTCAAGGTACTCTCACCATAAAACTTTATTTCTTTCCTTCGATCTACATTTATTTAGAGTACAACATGAGGAGAATAAAATAAACTTTCCATTAAAACCAGCAACAATAATTAGAAAAGGCCATTTAAAATCGCACGATAGTAAAATAAAAAAAAGCCAACAAATGTTAGACCAGGAGGAGATGTGAAAGAAAGAACAAACGAACGAACGGATGGACAGACGAAAATAATATGTTAATTTAATGGACATGTTTATTAAGAAAACAAATCGAAATTCGAAACAAAGAACAACCCAACACAGCCCAACACAAGAACAACAACAACAGCCCCAGCCACAAAAAAATTAAGTTCTAAAAATCTTGTTAACGCCAGATGCGCCAGATGATGGTGATGCTACTGTGAGTGAGTACCACTGCCAACAGCCATCACCAGCAGCAGCAGCACCAGTAAGAACGGCGGAGCATCCGTTCACCGTTGAACAGTGGTTCAGAGCAACAAATACCAATGCAGAATCAAAGAAAAAAACGAGACATAAAATTTTAGTTTTTGTTTGCAGTTAGACATACTGAAATACACACGAAATTTGTTTATGCATTATTATTTTTCAATAAAATTCCAATTTTCGTTGAAGGTAACTTTAATTTATGTACTATCATTTTAGAAATACAAGCCAGATAATACCCGATTTTTTATTCAATTAAAAGTAAAATTATGCTGGCTACAAATGTTGCGAATTTCACGTTTACATAGAAATAGTGGTTTAGGAGAAGTATCCTAAAAATTGAGAAATATAGACTTTTTTGAAAAAAAAAAATAATTTTTGCTGCCTTGAAAACCCCCATTAAAAATAAAAAAATATATCTTAAATAAATTAAAAAAAATAAACGTAATTATGATGGCTACACATTCACATAGAAATAGTGGTTTAAGAGTAGACTCCTAAGAATTGAAAAAAAAAAATATTTAAAAAAAAAATGAACTTGAAAAATTCATTTAAAAATAAAAAATATATTTTAAATATATTAAAATTAAAATATATTAAACGTAATTATAATGGCTACAAATGTTGCGAATTTCACTTTTACATAGAACGGTGATTTAGAAAAAGTCTCCTAAGAATTAAAACAAAAGATTTTTTTTCGAAAAAAAAAAAATAAATTTTTGCTGCCATTAAAAATAAAAAAATATATTTTAAATAATTTTTAAACGCAAATTCGGCAAGTGAGTTGTGCTTCTCGTTCGTTTGTGAAAATCATCTCCTTTTAGAGGCCGGGTTTGATGTTGAAAAGTCGCTGCGAAGCCACTTGAAAAGACTTTTGAGCCAAGTAATATATGTCACCATGCCATTTGTAAATAAATTTGCGTTCTATTGAATATAGAAGCAAAATGGTCTTGAGCCAGGACAATATCCCAGTTCAAATCAAAAATTTTAAATAAATTTAAAAAAATATATTAAACTTAATTTTGATGCATAAAACAGTGGTTTAGGAACAGTCTCCTCCTAGTCTCCTAGAAATTAAAAAAAGTTTTTTTTTTTTTTTGAAAAATAAATAATTTCTTGTTGGCTCCAAAAACCCCATTAAAAATAGAAAAAATATTTTGTTTAATTGATAGTTTAACTTTTTCTTAGAAACAATGCTTTAGGAATAGTCTTCCACAAATTTGAAAAAAGAAAGATTTTTTTGGAAAAAAATATAAAAATATTTTTTGAATTTTTCGTGCCACCAAAAATAAAAAAGAAAAAATATTTTTTTCTATTGTTTAATATAATAGACGACATTCTAACGAGAAAAACAATGTCGATGTGTAAATGATTTATGGATAAATATAGAAGTTATGAACCTCTTGGCAGATGTAAAAGATTTTTTAAATCATGATTTTATAATTTTTTGTTAAATAACGGAAAAAAACCCTCTACAAGTTAGATAACAAAATATTTTGTTTTATTTTTTAATAATTGGTATATAAACGAAGAAGAAGAAGATAATGTAGAAGTTATGGCTCAAAAGTTATGCTTATTTTAATTTAATCATACATGAAGACTATATGTACTTTTACATGAAGGGCCATAAGTTCTACATTTATCCATAGATTTTCTTCAAAACTGACCTTGTTTCCTTCGTTAAGATGCCAGCCATTATAAAATAACAAAAATAGTCAATTATACAAGTAGTAAAACTGGTTTTCGGCCTATTTAACCAAAAAATTAAAAAATCATGATTTTTCAAAAAAATCTTTTATGTCTACAAAAAGGGTCATAACTTCTACAGTTATCCATAGATATTTTTCATATAGATATTGTTTTTTGCTTTAGAACGTTAGCTTTTATGAAATAGAACGACATATTTTGCCCCATTTTTTTCTATTTTTTATGTTTTTATTTCTTGCCAGAAAATTTTTTTTTTTCAAAAAAAAAACATTTTTTCTCAATCCTTTGAAGACTGCTGCTAAACCACTGTTTTATGTGAAAGTGAAATTTGCCATTCGTAGCCATCATAATCATATTTAATTAATGATATAGGTCGGTGTTATCGGACTTATATTTCCACAAGAGAGTACAAATATTAAAGGCACTTTCTGCTGAAATTGGAATTTTAGACAAAAAGGAAATAATTAAAAAATAGCCTTAAAATATTTTTTATTCGTGTTTAGATAACCCATATACATCAGAAAATACTATACATGTATTTGAAAGTGAAAGAATTACCAACAGCTAACCGAAAAAAATAATAAATAATTTCTTATTTAAATTTCCAAATTAGAACTTATATTTTATTTATATATATATATCTACAGCTTTCTTTTGTTCGGCGACTTATAGTGAAATTTGACGTAGAATATTTTTTTTAATCACACCACCCCCCTAAAATTCAATTTTGAAGGACAATTTAGCACCACCTCAAGTACAAAATTAACCCTAAAATGAATTTCAAGTTTTGTCTTATTTCTGGCATTTAAGTTGAATTTTCAGCTTTGGTGTATTCACAGACTTATAGTAGAATTGTCTGGCATATATTTTTGCAGAACATTTTGACTCGTTAAACCCCTGTTTTAGTGGTGTTTTTAGCACCAATTTGAAAAAGTACAGAATTAACCCTAAAATGAATTTCAAATTTTGGCCATATGTTGACTTTTGACTCTTGGTGTATTCAGAGACTTATAGTAGAATTGTATGGCAAATATTTTTGTAGAACATTTCGACCAGTTAAACCTCTGTTTTAGGGGTGTTTTTTATCCTTTTCCACAAAAGCGACAAAAAAGACCCCTATATTGAGGAACTAGAGGGTTAACATGTACCTCGTAGTGTTTTAAGAAATATTGCTGAACACATCCTATACTTAAAATGTAAGGGTGACAAAGTTTCCGGTGCCTATCTATCATAGAAATGTGCAAAAGAGGAAAATATTGGCAATCCCTCCAAAAAGACCAGCATAAACATACACTTTCAAGGCTCTGATACACGTGCATTCTCTTTTTACCCCTTCTATCTTTGTCAGATCCTTGTTATTTCCATATTTTTATATGATTTGTTGTAAATTTTTATTTTCGCTTGCACCACTGTGCCTTGGTTGGATCAAGCTAAATGGATTTTCTATTAAAAAATTAAAAAACAAACAGCAACAGTAGCCGTGTTTGTTGTCTTCCACATACGAATGAAATTTAAGTATGTGTTTGTAGCTGCTGTACAAGTGCTAGTGTGTGTTTAAATACCAATCAACAATACAAGGCTAAAATATATGAACTTGTTGGTAATGGTAGCATTCTCGTTGTTGTTGTTGCTGGAAAACAATAATAACACATCACACATGATGAACAAATGAACATCAATAGCATCATCTTCATCACAAGCATCAGCACCAGCACCACCATCAACATCAATAACAGCAGCAACGGCAGAAGCAACAACATTATCATGATCATTCCCATCCTCATCCTCCTCATCAGCAGCACCAGCATCACCATGATCATCATCACGGTCGTCCATCGAATGGAAAACAATAAAAATTGATGATCAAACAGAAATTTACACGATCATAAACAAAACAGCAACGAGCATCGCGCATCGCATCTCAATCTCATTCACATTCAGATCGGAAAGAAATGTTGGAGCTTTATACTAGACTAGTAAATAACCCAACTGTCGAGGAGATCAGGTGTGGCGGGAGATGTTGTCGGTCGATCGCTTGGTCGGTTCATTTCTAACAATGTTGTGGCCAACAAAATATTTCGGTAGTGCGCCGACAATGATCATCTCGTTGATCATCATTAATTAATTGAAATGTTGTGGGTCAATTTCAAGCACACTCAAACTGAAATTCAATTCGAATATTTTGTGAGAATTTGTTCACATCACATTTTCCAATCAGCAGCAACAAAACCGTCCGATCAATTGTTATATATCCCTCCATTGTTTATAAAGCCATAATTTTCGTTTTAATTTGATTTTTCATTTCTTCGGATTGGTTTCCGATATCAAAGCAACGCTTTTTCTTGTGGCGGGGGGAAGATGTTTTCTTTGCCACATAGTAAAAGCGTTGCGCCACAAATAAAATAACAGTTTATTTGTTTTTGCCGAATTTATCGGTTCCAAAACCGATTGCGGACAATCGCTTGGCCATAAGGAAGAATATATATTTTTCTGTTGTTAATGCACACAATAAAAGATCATCGAAAGCGATATCCACCATGGCTGCCATAAAAATGTTTAATTACAAAATAAACATCAATTTTATTTCGAAGAAAAAAAAATCCATCAACTTTAACAAACGAAGCGGACACTATGATTTGCATGGGAAACACACGAGCGATTGGACAATCAGGTGTTGGAGAAATGATGTGATTGGCATGATTCGGAAATAAATCAAGAATGACGATTGAAGAAATCAATGATGATCAATTGGAAAAATTCTGGGAAATTTAAGACAAGTATCATTCTAAAATATAATAATAATAATATTATAATAATAATATGATAAATAAATAAAATGGACGTTAAATTTAGAACGAGTCGCTTCTTCCGTTCGTCGTTTGCTGGGATCCTTCGATCAATTGTTTTCACAAAATCGACGCCGAACAAAGTTTCTATTTAAAATTATAAATAACGTGAAAATGTAATTAAATTACAACAAAAGTCTAAAGAGGTCCGGGCAGACCCAAGTGCCTAAAAGAGGGTTAATGAACTTCTACTGTACTATCGTGAGAACGTCCTCTCGCTACTTGTCAATTAAAATGAACGGGCGTGGTGGCATGAGCACTCACTTTCTATGCAAAATGATGCAGAAGTTGTTTGTAATGAAAAATATTTTTTTAATACTTTCCATTGCAATGTTTAATTGTTTATATCAATTACGGCGCATTAATTTAATTGCTTTTACTGGAGTGTCATGATTGCCAATTGACTCAATTAACTTGCAACAATTGCTGTTAATTTTTTTTGAATATTTTCGATTATATTAAAATAACACTATGCTACAAAAGTTTGGCCGAAGGGCCATCTAAATTAGTTTCTGGCGTATTTTGACTTCCTAAACTCGAAAATGAAATTAGATAATTTGTAAGTGAATCCTTTTTTAAACTTGTTACTAATATTATCATTTGCGCCGAAGATAGATTTAATGTTCGTACTCACATTTTGAAAATATAAGTCCGATAATACCTCCTTATATTTCCACTTAAAATAGTCTCCAAACAATAGAGATTTTTTTCTTTTCTCGAAAAAAAAATCTATACAAAATAAAAGAAATTCTACATTTATTCATAAATTTTCTTAGGAAAAGTCTTCAAAAAATAGAAATTTAGTCACAATAGCCCGAATAGCCGCTTCAGTGGGTCGATTAAACTGACCATAAAATGGAAGCGCGCAATGAACTTTCTTAACAGAGCACGCATTTTGATAATAAAATTCAATAATTTGCAAGCGTTGTTCGTTTGTAAGACGATTCATGATGAAATGTCAAAGCATACTGAGCATCTTTCTCTTTGACACCATGTCTGAAATCCCACGTGATCTGTCAAATACTAATGCATGAAAATCCTAACCTCAAAAAAATCACTCTTTACAAGCTAATATGTTCAAAAAACATGCTGAAATACTCTAAATATTAGGGGTATTTTCAGTCCTTGTGAGGGAAAAATTTTTCCCTCTGGGCCGATTTCGTCCACTTTCAATCCCAACCGATCTACAACCATAAGACACATTTAGGAAAAATTTGAACCTCCTAGCTCATTTCGTTCGGCCGCTATCGTGCTTTCAACAGATAGACGGACAGACGGACATGGCTATATCGTCTTAGAATTTTACCACGACCCAGAATATATATACTTTATCTCCGATGAATATTTCAAGGTGTTACAAACGGAATGACAATGGAGGTGGAGGGTATAAAAATATTGGATTTATAAATATTGAATAAAAATGAATTAAGCAGTAGTTTCTATATTTTTTCTACTTCAAACAACAAATTGTCATACATTACCTAATATTTTTGGCTAAGAGCTAACAAACATCTTTCGAAGAACTTACCTGAAAAAGGAAAATAGAAATTATTTAATATTTTAATCAATTAATAAAAAGGTCTGAAAGGATTTGATCATTACTTCACAATTCACATTTATAATAAACTTTTTAATATAAATTATTCTGAAAAGAGACACTGATAATTTTTCGAATAGACTATGGTTCTGACAGGGCATTCTGATAGAGGGGGTAAACAAGGGAATAAGTATAGTGATCATTTTAGACGATTCTTATGATGAACCGGCATGAGAAAATAGGAGGTGTTCAGCAATATTACATAAAACACCACGAGGAACACTTTAGTAGAAATGTTTAGCCCCACAGCTGTCCCATATTGGGATCTTTTTGGTTCCTTTTATGAAAAGGGTAAAAACACCCCTAAAACAGGAGTTTAATGGGTCAAAATGTTCTACAAAAATAGTTGCCATAAAATTCTACTATAAGTCAATGCATACACAAAAATCAAAACTCTGCTAAATAAATCAAAACATAAAATTTATTTTAAGGTTAATTTCGTACTTTTCCGAACTGATGGTAAACTGTCGTACAAAACTGAATTTTAGGTCGGTGCAGTGAGTGAAAAATATTCTATGTCAAATTACACTATAAATCACCGAACAAAAGAAAGCTGTAGCTTTAAAAATATATAAATAAAATAACAGTAGCAATATGGGTACATAAAAAAATATTAATATTTGCCCCTTTTGCACATTCTTATGATGAATCGGCATAGGAAACATTGTAATCCTTACATTTTAAGTACAGGATGTGTTCCGTTATGTTACTTAAAATACTACGAGGAGCATTTTTGGGGAACATCTTAACCATCTAGCTTCTCCATATAGGTGTCTTTTTGGTCCCTTTTTTGCAAAATGGTAAAAACACCCCTAAAGCAAACCTTTAACGGGTCAAAATAGTCTACAAAAATATTTGCCGTACAATTCTACTATAAGTCTCTTAATACACCAAAAAACAAAATTCAACTTAACTGCCAGTAATAAATGAAAACTTAAAATTAATTTTAGGGTTAATGTCACATTTTTTCCGAATTGGTGTAAACTGCCCCATAAAACTGAATTTTAAGGAGGTGTGAATGGTAAAAATTTTCTACGTCAAATTTCACTATAAGTCACCGAACAACAAACAAAGCGATAGCTTTGATATATATAAATACAATAACAGTACCACTAAGGGTACTTTAAAGCTATTAATATTTCCCACTTTTGCACTTTCTTATGACGAATCGGCATAGGAAACCTTGTGATCCTTACATTTTTAGTATTGGATATGTTCAGCATTATTACTTAAAACGCAACGAGGATAATTTTTCTGGAACATTTTAACCCTCTACCTCTTCTATATAGGGGTCTTTTTGGTCCCTTTTGTTACAAATTTAAAAAAACACTCCTAAAGCTGGTTTTTAACGGGTCAAAATATCCTACGGATATATTTGTCATAAAATTCTACTATAAGTCTTTGCAAGCACCAAAACTCAAAACTACACTTAAATGTCGGAAATAAGTCAAATCTTAAAATTCATTTTAGGGATAATTTCGTACTTTTCCGAATTGGTGTAAACTGTCCCATAAAACTGAATTTAACGGAGGTGGTGTGAATTAGCTCTTGATAATTCTATATATTATCAAAGCATACATGTAAAGTATGTAAAGTCAACCTATGACTACATTCCTACAACTCCTGACATCCCTATGAATAAATATAGAAGATATAACCATTCTTGTAGAAGTACGTGTCGTATTTATATTTAAGCTAAAAATTCATTTGACAAATATCGAAGGATTTATGTATGGCTTGAAGCGTAGTTAAGATCAGATAATGTTTTACGAGCTCTTCCTTATTTGGAGTGAATTTAAAAACGATTTTGCAGTATATATCTATCTATCTATCTACTCGTATGATTGGACATCACGATTCATTTCAATCATTTCATTAATACCAACAACATTAACGCCAATGAATGAGTGAATGAATGAATAAGTAGTTTCTGTTTGATAATGGCGCGATACGCGATGCGATGCGATTGTATACAAAATCCCTAATATTGATTTTCCTTTCCCACACTTTTGCCGGTGTTTGGCCATTTTGTTGTTGGCTTTGTTGCTGCTGTTGTAGTGTTTTAATTAATCTCTCGCTCTATCTTTTTTCGCCGTTGTGGTGGAAACACACCATCGGAAATGATAATTAATTATAATCTTTATCGCCAACTTTGATTATAATAAAATCAAATATAATACGTGAACGAACATAGAAAACCGAACAAGCGAAACAACAACAACAACACGCAAACGAACACGAACAACATCACAAACAACATTTTACAAATAAATCTATAATTTGCAAAACAAGTTTATTACTCTGCATCTCCACAATTCATTCATTCATTCACATGTCTATGAACGAATGGCCGAACGAACGGACGTACGGACGGGCGTATTTCTTCCCAGATTTGTGTAGACCGCTGGCGAATGGAATGGGTGGAAAAACAAACCAAAAACAACTTTCATTCATGATTTCAACAATGGTTGGAAATTCAAATCAAATCAAATAAAATCAATGCTTTTTGAATGAATATGGCGGGCTGGTTGGTTGGTCGATCGATAGTTCGATCGCGGAGCGTATGAAGTGTTATAAATCTAAGAGGTTTATGCCATACATCGATCGAAACATACATACGAGGGTCAAAAGAGAAGTACGGTCATACATTTCACCAAAATATATATATTTATTACAAAAAAGGGAAAAGTTGTGGAAAAGTTTATCATCAAAACGGTAAAAGTACGAAATTAACCCTAAAATGAAGTTTAAGTTTATGCTTATTTGTGGCATTTAAATTGAGTTTTGAGATTTGGTGTATTCAGAGGTTTATAGTAGAATTGTACGGCAAATATTTTCATAGAACATTTTGACTCGCTAAAGCCCTATGTTAGGGGTGTTTTTAGCCATTTGCACAAAAGGGACCAAAATGTCCCCAATATAAAGGAGCTAGAGGGTCAAAATATTCCATAAAAATTTTCCTCGTTGTGTTTTAAATAAAATTGCTAAACACATGTTATACTTAAAATGTAATGATCACAAAGTTTCCTAAGCCAATTCATCATAAAAATGTGCGAAAGAAGGAAATATTAATATTGTTTAAGTACCCACATTGGACTGATATTATATCTATATATATTATTTCTACACCTTTCTTTTGTTCTGTGACTTATAGTGAAACTTGACGAAGAATATTGTATCCATTTACATCCATTTACCAACCCCCTAAATTTTCAATTTTTGGGGCAGTTTAGCATCAATTCGGAAAAAGTACGAAATTAACCCTAAAATGGATTTTATGTTTTCAATTATTTCTGCTATTTAAGTTGAGTTTTGGTGTATTCAGAGACTTATAGCAGAATTGTATCGCAAATATTTTTGTAGGACATTTTTACCGTTAACGCCCTGTTTTAGGGGTGTTTTTACCCTTTTTATATGGAGGAGCTAGAGGGTTAAAATGTTCCACAAAAATGTCCCTCGTAGTGTTTTAAGTAAAATTTCTGAACACATCTCATACTTAAATTGTATGGATCACAAAATTTCCTAAATCGATTCATCATAAGAATAAGAAATTCCTGTTTTAGAGGTGTTGTTACCTTTTGACACGAATGGAACCAAAAATACCCCTATGTTGAGGAGCTAGAGGGTTAAAATATACCACAAAAATGTTGCTCGTAGTGTTTTAAATAAAAATGCTGAACACATCCTATACTTAAAATGTAAGGACCACAAGATTTCTTTTGTCGATTAATCGTAAGAATGCGCAAAAGAGGGAAATATTAGTATTTTTTTTTAAATACTCTAATTGGCATTGATATTTTATTTACATGTATTATAGCTATAGTTTTCTTTTGTTCGGTGACTTACAGTGAAATTTGACGTAGAATATTTCTCCTATTCACATCGCCATCCTAAAACGCAGTTTTGTGGGACAGTTTAGCATCAACTCGGAAAAAGTGCGAAATTGACCATAAACCGATTTTTAAGTTTTGACTTATTTCTGACATTTAAGTTGAGTTTGGAGTTTTGGTGTATTCACAGACTTATAGTAGAATTGTATGACAAATATTTTTGTAGAACATTTTGATCCGCTAAAGCCCTGTTTTAGCGATGTTTTTTTAGCCTTTTGCACAAAAGGGACCAAAATGACCGCTATATGGAGAAGGTAAATGGTTAAAATGTTCCACAAAAATGTTCCTCGTAGTGTTTTAAGTAATATTACTGAAGACATCCTATACTTAAAATTTAAGGATCACAAGGTTTCCTAAGCCGATTCATCATAAGAATAAGAAACTCCTCTTTTAGGGGTGTTTTTTACCCTACACAAAAGGGACCAAAAAGAGCTAGAGAGTTAAACTGTTCCTCGTAGTAATATTGCTGAACACATCCTATACTTAAAATGTAAGGAACAAAGTTTCCTAAGTCGATTCATCATAAGAATGTGTAAAAGAGGGAAATATTAAATCTTTGTTAAAGTACGCTTCGACTTCTATAAATATTTTCCCTTTGATTTAAATAACACTTTTCAAACTAACCTCGTTTTTTATAACTCGACCGCAATATGTATGTATGTACAAACAAGAGGAATACGTATGTTTTCGTCAGCATGCATAATTATGGCTAAAAATTATGTTTCCCTGGCGCTTCAAAAGCCAAAGATAGATAGCCAAAGACGGCCAGTCAATAACCCAACTCTTTTCACAGGGCCAAATCAACGTGCCACCAACAACACGCAGCTCACTATAGATACTCGCCAAACATTTGTCCATATGTATAAAGATGATAGATCAATCTGACACCCCCCCCCCCCCCCCCCCTCGCCAACGCCACAAAAAGAGTGTTGCGGGTATTTGTGAATGAAATACAATAACCACGAAATACAGTAACAACAGTCCAGCCAGCGCCGTCTTTTTAGCAATTCATCTAACGTAAAACAAATGCCAAATACGAGCTGCTGCTGCTGCCGCCGACCGCCAACCGCCACTAACAACAAAAATTCATTCATAAAAATGGTCTTGTCCCCGTGGTGTGGGGAGTGAATGGAATACTGCGCGCCAAGTATGAATGAACTCCTCGACTGTGGGGACGAGTGTGTGTATTTGGCCAGAAGCGAAAAATCCACTCATACTGAGGTTTGGATGGTGTGGTTGGTTGTTGGCAGCTTTAGGAGTTTGTGTGGTGGTACTCCCTGGTTTTTCACCAAACCAACCATTCAACGTTGCTTTATTCTTCGTTTCGTGGCTATCTTCTATTGAGGTTTGTATCGGTGGTTTTCGATATTGTTTTTAATGGGGGGAACAAACACGGACGTGCAGATAGATGTGTTGGTATTGGTGGTATTGGTACTGGATTTAATTCATGGTTTTGTTGGCCATTTCATCTCAATGAAACTGGTTTCGTTGGCGTAAGTATGTCCGTTTGAGATGGCTTATCTATAAAGCCGGGATGTACAACACTGATGGGCAATAAGGGGCCTAGAGATTATTGCGCAATGTGTGATCAATCAAAAATGCCTTCTCAAGAAGGTATGCCACCCAGAAGGCCTTCCTGTTCCCAGATTAATGAAAATTTCAATAAATCGCTTCGAAGTCGCTAAAATTGGGAGATGGTCTTCTCGTGCCCTCTAAAGAGGCCTTCTCTACGCCATACAGTAGGATAGATTTTCTACGCCACACAGTTGGATAGCTTCTCGACGCCACACAGTGGGATAGCTTCACACATATGAGGGCCAAAAATATAAAAAGTGTTCGTAGAGTGATAAAACTTGGCATCGATCGTTTTCTGAACGAATTTAAGAAAAATATGAGGTTTCATCGAAATCGGCCACGCCCATTATACACCGCTCATGTAACATAAAATGAATAAATTTATAAATAAATTTTTCATATAAAAATGCTTCTTTCGCTCAGAATATCTTGAAATTTTGCACAGACTATACAAATAACAAAATGAAAAAGTTCTGCAAATTTCATTAAAATCGGCCACGCCCAATTTCGAATTTTTCATACAAAAATTTTTGTTTTGGTCCGAATGTCTTGAAAATTTGGATAGTGTTTACAATTAATAAAATAAAAACGCTCTGAAAATTGCATCAATATCGGCCACGCCCATCATATACCGCCCATATAACTCAAAATTTTTTTTCATACAAAATTGTTTGCTTTGGTCCGACTGTCTTTAAATTTTCCATTGATTGGTAAAAGTTGGTGGATTTTTTGCATAAATTTAAAGAATACTTTACTGAAGGCGCAGGTAGGCGGAGTCATTTTCATTTTATCCAAGACAAATTGCAACCGCTGAATTTTATAAATTCATTTTTATTTTTAAACCAATCCAAATAACATTTTTTAATTAAAAAGAAGGTCCTGTTTTTCAATAAAAATTGCCTTAGTATGTTAACAGCAAAAATATTTTTACGATTTTTTTTTTAATTTTTCAAAAGTCAACCAAAATTTTTTGTAAAAATGATCAATGATACATTAGTTTATTATCATAAGGCATGAAAAAAATAAATAAAAATAAAGTAGTTAATACAAATATATATATTTCTTATTTTTCTAAAAAAAAATAAAAAAAAAATCTATGAACTATTTTTTTAGATTTTTTAGTGTTTTTATTACTTTTATTCTATTATTCTTCTCATTTTATTTACTATTATTCTATTAATAAACTAATGAAGCAATAATCATTCCGATATTTTTTTACTAAAATTTTGTTTGATTTTGCAAAAATATTTAAAAAAAATGGAAAAAATAGAACTCATTATTTCACCACTTTCAAACTCACACAGGCGCTAAAAAATAAATCTCAGAACATTACTTTAATTTTTTCAAAAAAACTGGATTGATGTAATAATTTCGAAAATCAGAATATAGAAATAAAAATGGAAAATTTTTAAAATATCTAACACGGTGATAACATACCACTTCAATATTTTAGAAGTTTTTGAAATTACCTTCGAAACAAGTATCGGTTAAGTACTTCTGGAGTTATATGCGATCGAATGAACACATTTCTTTGAAAAAATCGTAATTTCACCACTGCTAAATTGGCTATAACTTATGAAAAAAATGTTCTAATTGTTTCCAAAAATACGTATACAATATTTTTATGAAATATGAGATTTATGCATAAAATTACTTTCGAAACAATCCAAGCTAAAAAACCCGTACCGCTTGACATGGAATGACTCATATACGGATGGTAACACAAGCACTCTAAACTGAAGGTCCACTAATGAGCTATCCCCACGCAAGATAAGAAATGAGTATAGAGCTGAAGTCTTTATAGTTGAGTGTGGTTTCTTCTCATTTCCATTACACTCAGAGAAGAGATATCACTGCTGCAACCATATTCGAAGAACATCATATTATGATTGGGATTATAGTTGGAGTAATCATAGCATGGCTGGTTATTGTGTGATCAATATAACCATTTCATGTCAGGCTAAAACTATCTTATGATTACCCACAATCATAATTTGCAACCATAATATGATGCCCATCAATTTTCACAGCAGTAATCATATTATGCTTGCAACAATCATATATCTTGTCTGCGTGTACCAGATACAAATAAAATATTTAACGATACATGAATGATTGGAATGGAATAGTTAGAACATATGAAAGTATTTCACGTTGAGAACGGAGCCCGTTTTATCTTGAAGGCTCTGTTAAACGTCAAAATTGTATCACTTAGAGGCCAGTAAAATCCGATCGACTTCATAATCATACGATAATAGTTTGGAATGCTTCCGATAGAAACCTATTGATTGGGAGTAGTCACAATTTAAACATCAATGATTTTTGTGGGATATTTTTGTGGTAGGTTGAGCTAGGTAGAATAATGTTCTCCTTGATCCTCTCCCTGAACATGTTACACACCCACTTTCTAAATTGTTGATTACATTTATAGATGAGCAAACCTTATGATATTTGCGATTTTTGTAAACTACTACGATAATGTTGGCCATTTCTGTCTTCTCTTTTTTATAGGTATGTCTTAGTGATTAGAGTGCGGTATATATTGCTGCCTGGCTCCTCTATGCACACTGGCACACATGCATGCTTGCATGTGTATTTGTATTTGTCATTTCCATCCTCCTAAAGCTAAAGCAGCCAAAGCAAAGCCAGCTGCCCATCCGGTCGTCGGTCAGTGGGAATAAACCAAACCAAATAGACAAGCAATTCAAACAGAACAAACAACCCAACTAACTTGGCCAGCAACAACAACGGGTCGCATTACGAGAAAAAACACGCAAAAAATTAGATGTGGCCTAAAATAAACACAAAACTTCAAAATCTCTCAACTCATCTTTGTCCGGTGGAGTCTCCTCTTTGTAGGCTCTATACGGCGTGCGTGCAAAAAATAAAACAACAAACGTACCCCCATCCACACTGATCTAATGCGATCAACACATTTGTTGCAAACCTTTGCCGTTCTTTGGGACATCAACTGTTGTTGTGGCTGTTGTTCGTATCGAAAACCCATTTGTTGTGCTGTGGTGCGCATACATCAAACTCCATGGAGATGTAATTCTATTAACAGGTTTCCTCAACTCCTTTGTGGATAAGGTGCACCCCATAGATTTTCACTTAGTTTCTCAAAGATTATAGCACATGCACATACATGCTGCAGACATATGAGGGTGGTATCAGAAGTACTGTGAAAGAAAATCGCATTGGGTGTAAGATGTTTCACTTCTTTGCCTTGTAATAGATATAAGACGATCAAATCGAATTAGTTGAGAATTATAAATATTTTTCGCTAAATAGATGCGCTGGATAGTTTTTTGATCAACCTGTAGATAGAGATGTTAAGAAGAATCCAAAATAAAGAATGCTTTTAATCAATGTTCATATATCAACGAAAAATTCATTTGTTGAATTCTCATATGGATTACTTCGAGCATCAGTTGGCAATAGAATCTGATGAACCAGAAGAAACATTTCATCAAACATGAGCGCCTTTTGAAGAAAGCTGACATATGCTGGGCATTGTTTGATAAATGTATAGAATTACCAAGAACTAAAAGAAAGTTTTAATAAATAATTTCCTGTTTAAGCACCCAAATTGATACTAATATTTCATTTATGTATATTATATCTACAGCTTTCTTTTTTCGGCGATTTATAGTGAAATTCGACGTAGAATTTTTTTTCTTTCACACCACCTCCCTAAAATTCAGCTTTAAGTGACATTTTAGCTACAATTCAGAAAAAGTGAAAAATTAACCCTAAAATGAATTTTATGTTTTGGCTTATTCTGGCATTTAAGTTAAGTTTTGAGTTTTAGTGTAATCAGAGATTTATAGTAGAATTTTACGACCAATATTTTTATAGAACATGTTGACCCGTTAGATCCCTGTTTTAGGGATGCTTTTTAACTTTTTTCACTAAAGGGACCAAAAAGACCCCTACATTGAGGAGTTAGAGGGTTAAAATGTTCCACAAAAAAGTTCCTCGTGGTGTTTTGAGTAATATTGCTGAACACATCCTATACCTACAATGTAAGGATCACAAGGTTTCCTATGCCGATTCATCATAAGAATGTGCAAAAGGGGGGAAATATTGACCCGCCTCTAAAACGACCACCAGATGTAAACTTTTCAAACGCTGATACACGTATACTATTTTACCCCCTCTTTTAGAAACTTGTTATTATCGAAAAAGTTTCATTTTGTTTCACAGTATTATGAGAAACCCGAAATAAAAACCGCTCCAAACAAGCCAGAGGAAGACGAGAACAATGAAGGATTGGTAACAACCAAGTATGGACAGATCAAGAAATTATTTCAAGTGTAATTAATCTTATTGATCCCTAAAAGTCGGAAAACGAGTTGGCAAATGAAGAACAAGCTATCAGAATATAAACCAAACGTTGTCAAGATATGGTCCAGCTATTACATGATATGATTATAATCATGGCATAATATAATATCCACTTTGGCATAATGTGATTATCAGCTTGTCGTAATGTAATAACCACATTATCATAATATGATTGTTATCTTCTCATAGTATAATTCACACAGTCATTATTTCATAATAGTGTTATAATATAATCCCCCCAGTCATCATGAAATATTATCTCTACGCAATCATATTATGATAAACGAACTATTGCCATATAATCCACATGTTATCCTAATATGGCCGCTCTGTTTCATAATATGTTTATAATCTTGTCATAATATAACTCCCACATTAGCACAATATGATTACAATCTTGTCATAATATAATCTCGACATTATCATAATGTAATATGATCGAGAGCAATCATATTATGATTATTAAGTTATCGTAATATAATCCGCACTTTGTCACAATACGCTCCCATTGTTTCGTAATATAAATATAATCTTGTAACATAATCCACACTTTGTCATAATATGATTATCATCTTGACATAATATAATTACCACATCGTCATTATATGATTATCATTTTCTCATAATATAGTCCACACATGGTCATTATATGATTATTATCGTGTTATAATATCATTCCCCACATGGTCATAATATAATATGATCTCTACGCAAAAATACTATGATAATTGTGCTACTGATTGTACGTTATCCTAATATGGTCATAATATAATTATAATTCATAATATTATTATAATCTTATCATAACACAATCCCCACATTGGCATAACGTGATTATTACCTTGCCATAACCCCACATCGTGATAATATAATATGATAGCATGCAAGATTCTCTATGCAATCATATTATGATTCTCAAGCTATCGCAATAATCTCTATGCAATAATATAACCCACACATTGTGATAATATAATATGATCGTGAGCATACAAATACGCAATCATATTATGATTATTAAGCTATTACAATATAATCAGCTCCTTATCATAATATGGACCCACTGTTTCATAACATTATCACCATTTTGTCATAATATATTCCCAACATTGTCATAATATGATCATCATCCTCGTAGGAATATTCTGAGAAGAATGGCCTGCAATACTTCAAAGGTATTTGTTATTCTCATGTCAAAACTTAATGAATGAAGTTTTAAGCGATTTTTTTCTACCTGTGACTTTGCTTAACTTCCAGCTTAATTTTTGATATTTGGCATCTGATGGTCAACGAAAATAAATCCATATTTCTCACTGGTAGCTAAATATGTAGAGCCTAAAAAGGCCTAATTTGTCAATACAATGTTATATCCTGTCCATGTCGTACCCAACATTTATCATAACAACCTCGTTAATTCGTATCTCTAGATGTTAAATCCACCATCAAAGATCCATACGTATGTTATGTACATACATACACGTTTGTATGTACAGAGCTGGTCGAAGAAGATCGATCGTTCGATAAGTTGGTGTGTAAAACAAAAGTCAGAGTCTCAACGGGCCAAGAGATAAATACATCAACCCAGTTTGCTTTTTTCTGGTTCTTCAGAGCTTCACTTGAGTGAATAGAGAAAAAAATCTGCATCCGTTTTGGCCACCACATCTGTCTGTCTAGAGTCCACCATCTGACCAACCAACCAACACACACATATATAGCAACACTGTTAGAAGAAGAGATAGGAAAAAACCCCACCGAAGGAAGTCGAGGATGTTAAAATCTTGTGGCGCTTAAGATGTGGCGTGAATGCGTTAAACTAAGACTGCGACTCTCTGAATTTATTCCCATATTTACAGTTGTTGTTGTAGTGGTGGTGCCGCTTAAACAAATATCGTAATCTAACAATGTCTTCATTTCTTTTCCTTTGGAAAATTCGAAAAAAACATATTTCGAGGGGAAAAAGAAGCTGCGGAAGTTCCCAACCATATGAAGAAACAGTTAATGTGTGTTAGGAAAACACATTCGTGTGTCCATCACTGTAGCGTAGATACGCGTGCGCGTGCACTGTTAAAAAGGGGAACGGGGCAAAAGAAAAAAAAAACAAATCAGGATATATTTCCGCAAGAACTTGTTTTTATTACGCTCGTACGTACGTACAGCAGCCATCAAAAGTCACGAAAGCCAGCAGCCACTGCAACCACTCACACAGGTATTAATTAATGGAAAACCAAGGAAAACTGATATTTCCATTAAAAGACTATTTAAAAGTCATTAGTTGGAGCGAACCGGAACGGAACAGGGACCGGCCAAGGGAAACCTTGAGAAGAAAATTCACGTTTTTTATAGGCTGAGATAATTTCGTGTAATACAGGAGCTGGTTCTCACTGCGATGATCAGTGGGATGTACAAATAATATTGTTTGTGGCACATTGTCAAAATTAAGAATAACATTTGGATCACAGAGTTAACCGACCTAGCAAAGCAAATACAAACAATTGGGAGGGGAAATCTTGTTATTTCTTAACATAGTCGCCTTGTAGGTCGATACGCATTGCCGGTAATATTCAATAGCTTCAATATTTAGTGTTTCGCGATTTCCGGTCACTTTCTTTTCACGAGTTCCAATATAATATAATTATAATTTAGTCCTAATATAACACCAAGATTGTCATAATATAATATCTGTACATAATCCCAACAATGTCATAATGTAATATGATCGTGAGCATACAATAATCTTTACGTAATCATATTATGATTCTTAAGCTATCGCAAAATAATCCCACATGGTACCGCTGTTTTATGATTGTCATCTTGTCATAATACAATTCCCATGTTGTCATAATATAATATTAACTTGAGCATATAATAATCTCTTCTCAATCATATTATGATATTAAACTATTACAATACTGTTTCATAATATGATTATAAAATTGCATAATCATCGTTTCATATAATATAATCTCCACATTGTCATACTGTAGTGTGATCATGAGCATATAATAATCCCCACGCAATCATATGATTCTTATGATTATAATCTGTTCATAATATAATACCCACATGATCATAATACGATTATCACTATAATCCAAACATTGTCATAATATTATATGTACGTAAGCACAGCATAGTTCTTAACGTTCTCACGTTGTCATAATATGATTATCATTTTGCCATAATATTATACCCACATTGCATTAATATGATTATCATCGTGTCATATAATATAATCCACACATTGTCTTAATAATGTCATGTAATATGATCGTGAGCATAAAATAATGTCTACGCAATCATAATATAATTCTAAAGCTACCACAATATAATCCGCACGTTGTCATAATATGGTTCCACTATTTTATAATATGATTATAATCTTGTTAACATTATCATAATATGATTATCATCGTATCATCCCCATATTATCATAAATTGATAATATGATCTTGAGCATACAATAATTCTATCCCAATCATATTATGATTCTTAAGCAATTGCAATATAATCCGCAAGTTGTTAATATATAGTCCCACTGTTTCATAATGTGATTATCATCTTGTAATAATATTATTCCCACAATATCATAGCATGATTATCATCTTGTCATAATATAGCCGAGCAGACAATAATCCCTACGCAATCATATCATATATAATCAGTACGTTGTCATAATACGGCCCCACTGTTTCGTAATATGAATATAATATTGTCATAATATAATCCACATACTGTCATAATATGATTATCATCTTGTCATAAGCCCCCCCTTTGTAATATGATCGTGAGCAGACAATAATCGTATTATCTTATCAATCATATTATGATTCTCAAGCTATTGCAATATAATCCGCAAGTTGTCGTAATATTTGGACCATATTCAAAATTTGATTAAAATCTTGTCATAACATTACTCCAAAGTTATCACAATATGAACATAATCTTGGCATAATATAATCTTTACGTTGTCATAATGTAATATGATTCTTAGCATTCATTTTATGATTCCTAAGCTATCCATTGTCATAATATGGTCCTCCCAATGCTTGATAATATGATTATAATCTAATCAATTTCTTTTTCCGAGTCCCCTGGGGATATTTTTTGCGGTAATTTCAGGAATCACAATGTTGTAAAAATATTCTATAATATAGATTAGTTTCCCGCGATTTAGTCTAACATGATTGATTCAGCTTGTTTAAAATAGTGTTTTCAGAAAAGGTCGTAGCTTATTCGAATTATCGAGTTATCGGACCAGTACTAAGTTGAGTTAATTTATAATTTTTCTTATGAGGTTTGTTATTAGTTAATAGCACAATTGAACAATTTTCTATTGAAAAAATTATAAGATTACACGGAGACTTCCTATGCGACTTCGCAGCTGTAATAAAACTATTAGTTCAAGACATTGAAAAGGTATCAGACATTTATATTAAAAATCTAATAAAATATCTTAATCTTAAAGGCTGAATATAACAGACCTTTCTGAGTGATGTAGTCCATTGAAAACGGTGCCTTAAGGAGCCACATAAACCAATTACACTGTGCTACAGTCTGGGAGGTGATATAATTAGTCGGGTAGAACAAGAATATGCATTTGAAATTTGCCGTACACCCAAAAACCGATTTTTTTATCATCTGAATTAAAAAGAAGAAGAAGTTATTTTTTAAGAAATCTTTAGAAATGTGCTTTTGTCCAGCAAACACAACTTTCATAATAATTGTTAACCATTTTTCAACTTTGGCAATGTTTTGCACATTATTTTGTTCGATAAACGCACCACTTGTAAATTAATTTAAATAAAAGATTTAGTAACGAGTAAAACGCCGCTATGTTTTTAATATCTGTTAGTAATTGAAGTTTTTATTAATACTAATTAATTGAAAAAAAAAATACAAGTTTTGGTCATTCCAGTTCACATCTCTCATTATTTTACGAATTGAGGTTCAATAAAAATACTTCAAAGTCATCAAAATGATAAAAATGACGATTTTTCATCTTTTTCTAAAAAAACTAAAATAGCAAAGTGGGGAAAATGTGTTCCAAATTTGGTGATTTTTATTAAAATGGTCGATATGTTTTTTACATATTATATCTGTTTTTGTTATGTATTTTTATATAGATTTGGATATTATTAGATTTTCCATATTTTTCCAAAAAATACCTGAAATCCCAAATTGGGGAAAATATGTTCCAAAATTGGGGATTTTTATTAAATTGGTTGACACGCTTTTTTTAAATTTTTATCTGTTTTTGACATGTATTTTTATTGGACTTTAATTCGTAATACACCTTGTGCTGAGGTTTTCGGGTGCACTCTATACACTGATGAGTTATCCCCAAACAAGATATGAAATGCGTATATTGGCGAATTGAGTACAGTTGAGCGTGGTTCGCATCCTTTCAACTACAAGAAAATAAAATTTCCTGTGGATGAAGAAAAAACTTGATCGAAATATATTCGAATATATTACATTCAAGAACTCATGTTGCCACATTTCACAACTATCAGTGTTACGGTAGAATGGATTTCGCTGGAAAGCTTCTAGTGTTCTTTGTCATGTCAGGGACTTGTTTTAGCACCCTTCCATCAGTCCATCATCAATGTGGCCATGATTTGCAAAGGTACTCCCGAAAAAAAGTTCATCACGCGTATTTGTTTATCTCCAGTAAACTTTTAATTTCGTTTATGAACACAAAAGAAAATAATAATTTTGTTTATTCATTCATCCATCATTGGCCATGGCTCATAGCAGCCAGCGAGCGTACGTACGTTCACATTCGTCGTACATCATCAGTTACTAATTACACATTCATTTACATCAATAAATTATATTTGCTGTTGTTGTTCTTTTAATTGTAAATTTATTCGCATGGCAAACAATTAAAAAATTTTCTGAAAATACATACACGTCCATACATTTTATATGTCTGAACTTGCAATTTAATTTCAATATTTATGGACATCCATACGATCCTATCCATACATCAATTCATACGTTGTAGGAACTCTACAACTGTGCGTCCGTCCGTCCATCCATCCAGACATGTACTATTATTATTGATAATGTTGTTCTTTATTGTTTTACATGCGAC
The DNA here is from genome assembly GCA_947397865.1 of Polietes domitor. Taxonomy (NCBI): domain Eukaryota; kingdom Metazoa; phylum Arthropoda; class Insecta; order Diptera; family Muscidae; genus Polietes; species Polietes domitor. The sequence continues at coordinate 201,707,889 of OX377618.1, forward strand.
GTATGCAACGTCCGATATGTTTGCTTGTGTTTTTATTCAATGTTTTGTAATTATTTTGTGATCAAGAAATTATAAAAACCACCACCACTGCGATCACCACATGTAATCCGATGACAACCAACCAAGTGGGTGTTCGTTCATTCGTTCTCCCGAGGAGTTCGTTCGTTCGATAATCGCCAACGTCTACTGTTAATTAGTATTCATAAAAAATACAAAAAGAAAAGATCGTTGGGATAATTGTAAATGATCAGAATGTATTATCGTCGTATTAGTTCTTAGTTAAATATTAAGAAGATTCCATATTATATTATATCTACAGTTTTCGTTTGTTCGGTGACTTATAGTGAAATTTGAATAAAAAAATTTTGAATATTTTTTCCATTCACACCTCCCCCCTAATATACCGATTTGGGGGACAGTTTAGCAGCAATTCGGAAAAAGTACGAAATTAACCCTAAGATGAATTTTAATTTTTGACTTATTTCTGGAATTTAGGTTTACTCACAAAAAGGACCAAAAAGACCCCCACATTGCGGAGCTAGAAGGTTAAAATTGTCCATAAAAATGTTCCTCGTAGTGTTTGAAATAATATTGTTGAACACATCCTATACTTAAAATGTAAGGATCACAAGGTTTCCTATAGCGATTCGTCATAAGAATGTGGAAAGGGGGAAATACTTATATTTTTAAATTCCCATATTGGTATTGGTATTTTATTTAAATATATTATAGCTACTGATTACTTTTGTTCAATAACTTATAGTGAAATTTGACGCAGAATATTTTTTCCATTCACACCATCCCTCTAAAAATCCGATTTACGGGTGAGATTAGCACATATTCGGAAAAAGTACGAAATTAACCGTAAAATGAATTTTAAGTTTTGGCATATATCTGGAATTTAGGTTGACTCTTGAGTTTTGGTGTATTTAGAGAATTATAGTAGATTTCTTTTTTTGTAGAACATTTTGAACAAACCTGTGTTTTATGAGTGTTTTTTGCCCTTTTACACAAAAAGGACCAAAAAGACACCTACATTGAGGAGCTAAAGGGTTAAAATCGTCCACAAAAATGTTCCTCGTAGTGTTTGAAATAACATTGCTGAACACATCCGATACTTGAAATGTAAGTGTATATTTATCAACTTCGCCTTTCGTTTAGAAACTAACAACATTAATGTTTCGTACATATATTCAAATTCATTTCGTATATTTTCACTTTGCTTTTTTTTATGTCTGTTTGTATATGTGTATGTTACAATGTATAGGCTTAGAATTTCAAATTCAAGATGTGGGTGTTTTAATTGTATTTTTATATTATTGTGGCGATTTTAATTAGCATAGTAGTTTATTAGGTATTAATATATTTTTAGATTAGTTTAGTTTAATATAGTAGTTTAAGTAGCGTATTGAAAATGTAGATCACACAGTAGTTTTTTTTAATTAGTACATTGTAGATTTTAGGTAGCAAATAATAATTAGTTTTTTTATAATAGTTACTTTAATTTACATTTTATTTCATAGATTTAGCACTAATTAATTTTTTGTGCGTTTTTAACAAACTTAGACAATAAGCCTTTTTTATAAATTCAATGTTCAATGTTAATTTGTTTGTTTGATATGTACATATGTAACTTTTTATTTTTAACTTTATGTTTGTCACTGTCACGGGAGGAGAAGCGCACAAACTCGATCAATAATCATAAAGGACTGGTTTGTGTTGATGCTGTCGCCTGAATTCACTTCCTACAAGCGACAGCACAACAACAAACTGCTTGAGCAAAAAAGGGAGCGAAAAGAATAAACGATTGATGCACCGCTATTCCTGCACACCCCTGCTCAAATAAATAGAGCCACACTCCGGCTCAAATAAATAAAGACACACTTCAACAGTAAGGATCACCAGGTTTCCTATGCCGATTCGTCATAAGAATGTGGAAAGGGGGAGATACTTATATTTTTAAATTCCATATTGGTATTGGTATATTATTTATACATATTATAGCTACAGATTACTTTTATTCAGTGATTTATAGTGAAATTTGATGCAGAATATCTTTTACCCTTTTTCACAAATTTATTTTTTTATTTTATATTGACATTTTATTTATATATATATATTATAGCTACAGGTTTCTTTTGTTCGGCGACTTATAGTGACATTTGACGTAGAATTCAGTTTTGTAGGACATTTTGACACCATTTCGAAAAAAGTACGAAACTAAGCCTAAAATGACTTTTATGTTTTGACTTATTTCTGGAATATAGGATGACTCTTGAATTTTGGTGTATTAAGAGATTTATATTAGAATTTTACGCAAATATTTTTGTAGAACATTTTCAGCCATTAAAACACTGTTTTAGGGGTGGTTTTTACCCTTTACCACAAAAGGGACCAAAAAGACCCCTACCTTGAGGAGCTAGAGGTTTAAAATCGTCCACAAAAAAGTTCCTCGTAGTGTTTTTAATAATATTGCTGAACACATGATATGTCTAAAATGTAAGGGTCACAAGGTTTCCTATGTCTATTCCTCATAAGAACGTGCAAAAGGGGGAAATATTGACCCCCTTCTCTAAAATGACCACCATACGTAAAATCGCCGATACACGTATATACTATTTTTAATCCCTCCATCAGAATCCGTTCTCAGATTTTTTTGTGTTCCACAGTGTAATTTGCGAATGGATTGCTCTTTCCTAGAATAAGAGTGCATAATCTAGAAAAATATTATCAGAAATGCTTCAATGAATGATTTACTATGTGAACGAACGGAGACGACCGCCAACACAAGTGATGAATGAATGCAAAATTGTGTGATTATTAATAGATGCACGAGAAAATAAAACAATAAATATAAATTCATTGAAACTTTTCGTTTTGCAACAACACAACGTTTTGCGATAACAAAATGAGTAGAAAAAAAATTGTGTGATTTTGTTGTTGTTCCTTTCCAAACACTCACTGGACACAAAACGCCATAGAAATTCCATTCATACTATCGTCATTTACAAATTCAACAAATGAACAGAGAGGGACGTACAAAATTCAACAGAGGGACGGTGGCGACGACGACAACAACGGCGTTAGAATGAACGTCAACGTATCAACGTATTGGAGTGGTGGTAAATTTGAATAAAATTTCAGTAGCTGCATGGCGCAAACTGGCAAACTACAGTTGTGTTCACATATTAAAATTAAATCTCGAATAAGAAATAATGCCCCCCCCCTTCCTCACACCACCCCCTCGCCAACTCATACACACAGCTCAAAGTGGATTTTACATAGAATCTGAACCTATAGACGGACGACTGACGACGTACAACGTGCGACGTACCACAACTACTCGCACTCGGATGAATGAAACCCCGTGGCTGGGGCAGGGGGAGTGAGGAGGGCCCAAGGAGGGAACTCAGGCCGCGGTGGAGAAGTGCGCAGAGATTGTGGAAGCTGAAAAAAGTATTTAATTTGAGGCAAACTAGCCATGATTAGGAACATCCGGTTTACTAACCGAAAAAGCAACAACAGTATGCCTTTAACTTACGACGAAACCCAAAAAATAACAACAACCAACATATCGAGGGGAGCGAGAGAGAGAAAAAACAGTAACAAAGTAGCAGCAGAGTGGATACTACACACAGCACAGGCCAGTACAAGTCCACCACTACACATCAGCGACATGCAACAATATCACATCACATCATACAACGAGCGACAGCGATGTATGATTATTTTCCATACAAGATTTCACACACACTCGAACACGCTCTTATGGTGGCACATTGACAGCAGCCTCCAAAGGCATCTCCAGTGAGCGATAATGACAATGATGGTGGTGGTGTTGGTCGTGGTCGTGGTGATGATGATGAGGAGGAGCATGACGATCTTGTTGCTGATGATGATGCCACCACATGGCCGGTCATATATCGGAAAAATAGTACGAGCACGCACAGTGGTTATCATAAAACAGTAGGTGATGTAAATAGCGTCACCCTAATTCCAAAAGGGAATATGCAAAAATATCAGTTAAATTTTTGCATATTCCGATAGAAAACGCCTAAATAAATCGGATTATATCGGATATCGAAAATAATTTCAGTTACACCCTTTTGGAATTAGGTTAACGAAATATATGTTTGCTCTGATCTCAAGTTTCAAAGGACTCGGATCTACAGAAAAAATAAATTTCGTTGAATTGAAAATAAAAATAATCTACTAATATCACCGAGGACGCTTCTTAAACCGCCAGGCTTGACGTATAGATGGCGTTCAATTTTTTGAATCAATGACACTTATGAAATATGGCAACATCATTAAGCTGAAGTTTAAAGTTTGACAATTCCTTCGGTGTTGTAGTATTTGAAGGCAATAAACTATGAGTGAATTTTCAAATATGCAACAAATTGGTCAATGAATAGTATTTTCTAGTTATTGTGTTGTTTTAGCAGGCATTCGAATGTAATAAATTCACAAACACCAATCAAAAATTAAATTGGAACAGCCCACCTAAAGTTGAAACGAAAAATATATCATCTTCGACACATGGTGTCCTTGGCCAGGTCTCAAATCTAGGTTGCACAGTCGCAAGACGAACTTTCTGCACAAGGACACATGATATGAAATAACACTCTTCTAAATGCTTTGTGCTGAGGTTTTCGGCTGTATATAAATTTGCTAAAAAATTAAATATATATGCGGCTGATGACAGCATGGTAACACCAGCACTCTATACATAAGTTCCACTGATGATTTTATCTCCACACAGGACACATGACAAAGAGACTGAAATGAAGTCTAAACTGAGGAACCCAGTCTTTCGTTTTCAATAGTAACGTAATGAAGGGCATAATTTAAAATAGGCCCTAGGTGATGAGCTGGTCAAAAAAAGCCGGTCATCGAATATTAGCTAATCCACTCAGAAAAATAACCTACCTACATCTGAGTAAAATCCATGACAATTTAAATGAAATTTACTCCACTTTAGTTTACTCCACAAGTCTATGGATTTAGCAAAGTACAGCAAATCAAATATATTAAATAACAATTTAAATTAAATTAAGTTTAAAAATATAATTTAATTAATAATTATTTAAAGCTAATGGAGGAGAGTGAACAATTTAGATATAAGTAAATATTAATTTATCAATAAAATGATTATCGATTTTAAAAGGATAGTAGTGTCTCAAAGCACGAGATGGAACTTTAAACCGAACGTATGAAAGCAGTACGTAAGTGGGAATCATCTATTAGTGGGACATTTCTCTTTAAGCGGGAATTTTAAACTCTTTAAGCGGCATTGAGTTTTTCAGAATTTACCTCTATAAATGGGTCATTTTATTCGTTAACCCTATGACTGGTATATACCCCTCATTGCAGGCTTCTTTAAGTGGGGTTTTTCAATTGCTTTACCTCTGTCGGTGGATTTTCATACTAGGAGAGGTATTTCTTTGTCATTGAAGTGTATGATATTTATGAAAAATGTCTTGTCATTTATTTTGGTTTAAGACAAAAGGTTGTGCTGAAGTCTTTAGCAGAACCCAAAATTAGCAAAAAGGCAAAGTGAGACCTTTATTGTTGCAGCTAAAAGTTGACTGCGCAGTTTCGATGGGCGCTACCCCATCTCGTCAGAACTTTTGCAACGAATGTATGTCTTTGACTTAAATCAGGGTTCATATTAGTACCAGCGGTCACCTATGACAAATGAGAAGCGCTGTTAAACAAAATATTCCACCGAACTAAGTCGACACACTAAAAATCTCACCTTGCCAATTCAATGTTATGCATGTGCTCGCATCGCTAGCAACAATGCAAAGGTTGTTGTTGTACGGTATGTCCCGTCTTCACTGTACCTCGTGTGTATTGTTGTTGTTTGTATGTATTGTTGGTCTGTTATGTTGTATGTCTTGTCATTTATTTTGGTTTAAGACAAAAGGTTGTGCTGAAGTCTTCAGCAGAACCCAAAATTGGCAAAAAAAATGAAAAATTCATAAATAAAATGAAATGTTTCATAAATTTTTTTCATAAACATTTCATATTTCATAAAACAAAATTGTTAAATTATTGAAACTTAGGTTCATAAGATTAACAAGTTTTCCGCCTTGAATAGTAAAATATGAATTAACTAAATAGATAAGGGGGGAAATTTTAAATTAAATTTAAATTATACTTATTGGTAAACTAATGAAGATAAATGCATAACATTTAAAGTATTTTTTGAAATAAATGTAAAATTGTCGCACGGAGTAATATAAGAGAATATGACAATTCCAAAAAGGGGAGATTAAAATAGAACTTCAAAAAGGCTTGACATTCTAAGATCAACCATATCACGTATACTTCAAAAGAGTGACTTGATATATGATTCTTCATTTAAAGGACAAAGTAAATTGAAAAAAATAAAAAAATCGACTTTACAGAAGTGAGAGATCGTTTGGGAATAAACGACCAGTCCCTTGAGATCCCACTTTTCCACTTATTATAAACCCTATATATCCTCTGATTTGCTTAAGGCTTAAGGGAAAGAAGTAAGCATTTTTTAATCCTTTCAATTCGATTTACGTAAATGTCGGCATTAGGACTCCAAAGAACCAATCGAACAGGCCCAATGATTTCGAACTCTATATCGGGAAATAATTGAATAGAACCTCATATGTCGGAATATGAAAATCAGAATAACTATAAATATCATTAATACATACTGAACACTGCCTATTCGAAAAATTTCTTATGCTACTAATATCACCGAGGACGCTTCTTAAACCGCCAGGCTTGACGTATAGATGGCGTTCAATTTTTTGAATCAATGACACTTATGAAATATGGCAACATCATTAAGCTGAAGTTTAAAGTTTGACAATTCCTTCGGTGTTGTAGTATTTGAAGGCAATAAACTATGAGTTAATTTAGTAAGGGAAAGAAGTAAGCATTTTTTAATCCTTTCAATTCGATTTACGTAAATGTCGGCATTAGGACTCCAAAGAACCAATCGAACAGGCCCAATGACTTCGAACTCTATATCGGGAAATAATGAATAGAACCACATATGTCGGAATATGAAAAATCAGAATAACTATAAATATCATTAATACATACTGAACACTGCCTATTCGAAAAATTTCTTTTGCAATTTAAATAATTAAAATCATAGTGATAATTCATTTACTACAAATGGTAATTTTATTTATAAAAATTTATTTAAATCAAAATACTTTTCGATTGTATTGAAAATATATGAGTTTTGCATACATCGAAGAAAAACAATGTTCTGGAATAATTGGGGAATTTCTTCCTCAGTTTTATTTCAATAAAGCTTATTTGAAGGAAAAAATGTACTGTGATTTTAAATGATGTAAATTTTTTTGGTAATTCTGCATCTTTGCACTTTCTGATCGACATAAATGCTTGGTAAATCTTGCTGAAATTAAAAATGAAATTAAAGCAATGAAAACGATCTTCAATGATTCACATTAGATATTATATTTGAATTGAGATTTTCCTCCGGAAATATCGGTTACTCTTTGAGACACTGTAAGAACCAACTCTTACCACAACTCACCGCTGATCTTGTCGCACGCACTGTACTGTAATCATCGGCACAATGGATTCAATGATGGTCAGTCAGTCATACGCGTACCACAGAGCTTGGTCATTGCCTTAGCCTTTCCATAGATTATTTATTCTTTTTTTTTTTTTTGATGGTCTTCTTACAATTACCACCACTACCAAGGCAACTACTACAACTATTACCACTACCAATGAAATGTGATCAGCAACATCATGCGAGTACACCATTCTTCCAGCTGTTTATTTTATGAGGCTGACTGAGATCTTCGACTGAGGTTGATTCTGAGGTTGGTTGGTTCTGAATCTCGTGACAGAAGCAGAACCAGAGGCAGAGACAGTTACTGCTGCCGATACGTTACGTTCATTCATTTATTGCTGCGGGAAGTGTTGCTGCGTTGTTTTTAAAAACTTTTAGGTTGGTCCATGTCGAAGACGACGATGATGTTGTTGTTGTTTGTTTGCCATTCCATTACTGTGATCATTATAATTATTATAATGATGATGGTTCTTTTAGCTACTCGACTTTATTTCGTTTGCCTCGAGATGTACTCCAATTGTTGTTGTTTTTGCTTTTGTTGGCTTTGTTTGGCTGGCTACTAGTATTAAGCTTTAATTTGTTATTCGTAGTCTGGCTGTGCTGTTTCATTTCGAGATATTTTATTTTTCTTTTTTGTTTTTTTTTTTTTTTGTCTTTCTGTAAAGACTTTACGTGTGTGTTCATGTTCATTGATCTTATTTCTCGGCAGTGTGATGATGGTATTCATCTTGGCTCATCTCTTGTGAACTTGTAAATTCCGTTTGCACGTTTATCGTTACAATCATTTAAGCCATCATATCATATCTTGATCAGCATCAGCATCGCCATCATCATCTCCAACATGTTAAATGTTCTTCTTCCTTCAGTTCCAGTTTCTTGTGGTGATGATATCTTCATTTTCCACTTTAGTTGTCATATTCAAAATACTCCGTCTTCAGTCTCAGTCAGTTAAAGACAAAGAGTGATTGTGGCAATTAATTTGTTTGAAATCTAAACCTGTGCCGTATGGTTTTAGCAACATTTGAATCTATCTAGTGATTGACCACTTGAACGGGTATAACCAGATGTTGCAATTGTAGTAAGGAATTGTGAAATATAAACAGTGTTTCCCCCTTTTTGCACTTTCTTATAATGGAAAGGCATAGGAAACCTTGTGATCCTTACATTTTTGATATAGGTCGTTTTCAGCAATATTACTTGAAACACTTCGAGGAACATTTTTGTAGACGGTTTTAACCCTCTAGCTCCTCAACATAGGGATCGTTTTGGCCCCGTTTCTGTACAAGGGTAAAAACACCCCTAAAACACAAGTTTAACGGGTCGAAATGCTCTAAAAATCGGCACAATGGATTCAATGATATATTTGCAATAAAATTCTACTATAAGTCTCTGAATACACCAAAACTCAAAACCCAACTTAAATGCTAGAAATAAGTCAAAACTTAAAATTCTATTTTGGGTTAATTTTGTACATTTTCCGAAATGGTGTTAGAGTGTCCCACAAAACTTAATTTTAGGTCGGTGGTGTGAATGTAAAAAATATTCTACGTCAAATTTCACTATAAGTCTCCGAACAAAAGAAAACTGTAGCTATAATATATATAAATAAAATATCAGTAGCAATTTGGGTATGTAAACAATATTAATATGTCCCCTTTTGCACATTTTTATGATTAATAGGAAACCTTGTTGTCCTTACATTTTATGTATAAGATGTATTCAGCAATATTACTGAAGATACTACGAGGAACATTTTTGTGGAACATTTTAATCCTCTAGCTTCTCAATGTAGGGGTCTTTTTGGTCCCTTTTGTGCAAAAGGGTAAAAACAGCCCCTAAAACAATACTTTAACGAATCAAAATAAAAAACATATGCCATAAAGTTCTACTATAAGCTTCTGAATATACGAAAACTCTGAAGTTAACTTAAATACCACAAATGAGTCAAAACTTAAAATTCATTTTAGGGTTAATTTCACACATTTTTCGAAATGGTGTTAGAGTGTTCCACAAAACTGAATTTTAGGGGGGTGTTGTGAATGGAAAAAATATTCTATGTGAAATTTTACTATAAGTCACCGAAAAAAGAAAACTGTAGTTATAATAAATATAAATAAAATAACAGTACCAATATGGGTATTTAAACAATATTAATATTTCCCACTTTTGCACATTCATATGATGAATCAGCATAGGAAACACTGTGATCCTTACATTTTAGGTTGTGTTCAGCAATATTACTTAAAACACCACGGGGAACTTTTTTTGTGGAACATTTTAACCCTCTAACTCCTCAATGTAGGGGTCTTTTTGGTCCCTTTTGTGCAAAATGGTAAACAACACCTCTAAAATAGAGGTTTAATGGGTCTAAATTTTCTACAAAAATATTTGCCTTAACATTCTACTAAAAGTCTCTGAATACACCAAAACTCAAATCCCAACTTAAATGCCAGAAATAAGTTAAAACTTAAAATTAATTTTAGGGTTAATTTCACACTTTTTCCGAAATGGTGTTAGAGAATCGACATAGGAAACCTTGTGATCATTACATTTTAGGTACAGGTTGTGTTCAGCAATATTACTTAAAACACTACGAGAAACATTTTTGTGAAACATTATTACCCTCTAATTCCTCAATGTAGGCGCCTTTTTGGTCCCTTTTGTAAAACTGTAGAAAGCACTCCTTTGGTCCCTTTTGTGCAAAAGGGTAAAAACACCCCCTAAAACTATGCTTTAACGGGTCAACATGTTCTACAAAAATATTTGCCATCAAATTCTGCAATAATTCTCTGAATACAGCAAAACTCAGAACTTAACTTAAGTCAAAACTTAAAATTCATTTTAGAGTTAATTTCGTAATTTTCCCTAATTGATGATAAACTGTCCCACAAAACTAAATTTAAGATGGGTGGGGTGAATGGAAAAAATATTCTTCGTTAAATTTCACTATAAGTCACCGAACAAAAAAAACTGTATTTAAATAAAATGTATGTGTCAATTTGGCTATTTATTTTTTAAATTTTGTATTTATTATTTGTTAGTTATTGGTAACTCTACACCATTGTCAGACATTCACACGTTCTTTGAGTTCTTCAACTGATCTTCCGCCCAACTATTTTATCCGTCATATCGAAGATGTTGCTGTCTACTATTTACATTCTTTATCCCCTCTAAGCTAACCTTCACCTCTCTCTATGTCCGTCCTTCCGGCTTTTTCTTGACTTTTCATCGGTCTTTCATTTATAAATTTAATGGAAGTCCACATCAATAAAGTAATGGTTTCCTCCCAAATACACATGGCCTCTCATCGAATTAATCGTAAAAAATTTCCTTTGATAATGCTTTTAATTTCGGTGACACTACACAAAAAACCCCGAACAATGCATCAAATCTAATTTTGTGTTCTTTATTAAATCGATATTAACAACATTATGCCTAACGAATCGGACAAGTAAGTGAGTGTAGCGAATGACATTAAAATGCATTTGGACATTAGGTTCACAAACGCCAATGGGCAAACGAAAAAAAGAAGCGGAGAGAAAAAAATGACTTGCAATTTGTGCAACAAACGATAACATAAAAAATAACTAAAGAGTGGTCATAAAATTTCACAAAAAATAAACGCACCAATGAAGAAAAGACAGGCGGACGGACTAACAAACAGATAAAACAATTCGTTTCCAAATCGATTTCAAAATAAGTTGATGTTGCGCATGCGCACCTTTTAATTTGTTTCACTTTGTTGACTATTTATTGCAACAACAACACACAACGACGACGACGTCTGTGACGTTAGGTTTAAGACTTAAATGATGCGTTAAATTGCTAAACAATTTTATTTCCAACTCCTCTCACTTCAACTCCATCTATTTCCATTAAGAGAGCGTGTGTCGATCGATACTCGTAGTCGTTGTCGTAGCAGCACTGTTGCAAGTAAATGCCATATCATCATTCATATCTACTCAAGTTTTAGATATTAACAGAAAATCCATTAAAATTATATACAGCAATAAAAACAGCAACAACAACAAGGTGACAATATTTGTAGCGTTTTTGTTTAAAGAGGGCTGGGAGAAAAGCTGTTTAGGCCTTTGGTAGGGTAGGCAAGAAGGAATGTAGGATACTCTTCACAGCAACTAGTTTTCTCCGCACAAGCAATAGCATAACGCTTCAAATACAGAACTGGACATCGATCCTCGAACTGCCATCTATCAGTACACCCAGTCTCGTCATCATTTGAAATCATCATTCCGTATCAGAGAAGAAATTATGGAAGGTCTGCTACAAAAGGAATATCTGGGACACACTGCGTTTCAATGAAGTTAGGCCTACCATTATAGATTTTGTGAAAGGCTTGCTGTAAAAGGCATCCTAGAAGGCCTGCACAAGATTTTTGCAGTAGAACAGTCCATTTTACAGTTGAACCGGATGATATACGCAAAATGGAGATTGTTGGCATTTTCAGATTTTTATTTCCTAATCCTGAACTACAAAATTTCAAAGGATAACATTTTTTCAAATAATTATTTTGAAAACTTATTCGCATCATACTATACCGAAATGGGTGTCAAATGAAAGAGTACAATATCTGTTAAAAATACATCAAATTCCATGTATAGAAATGTATTAGTTTTTTTTTGCCTATATTCATTTCTTTCATTTGATAACAATGCGAATAAGTATTAAAAATTATTATTTAAATTATTTTATCCCTGAAATGAAAATGAGCATCATCGCAGATGGTGAATTTATTCGAAAAACAGTATTAGTTTTAAAATATCTCACATTAGTCTCAAAGCAACCCCTTAGAAATTTCTATACCCCAAATGCGACAATTTTAAACACTTACTTTGGGATTTTCTTAACGCCAAATGTGACAAATTTGACTTCTAACAAAGTCATCGAAATCGCCCAATCGGGATAAACAGTGTCACATTTTACAGCCTCAAATGGTGTCGCACTTCGGGACTCATTTGTTTCTCAACAATCAGCCGAGGTTCTTTTGAATCCCAAATTCTACAATTTCGACCTTTGACCAAGCAATCATGATAAAATGGTCATCATTGCTGAGTGAATTTGGGTGAATTTGTTTGCTCTTCATTATTTTTAAAACATCGTTGTGGATGCATTTGTTGTTCAACAAACACTCGGGGATTTTCTATACCCCAAATGCGACATTTTTGACGACTGACGAGGCAATCGATATGAAAATGAGGCTCATTTTGACATAAAAAAGACATAAAAATCAAAAAAAGAGAATACCTTATGTCAGTTTTTCTTATTTCTATCAACTTTAAAAGAGAAGCTGAGTGATCTCTAAGAAGGCTATAAAGAAGGTCCTTCGAGTTAGTTTTGAAAAGGAAACAAATCATGTCTGAGGGTCTATCGATCCAACGAATAAAGGCTTAAAGAGGCAGGCACAGCTGAGGGACCTCTTCAAGTCAGTTGTAAGAAGTGAAGGGTCAGATTTTCTTGTGTCCATCGATCCGACAGATGAAGGCTTAGAGCAGATCTATTTCATGTCGACTTTAAAAAGGGAAGCAGACACATCTCTTGGAGGGACATTGAGAAGATCTCTTCAAGTCTGAAGGTTCTTGTAGGAGAAAAAAAGTAGGTCTTTTGCCATGCATTTTTTACTATAGATATATTTTTGGAAGACTTCTAGACATTCAGATCTCTCAGAAGGATTACTAGAATGTTGCATTAGAGAGGTCACGTTTTCTTCTATCTATCGATAGGACTTAGTGTAGACCTTTTTCATATCGACAGGCACATCTGACTGATATCTTTGAAAGGCACATAACCTCACGCCAGGTGGCTCTATCGATCCGTCTATCTGTATATATTCTTTCATGTCGAATTTAAGAAGGTGAAACAGGCACGTCTGAGTGTACTTTAGACTTTTTTTTTAGTTTTAAAAAAGGGAAGAAATCATGTCTGAGAAATATTTTTGGAAACAAAAATATGGCATCTTTTCGTTCATTTTTTCTGTAAACTATTTCTTAAGGAAGGAGTTTCTATTGGATCTCTCAGAAGGACTCTTAGCATGCCTTATTGGAGAAGGTCTCATATAGTCCGTCGATGGGAAGTGGTTGTAGTTATTTTATGTTTGGGGAGTCTTCAGGACAATTCATTCAGTGGCGGTCAGCTTAAAACTGTAGATAATTTTCAGTGGATCATGATCGAGCTTCCTATTGTTCTGCTCGAAATGTTTCCAGACCTTCTAACATAAAAAATCTCAGAAATAGAAAAATCTCCTCAGGTTGATTTCCTGAATTGTAAGACCAAATGTCATGTTTTAGCACATCCCTTGCAAAGATCATTGAAAAACTATGTCACAAACGCCACGATAAACTTAACATGGTCTTCAGAAGCAGAAGAGGCAAATATCGTTACAAAGTCTTTTCAAATGTTAAAAGCGTTTAAATTTCAAACATCATTTAGATATTGATGACGGCAGTTGGCCCGAGCAACCGGGTGTTTGTTGGTGTATCTCTGGAACAGCTCGCAAACAGAACAGAACAAGGCCAGTTAAAGATGAAATGCAAACAAACAAAGAGTTGGTTGAGAAGAAGAAAAGCACGCTTCATTTGTTTTATTGACTGCACGTCGTAGTCGTCATTACACTTTTATTTGTTGGTTTTCTTTTCGGTTTTTCTGTCCAGCTCACGGCTGCACATTTGCACATTTAAAACGAAACGATCGGTTGGACGTTCTGGTCGATCGGTCAATTGTGCAGCACGGCGGCGGCACGTTGATGATACGCATGCGCGCACGGCGTTGTTGCCGTACTTTAGATTGCATCGATCGGTTTGTTAGGAGACCAACTTTACCACCACCACCACCATGATCATCATATCATGCTCAGGCTGTGCATGCTCTGTCCAAGGGGAGTTAGTGGGGAGGGAGTTGAGGCCATATAAACCGAATGAATGAAATAACCACGAATGGCCAGCGAATGACTTTGTTATGATGACCATAGAACTGGAAAATTGTTTGGCAACATTATTTACACGACGCAGGTGCATTTTCTTCATCGCTGACTTGGCGAAATGAAAACGCTTTTCATAATATCAATTTCATATTCATTGCACTGCATTCGGTCGGAACAATCATCGTCATCATCATCATCATTGGGGATCATGTGGCACACACACAGAGACAAAGACAAGACGGGAGGTGATGCTGGTTGTGGTGTTTGACTTGGATGATGCCATCATCCATGGTTGCTGGAAATGGAGATGGAGCTGTGCTGGTTGTTTTGTTGTTGTGGTCATTGTGGCGGCTGTTACCATTTTATTGATCAAGTTTTCATTTAATTTAATTTCTTCTTCATCATCTGCTGCTGCCGCTGCTGGAGCTGCAGCTTATTGCCCAGAACCACAATGAAGCGCACTTTTCAATTGGTTTTACGATTTGATTTAGTTGCGTACTGCGCTTCAGTGCACTGAGAGCTTTTCTCCTCTCCACTCTGTGGCACTGATTGTTTGTCAATAACTGCTTTGATGGTGGTGATGTTGTGGAAACTAGAGAACCAAATCTGTTATTAGCCTGTTTTTCGTACGTACTTGCAACACCGAATCATGATGGCAGTTGCACCCGCCCCACTAGTCAACTATGCCACAGATCTTACATGGCTGGTTGCAGAGTATATGATTTCATTTGATTTTTACGCTGTAGTTGTTATTGTTGCTGCTGTTGTCGATGTTCGAATTAATATATTGTTATAAATGTTGACATGTTCGTTAACATATGGATGATTTTCTAAATTATGGGTTTAAAGAAATGCCAAAGATCTTTCGAAACGGCAGAGATGACCATCATCATCATTCAATGCTTAACATTGTTCAATTAATGAATGACTGGCGATGCAAGTCATCAACAATGTCCTTGATTTGAATTGAAATCTGCAGTCAAATTGCGACACTCGAAATCGACATTTTCCACAAGCAAAAGAGAGATGAAATCAAATTGAATTAATAATAATTCATAATATCAAATAAAATTGATTTGAACTGGGATATTACTTAGCCACCACGATTTCCGACCCATGACGGCCTTCTTCAGTGAATATACAACCAAATACCCGGACTCTTTAAGTGAATGATTCAATGAAACCGCACCATTTCAATTTAAATATGGATAACAGACCGAAATAAAACAAACGAAAATAATAATATCAAATTGATGTTATAATAGGTTATGGTTATAATAAGGTCCCAAGAGTACGAAATTCATATTCAACGATCATTGGTTGGTTATATTCCAATAAATATGGAATTGGAATTGGATTTCGATTTCGAATGTCGTGTTCGCTATCGCGACATCATAATCCTAAATGATATGAATGTGAGACGATGAGACTGCGTACAGAGGTTCTGAATAATTTGCCATCGATCGAAAGTGTGTATGTTTTGTTGTAATCTCAATGCTGTCGAATTCGATAAAACAACAACAGTTTAAAGATGGCATTACTGAGTAGATCATTTTTGTAGAATAAACTTATAGTCCAGCTGGTCTGAGTTTCTTTTTACAGTGGGTGAAAAAATTGTAAATTAATGTTTGAGAGAATTCTTATTGTCAGAATTGTATTGTGGAATTTTATGGGGATCTTTTTTGTGGAAGATCTACACTCTAGCTCCTCTCTTTATGGGTCAATTTGACCCTCTCGTCGAGAAAAACAAAAAAAGTCAAAGACACCAAAGTTGTAAATAAAACTGTTCACGCTTAAATTTCAAAAAAACTTAGACTAAAAAATATTAGGTTTAAAATTCTTCCACGTTTTTGGAAAAAATACAAATTGGATTTTTTGTAAAATTTTCATTTTCGCGGGAAATATGGCGAAAATGCCATTTTTGATCGAGAATATTCGATGTGTATAATCCTCTGACTAAATGGACATTCAACATAAAAAGGGATAAAATGGTACAAATCAAAATGTTGCATCTGGAATAATGAAAATCGGTCTGTGTATATTCCTTTGAGTATGGAGATTATCAAAATAAATTGATTTTTATACACTCCACGAGAGTATTATGTCTTTGTGCATTTGTTTGTAACACCCAAAAGGAAGCGAGATAGACCCATTGTTAAGTATACCGATCGACTTAGAAT
The DNA here is from genome assembly GCA_947397865.1 of Polietes domitor. NCBI lineage: Eukaryota > Metazoa > Arthropoda > Insecta > Diptera > Muscidae > Polietes > Polietes domitor. Next base: position 201,724,600 of record OX377618.1, read on the forward strand.
CACTTTTTGAATCGATTTAGCAATGTCCGTCTGTCTGTCTGTCTGTCCATCTATTGTTGTAATCAAATTACAGGTCGCAATTATAGTCCGATCTTAACAAAAATTGGCACAAGTAAGTGCGAACGCTATTTAATTTGAGGCATATCGGTTCAGATTTAGATATAGCCCCCATACAAAAGTCGCTCCCGATTTGACATTTTCCGCTCTAAAAACCACATATTGAACCCGATTTTCTTTAAATTTGGCACAACATCTTATAATCCAACTAGAAACACCTATGCAAAAATTTGGTAAGATCGGTTCAGATTTAGATATAGCCCCCAAACAAATGTGGCTCCCGATTTGAATTTTTGCCGCTTTAGAAACCACATATTGTACTCGATTTTCTTTAAATTTGGCACAACAGCTTATAATCCAAGTATGATGAAAGTGGCTAAGATCGGTTCAGATTTAGATATAGCCCAAATACAAATGTTGCTCCCAAATGTTTAACCGATTTTGGCCAAACTATACATATTATATTTCACTTATTTCGTTCCAGATTTCAATATACCCCCATACAAATGTCCTTTCCGATTTAACATTTTTTTTGTCAAACACATACATTTACAGGATACAAAAATCCTTCCCGTTTTCTCTTTTTCACCGAATTAAATTATATTCGGATTGAAAGTGGAGTGTATCATAGAGTCGGCCCCGCCCGACTTTAGCCTTTCCTTACTTGTTCTATTTTTTTAAGTGCAAAGCAGGGAAAGAGAGGTTAAAGTGGTACCCACCAAACTAACGTATCTGGAATAATGAATTCGTTGTGTATATTCCTTTGAATTCGTAGATGCTCAAAATGAATTGATTTTTCTAAAGTTTTTCCTTTTAAGGAGAAAGCGCAACAAAAAATTGATAGGAGTGGTACCAGTCAAAGTGTGTCTAGCATCGTAAAATTCGGTGTGGATATCACTTTAACTACGTAGAGACAGAGACAAAAAAGGGATTTTCGAAAAATTTTGTTTTATTGGGAAAATCGATCATTTTCTGAACAAAAATTACGGTTTAAAACCAGGGTTTTCGTACCTTTGCATACTTATAAGGCTGTAACTTAGTTGGTTATCAACCGATTTCCACTTTCTCATCGGATTTGAAAAGAGGAAACCCGAAGCTTTCGATAAATATATATGTAGCCTATTTACGAAAACTTAAGAAATCTGTGTGTTTTTGTCCAGCAATCAAAGTTTTTAAAACAATTTTTAGTAATTTTTCAACTTTGTTAATGTTTTTGCACTTCATTTTGTTTGCACCACTTGTAAATATATTTAAATAGCAAATTTAGCAAGGTGTAAAACTCCTCTTTGATTTTAAAAATCCGTACATAATTTACTGAGTTATTGATATTTTCTTAATACTAAATGTTTTCAAAAATACAAGTTTAGGTCATTCCAGTTAGCATCTCTCATTATTATACGAATTGATGTCCAATAAAAATACTTAAATTTCTTTAAAATGATAAAAACGATGAAAAATTACTAGATTTTCCATTTTTTAAATACCCGAATCCCCAAAGAGGGGGAAATGTGTTCCGAGAGATTTTTTTTATTTTTATTTTTTTTTTTGATGAATTTTTACCGGACTTCAATTCGTAAAATAATGTGAAATGTGAACTGGAATGCCCAAAAATTTTATTTTTGGAAAAATTTAGTATTAATAAAAAATAACTCAGTCAATTACTTACGGCTTTTCTTTTCTGGCAAAAAGTCTTTATGTCTGTCTTTCTTCCTAAATCTGCTATTTTATCTGATTTTTGATATATATGACCGCTTTGTTGATTTGTTCTAAAGGTCGGATAATTTTGCAATGCTTTTAAAATATTTCCCTTGGACATGACCAAGAATTTTGCCAGAAGCAAATACCCCATTAAAATAAGAACATTTCACAATGTTTTTAAAATAATTCCCACAGACTAAACATTGATCATAATTACCGAACTGAAACATTACATTCTTATCATTATTTTACACAATTACATCAATACATTACCCACCCCAACATTTCAGAGAGTTTGAAGTAGCTTACCTAAAATGAAAAAGAAAAAATTAGGAGAATTAATAAAATTAAATTAAAAAAAATAATGTTTTTAATTATTTGTATTAATTTTTATTTGACGAAATTTATATTTTCCAATTACATGTTGATTAACGCTATTAATGGCTTCGAGAGGCGAGTTGGCAGACACATAAAAACTAAAATAATTGTTTGTAATAATGAATACTTAGTTACAACTCATAATAACATTGTGAACATATAATTCAATAATTAAGAAACACTTCAACATTTTGTAAAATATATTATTTCAAATATTGATAACGTATTGTTATCCACCAAATATCCTGGCAAATTATTAAAATACAAACAGACTGTATAGCCCATTATCTGCCTGGCTGTCTCCAGTCTACATCTAGCAATTCTTAGTTTGAGGGATTTCTAGTTAAAATTTAATGTTACGGATCTATATCCAATATTGTGAGTTGACATGAATACGTAATATAAAAGTCGTTCATATAAACCATAAATAGGTAAAATAGTTTTGCAATAATCCTTATACAAAGATACAGGGTTATTTATTATATTCTTCCCGGAAGATATATTTCAAAGAAGGACGAAATAATGAAAAGAAATAAATATTAAAAACTAAAATTGGCCTCAAAATACAAAGGGAAGACCAGTCCTTTTTCTTAGTATTTTCTGTAAATTATATTTGTATTAAATAAACAAATTTACATTGAAGATATGTCATATCAACCTTTAAATGTCATAAATCATTTTTGTCAATAGAATATCAATCCATTGAAGTCTTAAAAATTATATTAAAAGTCTAGTTTTAAACGGAAAATACATTTCAAATATTTAATTCAGTTTAACAATATTTCTTATAAAGAATTAAATAAATTTTCATCAACCTCAAACACAGGGCATTTAACCAAAATCTCATTAATTATCGCCACTTTACAAGCAAAATATACAAAAAGACAAAGCTATATACAAATGCAATGCATTCTCCATTATTTATTGGCCCTTTTCTAACCGTAATGCAGAAGACAGTTTTATAATCTGCTAAAATGTTTACATTGACGATGGCCCCGATGAATCGAGTTCGAAATTTATTTGCTGTTGCTGGATGGAGTGGTTGGCTGTTGGTTGGTTTGTTGTTAACCAAATTACGATTTCGGCTATTATGGATTTTCAAACAAATTGAGTTGGAAGTTTTATTAGCTGCTCTCTGCACAAACCATGAGCTGCAGGGAAAATTTATCTGCAAGTCAAGTGCTCGCAGTGCAGAGGTGGTGGCGGGGCACAGAAGAGGCTAATGTTTGTTTTCCTTCGTTTTTTGTGCCACACTGGCTGCCGTGTAAATATCGTGTGGCGCTTTTGTGTCTGTTGCCGACAAAGGTTTTCTGCTGTTGTTCTTGTTTGAATATGCCCCACAAAACAACAACAACAATAACAACAACAAAAGCAGCAGCAACGGCCGCAACAATAACAACAATATTGAGCACACCAGCAGCAGAAGTAGTAATAAATTTGTAAAGTTTTTTTTAAGTTCTTTTTTTTGGCTATCTTCCCAGACGAATATGTACGAGGGCCAAGTGTGAAAGTTGTTATATGAGAAGACAAGAGTGCTACATGAAAAATGTACAATATTGGATAATATTTTAAAAATAATGCTTAGTTTTCGATGAGAGTTATCTTTTCCGAAGTGGCTCATATTTGGCTTGATGGCTTCGTTAATTGTCAAAATTGTCGCATATGGAAAATCCAGGAGAAATTGTCGCGGAATAAAGCATACATATAATGTGGCACTATTCGATGAGGATTTTTAGCTTCGTCATTCGTTAAAATTGTCGCATTTTTGAGCTCTGAAAATCTACTAGTAATTGTTGAAAAGCAAATTCAAATACTTTCCATTGTATAGTCAAATATATTCAAAATAATGATGAAAAAACATCGAGGCTCAATTTAAGCTTTATGGCTTCGTCAAACGTCAAAATTGTCGCTTGTGGACTTCAGAAAATCCACAAGTGATTGTTCAGAAACATATTCATTCTTCAATACTATATTTAAAGCAATGATGATTTTTCGAACAGAAACCATTTTCTGCAACGAGGCTCATTCTCTGCTTTGTGGCTTTGTCAGGCTTCGAAATTGTCTCATTTCAGAAAATTTCCTAGTTATTGTTCAGAATCAAATACATTCCCAACGTGACACTGTTTAATGCTGATTTTGGGATGACTTCCTTATGTGTAAAAATTAAAGCATCTGAGGCTCATATTCTGCCTTGTGGCTTCGTCAAGCGTCAAAATTGCCTCACTCCAGAAAATTCCTGAGTGATTGTTCAGAATCAAACACACTTACAACGTGGCACTGTTTTATGTCGACTTTGGTTTGGTTTGGTGGCTTCGTTAAGTGGCAAAATTGTTGCTTGTCGGTCCACGAGTCATTGTTGAGAAACAAACTAATAATACATCTGTAATCGCTGTGGTAAAATTTCACAATTTGATAGCTTAAAACTCCTCGAAAATTGAAAATCTCGACAAGCTTCCAAACCCCCTCCCTACCCTCGCATAGTTCACGTGCCTGTGTGGGCATTGCAGGTTGCATGTGGCACACATGCATCCACATGCATGTGGCATGCTGCCCCGGTGTGTTAAGAAAACAAATCGTGTGTGTGCTATTGCCATCGTTGCTGCTGCCACTGCCGCTGCTTCTTCTAGCATTTTAAGCGCCACTTACGCCATGGGATACTGTTGAAATATTTCAATACTTTTTTCGTTGCTTTCCCATTTTTTTTTGGGTGGCTGTTCATGTAAAACAATTTTTTATCAGTTTTTATTGCAGGCGCTTGCTTTGAAGCACAAAACAACAACAACAAACACCCAAAGGTGTCTGGAGAAAGGGGAAAGGGGGGGATGGGGAGAGGAGGGAACATGAATATGTTCACAAGTTGTTGGGAGAGATATCAACAACAACCGAAAACATTGATTTTGACCATAACACCAATAATTTCATGCAGGCTATCTGTTTACCTATCTATCTAGTTTTCATGTTCTATTTCTCATGGCATGGGAGATTGTAACGATAGCTATATTGGATATTAATCTTTTCTTTTTTTTTTTTGTCTTTCAACTCCACACTTATCTTAGGGTTGAGATTTATGTGGAATATTGAGATTTTTATGTTTAGATTTTAGATGGTTAGTGGTAGTCCAGTAAAGCGCGAAATATATAGTTGTTGACATTATAGTGATAGTATTAATTGATGGGCGAAGAGATTATTAGGCGGGCGGATATAGCGTAAGGTAAAATGTAAACACGACTCAAATCTAATCTAATCCATGACAATTTGTGACAATTTTTCCACAAATCACTCAATTTCACATCATCAAAATGATGTGAAAGTGTAATTCACAAGATGCACCAAACTTGATGTTCAATTCAGTTTGGCAAAATAGTATGTAGCATACACCGGAGAACCCGCTATGTTCAGCACGAAGCCAAATTTAGACTTCGTAATAAACAAAAGTGTTTTCTTTTGTTGGCGACATGAAATATGGTCCGAAATATCACCCAAAAAACAGAAATGAAGAATGGTCCAAGTCAAAAAATGGAATTATCCAAATGAAAAACTGATCAAAAAATTGGGCTACTTTTTGAAACATTTGAAAAGGGTGATTATGAAAAATCGCCCAAACGGAACAATTTTATAGTGAAATTTATGACATATCACTCAATAAGCAATTATGAAAAATCGCCCAAATGACAAAAAACTAAGATAAAACTGCTAACAAATAACTGGCTTTTCCGCGTGCGAAGTAACTAAGGTGATTATAAAAACATTATCAAATTTGTTTTAATTTAACCAAAGATTCTCCTCATTTGTGTGGGAGGTACAAGAAAATGTTTGACAATCTCAATATGTGTTAATATCAAACCGCAGAGCAGTCACATTATTCATTTTATCTAGGTCAAGATGATTTGTGTGGGAGGTACTGAAAGTCTCGTAGCTGACTCATAATGCTTTATCATATTTAGCGTCTTAAATTACTCCTAAAGTCATTCATCCCATGTTTGTCATAGAGAGATTCCTTCATTCACCCTGCAAATTCCTTTCTCTCGCTGAAAGGTACAGTAAGTTTAAGTAAGTTTTGTTTAGTTTTACAGGAACTCTGAAGGATGGCAATTTCTATTGCCCTCAATTGACGCATACAGTCGGCCGACATGTAAAATTCGGTAGTTTTCCGGAAACATAAAAAATAAATACTACTGAAATCTTTGTCATTTTCGTATTTTTACCGGAACTCGAGACAAGTATTTTATATCCATTTTGATACCTCGTCTTACATACCTAATATAGAAATAAGGCCCTGCTAGCCAAAGATTTCCCCGATATTTAAGATATTTTTTCGTCAACGTTATAGAATATGGGATTAAAAAATTCAGGTGTAAACAATTCAAACGCACCATACATGTGATTAATTTTCGTCGCAATGGATTCGTCAGTCGACAAATGAGTCACATTTGGGGTTTACAAAAAAAAATTAAGAGAAATTGCGTCAATGGGAAATATATGACATTTTTTTATGTTAATGGAATGAATATAAAATAGAATTAATAAAGGGTGATTTTTTAGCTATTATCTTTTTGGCAACACTGGTTTAAACAGCTGACGCACGTTTCGTGTTTTGTTTCACTGTCAAACATCTTCAGTTTGGTCTATAATTTAACCATGAATCGTCTTACAAACGAACAACGCTTGCAAATTATTGAATTTTATTACCAAAATGCGTGCTCTGTTAAGAAAGTTCATCGCGCGCTTCGATTTTATGGTCAGTTTAATCGACCCACTGAAGCGGCTATTCGGGCTATTGTGACTAAATTCCGCACCAAATTTACATGGTTGGACATTAAACCACCAACACGCTTACGTAGAGTGCGAACTGAAGAAAATATCGCAGCTGTATCGGCCAGTGTTTATGATGACCATCAATTATCAATTCGTCGCCGTTCGCAGCAATTGGGCCTCTGTTACTTAAAAACGTGGCAATGCCAAAATTGGACTAAGCGGATGGACCATTTAAAGCGCAGTCAAGGTCAACATTTGCATGAAATAATCTTCAAAGATTAAATTATATGGACCGTACTATCGATTCAAATAAAGCATTTTTCTGAATTTTATGTGTTTTTTTTTTTTTTGAAAAACTTTCCTATAGCTTTTAAAAAATCACCCTTTAGAATGATTATAGATACATAGATAGAATTTATTGCATTTGGACAGTAAAATGTTGATGATGAAGAATAGGCCAGCTGTCGTGGTTTAAGGATAATAAAAAGAGAAGGTCCACTGATGAGTTATTCCCGCACAAGATACGAAACAATGTTTGTTTCGAATTTTAGTTTGTCTTGAAAGCTTCGTAAAATAACAAGACGTTCTTTTTTGCTCTTTGAAAAATGAAAGCGAATTCGAAAATAAGATCAGGGGGAAATAATTGACGTGAAATCTTTAATATTTCGGATATTCTTTCAAATAAATGTCAAAAAATAAAAAACATTCAAAACCAAACGATTTAAATTAGAAGTTAATTCTCATTTCTTCCACTATTCGCTCCAAAGTAAAGTTATAATAATGACGGTCATTTTCAGGCCCTGTAATTTTCTGTTTTTGCTAATAAGAATCGGCAGCCTATATCATGTGATTTAACACTTATTGGCTTTCCTTCACGTCTACACCTGTGTTGAATGAGGCAAGTTTGAGCGCCAAAAAAATAAGCCGCATTACGTACAAGGGACATTTTTAAAATTTCAAAAATTCTGAGAAGTTTAAACCGAAAAAGTTACAAAATCAAAATATATAAACAGTCGCCAAAAAGTGGAAAAAATATATTTTTTAATAGCAAAAAAAAATATTTTGCTACAATTTTTAAAAGCTAGCATACCAAAGAAGATAACAGCGCTTATTACAAATCTTAAGCGTTATTATTTATTTTTCTTATTTGCTTAGGATGCTTGCTATTTTAAAAATTGAACGAAATATTTTTTGCTACTTTTTTCTATTTTTATGGGGTTTAAAAACGATTTTTCTCATTTTTTGCCGCCAATTTCTCATTTTTTGCCAATTTCTAAGTAAAGATTTGTAGCCCTTACACCTTACACCCTCAATTTAACGTCTAACTGGACATGATCGGACTTATACTGCCAAAAAATTTGATTTTTAGTATAAAATTAAAAAACTTATGTATTCATAAAAAATAATATCTTTTTCGAGTTTGGAACGACAAAATACATCTGCAAATGTTATATAGTCATTCGAAAAAGTTGTTTTTGCAGAATCTCTGAATATCGGAAAAATCTAAGCAGATATTCCTATTCATATCTACGTTTATTAATTAAGCTTTATAACAATAACAACAACAAAATAGCAACACACTTGAAGCACCCCCTCTCGCTCTCTCCCTATCACTTAACCAACAAAAGCTGCAAACTACAATTTCATTCATTGAACTCCATCCATGCAGCATGTGATGATCACATATATTTAAGATCTACTTGGACTCCACTCTTTTGCACATCCATCCTTACCAACAAATCTCAACTAGTTTTTGGTTAGTTAGAAGCTATGAATTGACCAAACCAAACAAATCAAAAAAGAAAAAAAACGAAAGAAAGAAATGATATGCTTTAAAATGATAGTCATCTTAAAGAGAAAAGTTGGGGCCACAGCAAAAGTGGTATGGTGGGTCGGTCGATCGGTCGGTCAGCTGCTGCTGATGCTGCAGCTTAGTTAGGCCAGCAGCAGAACGTGAAAAAGTAACAGCAGCAAATACAAATGGCACAAGGAAGAAATGCTGCCGAACTCCTTGTAAAAATCTATAGACATACAATAGCACTTATAGCTCTCAGACGGAGCTGAGCTCAGCTCAAACTGTTACTGTTATGGCCGGCGCAGATAGTTGTAAAAAAGTTTCACCTGCTCATTTTTTTTAATTTTTAGTGTTTTATTTTTTATTTTCAGCCATGATTTGTTCACAACTACAGCGGGTCCATATGTACTCGAGGACGGACGGACGGCGGACGGACAGACGGATAATTTTGCACACAACTCAGCTCTATTACACGCCAAACTACTTGTATTGGCAGCCAGCATTATTCTATGATCGGCCATAAAATAAGAAGACGCGTTGGGGTTGTATTAATGCAGGAGCAGCAGCAGCCACACTATGACTGGGAGCCATGAACGAGGCAACGAACGAAAACACGGCACAATGGTCAATGGTCGTCTCCCTAGCCAAATGAGGAGTAGTATGGGTACACTCGAAAAAAGAGAGTCACATAAAACCATTACAAAAGTATTGGAATAATCAACAAAATAAATAAATTCTTGTTTAAATGCCCAAATTGTTACTGACAGTTTATTTATATATATTACAGCTGCAGCTTCCTTTTGTTCGGTGACTTATAGTGAAATTTGACGTAGAATGTTTTTCCCTTTCACCCCACCCCCTAAATTTTTGTTTGTGGACAAATTAGCACCAATTCGGAAAATGTACCAAATTAACCCTAAAATGAAATATAAGTTTTCCCATATTTCTGGCATATAGATTGAGCTTTGAGTTTTGTTTTACTAAGAGACTTATAGTAGAGTTGTATGCCAACTATTTTTGTAGAACATTTCGACCCGTTAAACCTGTGTTTTAGGGGTGTTTTTTATCCTTTTACACAAAAGGGACTAAAACGTCCCCTATATAGAGGAGCTAGAGGGTTAACATCGTTCACAAAAATGTTCCTCGTAGTGTTTTAAGTAATATTGCTAAACACATCTGATACTTCAAATGTAAGGATCACAAGGTAGGAGACCTTGTGATCCTTATTTATCATAAAAATGTGTAAAAATGGGTAACTATTAATATGTATTTTTAAATACATATATTGGTACTGTTATTTTATTTATATTTATTGTAATTACAGCTTTCTTTTGTTCGGTGACTTGTAGTGAAATTTGACGTAGAATATTTTCTTCATTCACAACACCCCCCTAAAATTTAGTTTTGTGGGACAATTTAGCACAATTTGGGAAAAAGTACGAAATTAATCCTAAAATGAATTTTAAGTTTTGCCATATTTCTGACATTTAAGTTGAGTTTAGAGTGTTGGTGTATTCACAGACATATAGTAGAATTTGATGGCAAATATTTTTGTAGAACATTTTGACCCGTGAAACCTTTGTTTAAATGGATGATTTTATCCTTTTTTAAAAAAGGGGCCAAAAAGACCCCTGCTTTGAGGAGCTAGAGGGTTAAAATACAAAAATATTCCTCGTAATGTTTTAAGTAAAATTGCTGAACACATCCTATACTTAAAATGTAAGGATCTCATGGTTGCCTATGCCTATTCATGATAAGAATGTGCAGAAGAGGGCAATATTATTATTTGTTAAATACCCAAATTGGTACTGATATTTTATTTATATATGTAATAGCTACAACTTTCTTTTGTTCGGTGACTTATAGTGAAATTTGGTGTAGAATATTTTTTCCATTCACACCATCCCCCTAAAATTCAGATTTGTACGACAGTTTAGCACAAATTAGGAAAAAGTACGAATTTAACCCTAAAATTAAATTTAAGTTTTGCCATATTTCTGGCATTTAAGATGAGTTTTAAGTTTTGGTATATTTAGATACTTATAGTAGAATTGTATGGCAAATATTTTTGTAGAACATTTTGACCCGTTGAAACTGTGATTTTGGGGTGTTTTTATCCTTTTTCACAAAAGGGACCAAAAAGACCCCTGGTTTGAGGAGCTAGAGGGTTAACATCGTCCACAAAAATATTCCTTGTAGTGTTTTAAGTAAAATTGCTGAACACATCCTATACTATAAATACTATACTATATAAAGTGTAAAGATCACAAGGTTTCCTACGCCGATTCATCATAAGGATGTTCAAAGAAGGAGAGGAGGGGGGAATATTCACTCCTCATATGTTAAGTTTTAAAATTGCATTTGAAAAAAATGATTTTTAGGGGCATTTTCAGGAGCGTTTACACCGCTTGGCCTAGCGAAGCAAAATTTTGCAAAACATCTTTAAACAACCCGAACTATATTTCCATGAGGTGACGTTATAATTCCGCGTTATAATTTAACTCGTCATCTCTATGTCGATCTTTTTTCTTCGAGTGTTCGTCCTCACACACTGGGCCATAATGCCAACGATACAACGACGACGAGTATTGGCCATTTATAAAATGGTAAGTAGTACTTTTGCTGCCGTGGCGCGGCTACCACGTTTCTTTTTACAGCGAATTTTTCGCTTTTGCTCCTGTTTATATTGCATCAACATGTTGCATTTCTTTTATTATTTAATGAAATGGTAGTAATCACACACAGTGGTTGTTGCAGCAGCAGCAGCAACTCGTCCATCGTAGCGATGCTGTCTGTGGCTCGTTGGTCCCATTAAAATGGTAGCAGTTTTCTGCAGATATAAAATAATAATAACCAAATAAAGCAAAAGAAACAACAACGACGACGAGGACTTTACAACAGCACTCTTATACACTTTTGATTTAATGCGAATGATTTGAGACCAAGCGAAACTTGTTTCTTATTTTTCAGGTCTACTTTTTGAAATGCAGATGCAGAGCCCAGTCTATACCACTGGCCATGGTGTTAAAGTTGCAATTAGTACTATCACAAACTCATATTGTACTTTACAATGGCCATTATGTCTATGACTTATTAGTGTAGACATTAGTTTAGAATTTTTTTTGTTTTTATATTTCAAGTAATAAAAATTATAAAATATAAATTGTTAAAACTACAGATTTCTTTACACCTGATAATTTTTCTTTTATGTCCTGCATTTATTACTCTCGAAGGTAAGTGTAAAATAGTGTCAATGCACTTGAAGGTACTGCCATCTGGGAAGAAATGATGAATTAAAAAAGCATAGCGAAGCCATAAACCAAACATCCTATGGTAACTGATAGCCGTGAAATTACACTAGTGTACATATATTTTAAGCCTATGTTGCCGCATTTTTATGTAGTTTGGTTATTTTGTCCCAACAGTGACACGTTTACACTTTAAGGCATTACAATATACGACAAGCCATTTATGAAAGATTATTCTGGATGGTAACAGCCATCTGGAGGGAAATGAAATTTTAGCGAAATTACAAACCAACCATTCTAGGGAAATTGATAGCCTGTAGTTCGTGAAATTACACTAGTTTACAAATACTTTAAGCCTAGGTTGCCATATTTTTTATGTGTTTTGGCTCGGAAAAAAATAAAAAAATATATGAACACTTTCCAAACATTGAAGCGTTTTCTATAAACGAAATTGGTGCAAATTTTGGCTTGTTTGCCTCGTCACATTTGGAGTTGATAAAATCCAACGATGCAAAAAAAAAATATTTAACTCATAAATATTAACAAATAATAACAACCAATCACAAAAAAGTGAATAAATTAAATAAATATTGTATGTTCGAACCTAAAAATTTAATTTCAACACAATTTTTTTATCGATATTTTTTATTTAAAAAAAAAAAAACAAATATTTCTTTTTTATAAAAATATAAAAAATAGATTTATTTGACTTTTTTAATTAAATGTTGCAATATGTTTTCTTAATGTGTTTACTAAAATTCCAGTTTTCTGTGAAGATACCTTTAATATTTGCACTGTCATGTACTCTCTTGGGGGACAAAAAAATCGACCAAGAAAAATAATGAAAAATGGGCCAAAATTAAAAATGAAATGTCCAAAAATAAAAGCAAAATCAACCAAATGAAAAAATTGACAAAAAAGATTTGTGAAATCGGCCAAAAACTTAAATAATTTTTAATAAAATATCGCAACTCAGGAAACCTTTATTCAGAAATTTAACCACAATATTTTGCTGTGAAAATAACGAAGCCCCAATTAAGATAAAGTAATGCTCAAAAGCAAAAACACAATGATCAATTTATTTATTTTTCAATTTTTTTGGCGATTATTTAATTTTCGCACATATTTTATATTTGATTCTTGGATGAGTTCTCACAATGAAAAAATCTCCCGAAAATAAATGTGCCCAATAATTATGAAAAAGACTTAATTTTTTGTTGATTTTTCATATAAAATATATCCCAATTTTGTATGGGGTTTTGGGTGATTTTTCATAATTTGCATGTGGATGGCTTCGTTAAACGTTAAAATTGTCATGTTTGGAATTCAAGAAATTCAACGATTGTTGAGAAAAAGCTCGTTTAGCGAACCCAACACTAAACAGTGCTGCTTCAACTATTAGGCTCATAATCATCCGTCACTAGTCAAAATTAAGCCTTAGACAATCCACGAGCTATAGAATCTCTTCAAAAATGAATTGAATGAAAATTCATAATGTAGTCAGGAAACGTTCTTCTTTTCAATTTTGCTAAATTTTTTAGTATCCATTTTTTCTCATTTTCATCCCGATGGCTTCGTCACTAGTCAAAATTGTCGTATTTGGTGTTCAGATAACAATTTGTAACCCAAAAAGGAGTTTTTTGTCTATTTCGATTATATATTTAGAAATAAATAACCAATCTATCCCAGTTAAGCCACAATTTCTCAACACCTGTTTGGTCTACAAATGATAAAAATGTTTGACTTTACTAGCGTGATGGAGTTTGTCCAATATTTCTCACGAGGTACTCTCATTTTATATGTCAAAACTGCCATATTTAGCCATAGAATGTGAAGATATTCCCTAGGATAGTCTATCTGTCTTATCCCTGAAGGTATGATCAAAAAATACAATTTAAAGTACATAATTTTGAATTATTTCGGGCAGGATAAAGATCAGTAATAAAACATCCTCAGTATTATATTACAAATATTAAAAAAATATGCATCTTGGTGACACTATTAACTATTAATAAAATTTATTTGAGAAAAAATTGAATTTATAAAATAAATAAGAAAAAATCTGAATTATTTAATAAAAAATTGTTGAGAAAAAATTAAAAAAAAATATATTTTTTAAAATTTGACAATTTTCTGCAAAACTAAAAAAAATGCGTGAAATCTTAAAAAATATGTTAATCTAGAATTATTTAATAAAATTTTTTTTTGACAAAAATGGAAAACAAATAAATAAAAATAAAATATTGTTGACAAAAATTGAAAAAAAAAATATTTTTTAAAATTTGACAATTTTCTGCAAAACTAAAAAAAATGCGTGAAATCTTAAAAAATATGTTAATCTAGAATTATTTAATATTTTTTTGACAAAAATGGAAAACAAATAAATAAAAATAAGAAAAAAAAATTAAAAATATATATTTTTTAAGATTTGACAATTTTCCGCAAAACTAAAATAAATTTGCTTGAAAAAGAATATGTTTGTATCACATATCACAAAAATGTAAATACAAAATAAAAATACCTTTTGACAAAAATACTTAATTTTCGATCCACCTACATTTGTTTTCTACATTTTTCTTATTTTTTTAAAATCGGGAAATGATTTATAATGGGAAATTTTCATCAAAATCGAAGAGAAAGAAACCACATTTGTGTGACATAAGTACTTTATTTTCGATCCCTAACGTCTGCAATTTATTTTTTTTTTTTTTGAAAACCGGGAAATGTAGTTTTATAATTTAAAATTTTCATCAAAATCAAACAAAATTTGTAATCTCACGAAATGAAATTCTAATTCATAAAATCAAGAAAAAAATTTTATATATAAATATTTTTTTAAATTTAATAATAATTGTTTTTTATTCATAGGTGGGTACAAAAATTTTTAAAAAATATATTTATTTTGTTTTCTATTTTACTTGATTTTTTGCGCATTAAAATTAAAACCCACATTTTTTCTGTTTACTTGCCCACTGTAGCTAAACTATGGAACCGATAGACAATATCTGTCTGGAACAATTGCAATCTATATAGTTACCTTTATATACAAGTCTTTAGAAGTCTTGTTCGGTTATTTCTATTTCAAGATATAGTCAAAATGGAGAAACTACCTCCAAAGTAAAAAAACAAAGTTACTGAAAATTAAAAGAAAAAATGTCCTTAATTTTTATTTTCGATTTCAGACTAAATAAGGTCGCAATACTCAAAAATATATGTTTATATAATTGTAGGTTACAAAAAAAAAACAACTTAGTGAACTAGTCTTATAAAGTAGGGGACGGCCTAATTTGAAATCATGTCATAACTTTTAAAATTTATACCGAATTTATGTCAAAACTCGACGAAATGTTGGCTTATAAATTTTGAATCGATTTTCGTTTGTATTATCCCTCCTAATTTGTGTTTGTTGTTACCGCCTTCATTTGACGCAGATAGACAGCCGTCTGCTGCCTAGTGTCTAACCGGAGGGGGTCCCACCACCGCATCATAATGCTAATTTAAATCTTCTACGCTAATTCAAAAGCTATTGTTTTGAGAGGGTGAACTTAACATACCACAGTATTACTTAATTATAAATTCAACCTGTGACACGCATCAATTTGTCTTTTGGAAATCTTTTGTGGTGGTCAATTAAGTCGATAACAACGGCGACGATGACAATGAAGACGACGATCAGCTTCCAAGTGTTAAATGTCGTTCAGCGACGACTTCATTGCTTATTGAACGGATGGTGTGGGGCGAGATTGGGCTGAGTCTGGGGCCACATACAACACGGGGGCTTTTACCTTAATTCGATTCTATAGCATTTCCATCAATCAATTAGGCTACCTGCTATGTTTCAGGCGCCACACAACCACTGCCACCACCGCCACCACCACGCACTTGACTAGTTTAGGATGTTTTTGTTTAACTCCATTGGAGATCAATTGAATATGTAACGTATAAAATTTGGATCAATCAAAGGCCAAGATAAAATCTGTAGCAAACATAAAACGGAACGGACGGTGTTATTTGTTATTTTCCTAAATAATTTAATAGCCAATTTGTTAACAACTTTCTTTGAAACAAAGAGGCTTAAATATGAAGCCATTTGTAGCGATAGGGTGCCGGCCGAACAACGGACATTAATATAAATGAGACCGGCTATACGAAGAGATACGGAGATCTGTGTGAAAACACAGATCGAGAAGAAAAGAAATTCTTCAACAAATAAATCTCTTTTACCAAATCACTTACCACCAAAGACTTTAAAGAAGGAAAGCTGTGTTATGGCGAAAATTAAGGAACAGAAAAGGCTTTGAGAATAAAATATAAAATAAACAGTTCTAATAACATAGCTAAAGCAGCGCCACTAGTGGAGGATAGAGGCGAAATTACTTAATTCAAATTGAGATGGAAATTAATAATTCCCAGAATGCAAATTTACAGTCTTGGAGAAAAATCTAGTCTAGGAACTGGAACAGAACAGGCTTTGAGAATATAATATAAAGTAAACAGTTCTAATAACATAGCTAAAGCAGCGCCACTAGTGGAGGATAGAGGCGAAAGTACTTTAGTGCAACACTTGGGCGAAATTTGCTAATTCAAATTGGAATGGAAATTAATAATTCCCAGAATGCAAATTTACAGTATTGGAGAAAAATCTAGTCTAGGAACTGGAGGTTAACGCCTATTCCACAAAATATTTGTCGATGTTTACTTCGAAGTAACCTCAATGTTTTTGTATTTGTAGGCACAGCGAGCTTAATAAAAAATCTGAAAGAAATTTCTTTCTATTCTTCCAGAATTTTTACAGATTTTTATTTCGGTAAAAAACCGCAACTAAATGAGAACCTTTTTTATTATTTATTATTATTATCATTTCTCTTATATGCATTGTTCACAAGGTTATGTCTTAGAAAACAAATCTAAAATGATGTTAGTAAATTTTGGGAAAAATCATTTAATCATTTTTAAAAATCGAAACCAAAATTAATATTAGCACTGTCCAACAGCATTTCTCTAAAATAGAGCGAGTCTATAATTCTGAAAGAGCATGTTGAGTAGATCGCTTTTGCAGAATAAACTTATAGTCCATGTGGTCTGAGTTTCTTTGTACAGTGAGTCAAAGTTTTCATTTTCGTGGTTGAAGGGAGCATTATACTAAGTCATAAAAGCGTTGTAAGTTAATGTCTGAGAGAGTTCTTATTGTCAGAACTATATTATGGAATTCTATGAGGATCATTTTTGTGGAAGATCTTAAACCTCTAGTTCCACCCTATATGGGTAAATTTTACCCTTTTTTCTAGAAAATCTAAAGAGTCCTCTCAAAAAGAACATTTAAGGATTAAAATGTTCTATGAATAAAAACTGTCGGAAAATTTCAAAGACACCAAAGTTGCAAAAAAAAACTCTTCATGCTAAAATATCAAAATTACAATCCAACTTTTACTAACAAAAAATCAAAGATAAAAATGTGGTTGTAAACAAAAAATACAACTTGGATATTTTTACGAAATTTTCAGGTCAGCTGCACTATAAGTTTATTCTGCAAAAATTATATACTCAACATGTACTTTATAGGGTTGCCATTCTGTTTCAATCAGATGATCTTAATTTGTTGGTCAGTGTTATTATGAAACCTAAATGAAAAAAAAAAACGCGTGCGACAGTCTATCTAGCTTATCCCAATTCATATCAAAATGAGAGGATGTTTATCGATCCTCGGCATTTTTTGTAATTACTCTAAGAAACAACGTAATTATGTCTGAGACCTAAAAATATTTTGTTATGTGCATTGAGGCATACTGATTCATAAAATCAAGACAACAATTCTTATGAATATATTTACTATGTTTTACTAAAATTCCAAACTTATATCAAGGAGCGTTTAATCTAATTTGGGAAATTCACAATGGCTTTGCTGAGACTATGCAACAAAAATAAAAAAAATATTTTTTTTGTGCACGGAGGCATACTAATTCATAAAAATAAAAACCATTTTTTATGCATATATATTATTGTTCCAAATTTGTTTACTAAAATTTATATTTCCTTTTAATATTTCTACTGTCAATTAAAGGCCATTATAATGGATATAAATGTCGCGAATTACACTTTCACATAGAAATACTAATTTAGGAACAGTCTACAAAAAAATTAAAAAAAATATATATTTTTTTTTAGCTTTTTTTAATAGATTGCAAATTTATGTACAAATGGCATGGTGACATTTATTACTTGGCTGCAGACTACCTCAATCATGATTTCGACCATGCCAAAAGTCTTTTCAAGTGACTTCGCAGCGACCCGGTCTCTTTAAGAAAATGATTCTCACAAACGAATGAGAAGCTCAACTTCCTTGCCGAATATGCGTTTAAAAAATAGCACCAAGTAAAAAAGTACGCATGCCATCTTACAAGCATCTCATTGAGTTGCATATGGGCATCTCCCAAAAAAAGGTCTAGCAAAAAAATAAAATCAGACCACACTAATAGCTTTTAACTTAATTTTTTTCATTATTTCGACAACATTTTTTATTATGAAACTTGAAGTTAACTTGTTCTCTTTTATTTTTTATTAAAAGTTGAAGTGTTATAACGAAAATTAATAATTTTTTTTTTGCTACGAGTGGAAATATTTGTCGCGTCTGTATTTCTGTTGTACCTAATTAAAATTTTTAAGAGATAATATTTCATAAATCTACGAACAAAACATATCCTCTGACCTTCATTTACATGTATATATGGAAAAACAAAGTTCTCAAAAAATCACTGAACTTTGTATATTTGTACAAGTACTTCTGTTTTTTGTCGCGTCCGTTTCCGTGTAAAATTGTAATAATTTGTACCAAATCTTTAAGCGCTTTAGAACACTAAAAAGGCTTATCGACTTTTTCAGCTTCTTTCTTGTTTTTGGAGTTGTTTGAGGCGTACGAATGTCGCGTCCGGGCCACTGGGAGATGCCCATATGTAAGTATGTGTATATACATACCCAGCAAACCAAATCTTCAGATTTTTTCTTGAGTCAGATAATTCTGTACATTGTCTGGAGTCTTCAGACATATCCCGCAGATTCCGTTCAGAATTCTCAACGAAATTTCAAGGGAATTTTTGTTTTGCTTGTGCAGAAACTTCTAGAAGATTTCTTTAAAAATTCTTAACTTGAAGTCTGGGTAATTTATGATTTTTTGTGTGTAGAAATGTCTTCACATATTATAAAAGATTTCTGGCAGAGGGTTCTGTGTTTTGGTATTTTCCTTCATTTGTGGTGTACCAAATTCCAGATGCCGTTATTAGCAGTGCGACGAAAATTCTAAAAACAAAACAGTAAAATCAGTGTATTTAGAGAGTGTCAAATTTTTTTAACACAAAATTATTTTTTCAAAATTTGTTTCCACGCACACATTGATATTGCTTTTGGCGACAAATTTGAAAAAAAAAAGTTTTTTTTTTATTTTGAGTGAAATTTTAGCATTTTATTTAGATTTTTGTTATCGCAGCTTAGTTATCCAGCCTTAAAGAAAAACAAAACTGTTGCCTTATCATACACTTGCTATTGACACCCTAAAGTATGCAACAGATTTGTGTAACATTAAAAGTAACACTATAATATAGCATAGCCAACAACCATTACAGCAGAAATCTATTACAATGCACACATGTAGCAGAGCACACAACCGATCAGCGCTGTTAGAATACATAATATCATAATTTTAACATAACGCTGTTATTGGATAATACTGTTATTTTTTCAAACATTTTATTATCTGTTGCAACTTCCACTTTGCCACAATAGCATTTATTGCATTTCCTTAGTCAATTTCGATATGCCACATTTTGAGTTGTCATTTCGTTCGTGTTGTCTATGCAAACCTTTCATGTTTGGGGCTACGCGGATGCCGGTAATTTAGCGATATCCGCTGTTTTTTCTTTTGGTTTTCTGAACATAAACAAATTACGAAATTTGACAACCAGATTATGTAACAAACAACGATATTCAATATTCAAACGATCATAAAATGAGAATTTTGAAATGCAATTTGCCAAACTTAAGAGCAATAGACAAATAGTATAAATAATTTAATGGTATGTTGATGCGAAAAGTATACATATTCGAACTATTGCATGTAAGTAATAGTAGGATTGTCTCGATTGGGCTTACTAAAGGGTGATTTTTTAGCTATTATCTTTTTGGCAACACTGGTTTAAACAGCTAACGCACGTTTCGTGTTTTGTTTAACCATGAATTGTCTTACAAGCGAACAACGCTTGCAAATTATTGAATTTTATTATCAAAATGCGTGCTCAGTTAAGAAAGTTCATCGCGCGCTTCCATTTTATGGTCAGTTTAATCGACCCACTGAAGCGGCTATTCGGACTATTGTGACTAAATTTCGCACCAAATTTACATTGTTGGACATTAAACCACCAACACGCTTACGTAGAATGCGAACTGAAGAAAATATCGCAGCTGTATCGGCCACTGTTAATGATGACCATCAATTATCGATTCGTCGCCGTTCGCAGCAATTGGGCCTCTGTTACTCAAAAACGTGGAAATGCCAAAATTGGACTAAGCGGATGGACCATTTGTGGCGCAGTCAAGGTCAACATTTGCATGAAATAATCCTCAAACATTAAATTATATGGACCGTACTATCGATTCAAATAAAGATTTCATGCATTTTTCTGAATTTTATGTGTTTTTTTTTTTTTGAAAAACTTTTCTATAGCTTTAAAAAATCAGCTTTTAGATTATGAATAAGACACTTGATAAGGTGGCAACATTGGTTTTTCTTAAATGAATCAACAAAAAAAATCTGGCAGCAATGCTAAAAGAGTAGTAGGCTACTTTGTTGTTAAGCGAGTAAATTCCGTACAAAAATTAAGCTAGTAAACCCAATCGAACAGGTCTAGTATCAGTTCAATACACTTTTATTTTTCGGTCAAGGATGCAGATTTTTTTTTCGCTGTTTCACATCATTGAGAATCGCCAGCGATTCTCGTTAAGCGATTTTCGTTTTCTTTGTCAAACTGATATCTCAGCAATTACTGGAAACTAACAATACGTGTTGTCAATGGTGCGTAGAAAACAAAATTCGAAAATCTCGATAAACATCATTTTCACAGGTGGTGTTTACCTCACGAGCGATTGTGGGCAGACTCATGATTGGGATTGTATTCAAAGCAAGAGAAATACAATATGATTTAAATTTATTTTTCCCCGCACACCTAAAAACTACAAATTTTCATATGTTTGGCATTTTGTTTGTAACAGAAATATCGATTTAATCCCTTATTCATGACAATTCAAAAGAACTTTATGTCCAAAGTTTAACGAACAAGTGTCAAAAGGCACATATACCCTAGACGATTTAGAGCAATGATCGCCACGAGAGACGCTCTCTTACACCGACATACGCTCAAAATCAATGAGAGGGGCAAAGCACGGCAGTAGTGCCTTTTTCAAGTGTCTATGTGTTTAGGAGTGTTTACACTTGAAAATTATAATGTACAATATGTGAACTGAAAACTCTTTTTACATAAATGAGCGCTGCGGTGTCAATTTCTTTCCGATGTTCAAAATTTAGGCACCATTGGAAGGGTACTGATTGTAGCAATTTATTTTGTACAACATACTCCCACAAAATACGAAAAAAAATCAGTTGCCACCCAAAAAAACCCACACCAATTATGACAGGAAATTATTTTTTTCATTTGTATGGCCGGCGACCCAGCCTAATATGCATATTACATTCGTTCAGTAGATCTAAGTGTTAAATAACTAAAAATATGAAAATACTAAAAATTGTTCTTTTTTAGACATAATGTACTTTCAAGCTGTACAGTAAATCTTCAAGTGTAAACACACCTTTAAATTGACTCTTACCGTATGTTCGTTAAACACGTTCTAAACGAAACGAAAATATTCTCTAATAGTTGTATAGATCGATTGGAATTGCAAATGGGTAAAGTCGGTTCGGCGGGTCTATTCAACAAAAACAATAAAAAATGTGTGTCCGAGACGAAAAAATATTTTTTTTGCATTGAGGCATACTGAGTAATAAAATCAACACAAAAACATTTTTTATGGATAATTTTTTTTAATTGTTTACTAAAATTTCCCATAAATATTATATTTTCAATTAATGGTAATTACGGCTACAAATAGATTCAGTAACAATCACCAAAAATTTGTTCTTGTTTTTCGAAAAAATCTTTTTTGTTGACACGAAATACACCATAAAAATAGAAAAACAATTAAGAAAACGTATGTCGGCTCTACCGACTTATATATACCCCCTCACTCTCAGAGAACATGTGTATCGAAGGACTTAAATTTTGCTTAGCGCCAGAGTATGTCAGTGGGAGGTACTAGAAGTTTGTGCCAATTGGACTTAGCTTACACATTTGTTGATATGAACTCATAATGGATGTCAGGCATCGGTAAAGGAGTTATAAAGCATTTTATTTTACCTAGGATAAATACAGTTGTGTGGGAGGTATAAGAAGGGGCCTGGCTAAAGCGTAAATATTTTTTATGTTTAAAGTGATTACAAAAACATTTTCAAATATAAAATTGCAAATCATTTTGACTACCCGTATGAATGTAATATTGGTTTTATTGTAACCAAAGTTTATGTCACTTTGTGTGGGAGGTACCACAAGGAGTGTGGCAATATCGCACATATTCCAGGCGAATGTAACTTATACAAAAGCATTGCCAAATATCAAATTTCACATTATTCCGATCATCCGTATAGAAGTTATAATAGCTTTAATTTTATGTACTTTAGGGTGATTTGTATGGGAGGTACTGGAAGGGGCGTGAAAAACCCCGTCATATTTAGTACACTTCAAGTGATTATAAAAACATTATCAAATACCAAAATATAGCTGACTCCGAATATCCGTGTGGAAGTTACAACTGGTTTTAATTTAACATAGGAATATGGGTCGTTTGTGTGGGAGGTACCAGAAGGGCGTGGCAATTTCGCTCATCTTCGAACTTAAACTAAGTTTGGAAAAAAATATTATCATGTGCAAAGTTTGAATTGATACCTTAACTCCTTTCGAGAGTTATCATGTACACCAGCCAGACGGAAGAACGGACATGGCGCAAACAGCTTAAAAAGTCGTGAAACGGATAAATTGAAAGAATGAAATAATTAAGTAATTAAAAATTATTTGTTTTACTGTTTATAAATACAATAAAAAAACAAATTAGATAACTAATATAATTAGTATTAAATTAAAAACGAGCTGGAGGTCTTTGTTTTTGTATTTTTAAATTTTAGTAATCAATATTTCGTCCTTCAGGATTTGAAGTATTTTTATTTTGTAGTAGCTGGGATTTTACCAAAGAAAATAAGGCCTAGTTGAAGAAAATCTATGAATAAATTTCTAAATGCTGAGCTTCTACTAGCACAGTGTTTGTTATTCATCTAAATTCTTTCGGTTTGAATGATTTTAAATGCAGCCCAGCACAGCCCGACTAAATGTTCCATTTTTGCATTTTTTATTTATTTACTGTAGTGGTGTTGTTATTGTATTTCTTACAAATTTGCCAAAAACAAAAATGTTGTTGCTTTGCAAACCATTAAAATCAACGGCAATGACAACAACAACAGCAGTAACGCAACGCAAGTAACGTAAAATCGTGTTAAAGGCAACGTATGAATGAATTGAACGTATGAATGAATGAATGTATGAATGGACGCGGGGCGGCGGACTGAATGAATGAAAATGAAAAAACAAAAAAAAAACGATTATAAATAAAACTCAAACAAGCATTTTTTATGAATGAAAAAAGCATAAAAATGTTAACACAGCAATTTAAAGCGGCAGCAAACACAGCACCAACAACAACCACAAACGTATCTAAAAAACCACAACAGAACACCACACACGGACGGGCACACACAACCAAGCACATACACACACTGTACACTGTGCTTACAATTACATACTACACCACCAACACCGCCGCCGCCAGCAACAAGAATAACAACAGCAACTACACTATCCCCACACTCGCACACACACCTCTCACCTCTCTTGCCAGAATATGAGAGGAGTAATCATGATGAATAATAGGGGAGAACCAGCCAGCCGGTTAAACAAATTATCGATTGTTTTTAGATGAGAGGGGGGTGTAGAGAGCGAGTGAGAGAGAGTGAGAGGTGGGAGATAAGGCGTTTTGTGCATGGATTTGATGGGGATACAAGTGTGGCGTCGTTGCAGCCACAACGCAGCAACCTAAACTCGGATGCTGTGGGGCTTGCCAACCCAAGTGTTTGTTGTTGTTCTTGCACTGTGATTGAATGGTAACAACACACAACCAGTTTTCGGGGGTAAAGTGCTGTGCTTGGAACTACTTTACACACGAGTTTGTGTGTGTGTTCGATTGGAGGGCCTATCGAACATGAATGAATGATGTGATCGAAATGGTGAGATAACAACAGCACACGCACTCGTGCACACAAACAGGTAAGAGAGTGGGGCTATTACTAAAGAGAGGCAGAGAGTGCTAGTGACTGAGTGAGTGGCCCGACCCGGTCGAGGCATGGTTGTTACAACGACTGCATACATAAATTTGAAATTTTTGATTTTTAATACAAGAAGTGAACGAACAAACACGAACACACACATAAACAAAGAATAGACGACGACAAACAAGTCGGCGATATGGGATATGGTATGGAGTGGTGTGGCGTGTTGTGCGCATGCGGCCTGGCTGCCTGCCTTCGTTATTCAGATTTGAGCGCGCCCACGGTCAATAGCAACCAGATGCACAACCTAGTGCGCTGCCGCTGTCCCGGCGAAGATGTTGCGGGGGGAGCTGGAGCAGCAATTATTAAAACATAGGCCCGGATTGCTTGCTACGCCATCCACGAACAAAATTTTGGTCTCCAACTTGTACGTATACGTACGTGCAGCAAGCAAGCCAGTCAGCCAGCCAACACATATAAAACATATCCACTGCCATCCATCCCAAACAGCCAGCCAGCCAGGCAAGTTGAGGTAAATGTTTTGAAATGTTTAGCCCTAGGTTAAGAAGTTGCCAAAGACATTAACAACACAAGCCGGTTTTATACACACGACTACATACATACATATTTGAAAATAAAACCGAGTTGAAAATGAAATCGAAAAAGAAGCAACCGACGCACCACACAACGCATTAAAAGAAAGAAGAAGAAGATCCCCTCCTCAACGGCCAAATGGGAAATAAAAATAAATAAACATGAAACAAATTGCAGACCAATGTCCAACGTTTGTCCAACCATAAACATTTTTGTGCGTACTTCCTTGCTCCTGTCTGCACTGTGTTCTTTCTTGTCTGCAGTACTGACCCGTTCACCTTTCATTCACACATCCATCACTGCACTGCAGTGCACCGCAGAAGTCCCTCTGTTCCTCGGTATATCGACACACACACAAAGGTTTAATAATTATGTGGGACACCCTCTTTCAAGGCACTTGAACGGACACTATAAACATGGTGTAAATTAATCTTTAAAGTTATCAGGCTGAAACTTTGCAGAGGCGTTCTTTTAATGGGTATTTAGGCCCCAGTGGAGCAACATCCACTTTATCGGTTTCATACCATAAACGTTCACATCGTTGCAGCAACGTGTCGGATTGTTGTGGGAACGAAATATTTCGCTGATGCAACGAAATGGCAATAACGAATCTGATTCGTTGATGCAACGAACGATTTTTCTTTCAGCGTATACCGAAAATCCTAAGTCGCAATAAATTTAAGTTAACTACATGAATTTTATATATTAAATACTAAAAAAAGTTAAATGACACACTGTCTTCAATTTATAATTCAGAGGAATAGAAAATAATAATAAATCGAGTAGCCTCGGAAAGTCTAATCTTCCAGAACTGTAGGTTTAGTAGGGCTAACCAAAAACCAACATCTGTGTTGGTCATCGCAGACAGTCTGACCCATATTATTATGCAGCAGAATACTCCCAAAACCAGATATATTTAATATTGGCAGTGATCTGACATGAAGCCAGTATAGGAAAAAATTGTTTTGTGCTATTTTTCAAAGATCTATGGATAAATGTATGGCCGTCTTTGTAAAGTTTTTTTTTAGAAAAATCTGTTTTTTTTTTTAATTTATGATTAAAAGGGAAGAGTATTATATGCAAGGCAAGATCTGATTATATTTTTAGAAAGAGGACATCAAAATATGAAAAAAATGAAAGAGTATGATATGTGAGGCTCCAAGATCTGTTTATATTTTTGGAAAGAGGACATCAAAATAAAAAAAATCGATAAATCGTGTTGTCTACGAGTTATCGGACGTTAAAGATTGGAAATATCGACAAATTATATCTTTTGTAAAATAAATTAAAATTTCTAGATAATCACTTTAGTTATAGAAATTAAAAAGTTAAGTCTGTTTTTATTTTTTATTATTTTTAGCTCATTTGGAAAAGCGAAAAAGATGTAAAACGAGGTCAAGAAATATAAAATAAAAATTTTCGATAACTACTTTATGGAAAATGAAAATTAAAAAAACGATTTGTTGTTGTTATTAGTTTTAGCTAATTTTAAAAGGCGAAAAAGACGTAGAACTTGTAAAAAGAGGTCAAAAAAGTATAAAATAAAATTTTTCGATAACTACCTTATCGAAAATGAAAATTAAAAAAGTCGATTTTTTGTTTTTATTATTATTTTTAGCTCATTTGAAAAGGTGAAAAAAGACGTAAAACATGTAAAACGTGCCGATAACAAATTCAGTTATCGAAATTGAAAATTTAAAAAATTGATTTTTTTATTAGTTTCAACTCATTTCGAAAAAACCGGGTACAAATCTTCGATAACATCCGATGAATAACTATTTTTTGGAAGAAAAATTTAACTCCTTTTTATTCCATTTTAAAATAATTTTTATTATGTTTTTATAATAACCTGTAAAGGCTCCGCAGGTAAACAATTATTTAAATAAATAACTTGTAATTTTTGAAGAGCATGTAATAATTATTTTTTGTTATTGAATTCCTTTGTAGGCATATATGTATACTCAAACTAAAAATACACATCGCTTTTATCGAATTTCCATAATTGAGTAATTTCATCACATACCAACATTTCTCTCCGATTTTTATGAAATTTTCTAATTTTTGTCATAAGGTAATTTAAAAAATAAAATTTTCGTGTTATGGCATACAAAGATATGTTTCCTCTAGTTTTGCTGAAAATTGTCAAATCTTAAAAAATTTTTTTTTTTTTAATATAAGTTTAAAGATGATGTTTTTGATGCTTACTCTAACACAATTACAAATGTAAACTTAAAGTTATTTTAATTATTTACATTAAAAATTTGTATTTTGACAGCAATCACGTTTATATTTGTGTTAGAGTGAGTACGTCTTACTGACACTATAAACTACTCATAAAAATTATTTTACAAAAATCGAAGGTGTGTTCCTTTGTTTATGAAATAAATACGTAAATAAAATTAAAAAAAATATTTTTTTTAAGATTTGACAATTTGCTGTAAAACTAGAAGAAACTTACTTGAAAATACCTATATATGTTTGTATCTCACACCACAAAAAGTTAAAACTTTTTAAAAGTGCAAAAAAAAAATAAAAAATATTTTTTAATTTTGACCCACACCGCAAAAAGTTAAAATTGTTTTAAATTCCACCTACTGTCTACAATTTCTTTTTTGAAAATCGGCAATGCAGTTTTATTCGCCATACAGAAAAATACATATTTGGAAAAAATTGTGAGATCGCTTCATATGAAATTACTGTTCCTGAACCACTGTTTCTATGTGAATGTGCAATTCACAACATTTGAAGCCATCAAAATATCCTTTAATTGAACAATATGTATCCATTTGAAAAAATTAATAATTAAATAATTCAAGACCTCGAGATTAAATTATTAATTTTTTCAAATGAAAAATTATACAATAATTTTTTTGTGTTGATTTTATGACTCAATACGCATCAATGCAAACAAAAAATATTTTTTAGTTCTTCCTAATCTACATGCCCACATACTGCAACTTTTGTTTTGCACTACACTGTATGTATATACATAGTTATGTATCCACTGGAACGTCTTAGCGTCCTTCTGTCCATACAAAGTAATGTCCGTTTCGCTTTGTCCGTCCCCGTTCTCGTATATCTTCGGTTTATCCGTGCATCATCTATCTACATATCTCCAATCTCGTCCACTCAAACCCTGAGCCACAACAACCGGGCCCATCTGACTATACGCATTCACAAAAAAAAAACATACACAGTGATCGATTGTCTTCTGAAGAAAACCAAAGCGAAAAAATCTTTTTTTTGTTTTTTTTTTTTTTGAATTCTATCCCCTACCAAAAAGATACAAATAAACAAACTCTGACAGAAAAAACAACACATTTAAGAGCAAAGACAAAAATAACAACAATGAATAACTGAATGAATGAATGAATCAAATGACAACCGGCCAGCCAGAGACAGAGTCAGATCCCCACAGCCACAGGCAGACACAGCCAAAAATACAACAACAACAGCAGCACAAGAAAAACAAAACAAATCAACATAAACCAAATCAAAATACGAAAACCATAAAGGTAGTATCCCCATCCACCATCCAATCCGACAAACCCCAACAGATACGAGGCGATGCGATTGCGAACAACAACGACGACGTCGAGAGATACACCGCCACACAAAAAATGCCTTCGTTTACGTTCTACATACAAACGTGCATACATATGTCTGTAGGTTTGTATTAACGTATGAATGAAAATGAACGCGCCGCCGTTTAATACGAAAAAAACGCAGCCAAAAAAGACTCACAACACAAACCCTGAGAAACCGAAACCAAAAACAAAACAAATCAACGATGAAAAAGAGCGCGCGCAACGACGATGACGAACGATTCCTTGTTTTCTTCAATGATTTGTGTTTCGCTTTTCTTCTGCGCCATCCATCCACTGTTTGCACTTCTTCTCTCATTCAATGAATGATTGAAGACGAATGAATGAATGAATGAATGTGTGTTTTTTTGCAACAGCAAAAAACCATAACAACAAAGAACTTGAATGAAGAAGACGACTGGGTAGAGATCTTCTACTCAACATAAACATCACACATCACTGAGCATTATTTCTCTTTCGAGAGATCAGACCTCAAAGAGAATTTTTCAGAAGAACCGATATAAGAGCTAAGTAACTGACATCTCTTTGGATCACATCAAAGATTGTAATACAACGAGAAAAAATAAAATTTCTATAAATCTAATAACGTAGACTTTTCTAGATCCAGATCTATGAATGGATGTTGGTTTCGCACTAATTTTTTGCTCAACATTATGGTCAAGAATACGGTGCTACAAAAGAGAATGGATTAGAAAACTCTGGGAAGTGATAATATTTTTCTTGTAGGTATTGTCGGGTAGAAAACGAATCTGTATTTAAAATTTCCCAGACACTCCCAAAATCTAGAGTTACAGGTAAAACACCGGGTTTTTGTACCTTTACACTTATAAGCCTGTAACTTAGTTATCTGCCGATTTTCACTTTTTCCATCTGATTTAAAGAGAAGAAACCAGGAGCTTTCGATAGATATATAGCGTATTTAAGAAAACTTAAGAAATCTGTGTGCTTTTGTCCAGCAAACACATTCAAAAAAATTATCAATTTTTCAACTTTGGCAATGCTTTTGAACGTTATTTTGCTTAGTGGCCATACAAATTGTAAATTTATTTAAATGACCCATTTAGTAAGGAGTAAAACGACACTTTGTTTTTAAAAATCCAATAAAAATTGATTGAGTTATTGAAGTTTATATTCGCAATAATTTTTTGTAAAAATACAAGATTTGGCCAATCCCCTTGACATCTCTCATTATTTTACGACTTGAAGTACAATAAAAATATCTAAAATTTATTAAAAATATATCAGTCTTTTATCAATTTTAGTTAGATTTTCAAAAATACCCCCATTTCCCAAAGTGGAGAAAATGTGTTCCAAAATTGGGGATTTTTTTATAAAAGTGATTGCCAAGCATTTTTACCATTTTTATCAGTTTTGATGAATTTTAGTTAGATTTTCCATGCTTTTTCAAAAAATACCCGATATATCCCAAAGTGGGGAAATGTGTTCCAAAATTGGGGATTTTTATTAAAATGGTCGTCATGCTTTTTTCACAATTTTTATCAGTTTTGATGAATTTTAGGCAGATTCCCAATTTTTCCAAAAAATATTCGAATTCCCAAAGTGGGGAAAATGTGTTCCATAATTGAGAATTTTTATTAAAATTGTTACCAAGCTTTTTTCCATTTTTATCAGTTTTGGTGAATGTATGGTAAATTTTCAATGTTTTTCAAAAATACCCGAATTCACAAAGTTGGGGAAATGTCTTCCAAAATTGGGGATTTTTATTAAAACGTTCACCAATCTTTTTTTTACTATTTTTTATCAGTTTTGATGACTTTTAGGTACATTTTCCATGTTTTGTGAAAATAATTGAATTCCCAAAGTGGTCGCCAAGTTTTTTTTCACAATTTTTATCAGTTTTGATGAATTTTAGGCAGATTATCCATGTTTTACAAAAAATATTCGAATTCCAAAAGTGGGGAAAATGTGTTCCAAAATTGGGGATATTTATTAAAATGGTCGTAAAGTTTTTTAAGCCATTTTTATCAGTTTTGAAAAATTTTAGCTACATTTTCCATGTTTTCCAAAAAAATATCCGAATTCCCAAGGTGGGGAAAATGTGTTTCAAAATTGGGGATTTTTATTAAAATGGTCGCCAAGAGTTGTTACCATTTTTATCAGAGTGTGATAAATTTTAGGTAGATTTTCTATGTTTTCCAAAAATTACCCGAATTCCCAAGGTGGCGAAAATGTGTTCCAAAAATGGGGATTTTTACTAAAATGGTCACCAATCTGTTTTAGCCATTTTTATCAGCTTTGAATTTGAAAAGTATGGAAAATCTACTTTTCAAAAAATACCCGAAAATCCCAAAGTGGGGAAAATGTGTTCCAAAATTGGGATTAATAATAAAATTGTCGTAAAGCTTTTTTACCTTTTTTTTATCAGTTTTGATGAATTTTATTTAAAATTTCCATGTTTCCAAAAAAATATCCGAATTCTCAAAGTGGGGAAAATGTGTTCCAAAATTAAAGATTTTTTATTAAAATGGTCAAGCTTTTTTATCCGTTTTGATGAATTTGAGCTATATTTTCCATGCTTTTTCAAAAAATACCTGAATTCCCAAAGTGGGAACAATCTGTTCCAAAATTAGGAATTTTTATTAAAATGGTCACCAAGCTTTTTTTTAATTTTTTATCAGTTTCGATGAATTTTAAGTTAAGTATATTTTCATGTTATCAAAAAAAAATACCCGTATTCTTAAAGTGGGAAAAATGTGTTCCGAATTTGGGAATTTTTTATTAAAATGGTCGTAAAACATTTTTATCAGTTTTGATAAATTTTATGTCAATGTTTTCAAAAAAATACCCGAACTCCCAAAGTGGGGAATTAAATTCGCTCCAAGGATGAAGTGGAGCAGGAGATATCCATTTGAGGAATATGAGACTGAGGACTACATTACTGGGCTTCGAAATGGATTATTGACTAGGATCCGGTGTCTTTTCAGAAAAAACTGGTCTATCAAGTTCAGTTTCTCTCAATCAATGAGATGTGTATAATTTTGTACTCAATTAAAATGAGCAGCAGCATAGAACCGGCTCCAAACGGCTTAAGCTAATTATAACAGAAGTTTCAACAGGCTTCATAAATATAAATGTCGCCAATATCTCAATATGCTAAAATAAACATTATGCTAAAAAATGACTAAACAGTATTGATTTGTGTTCAGATTTATGGCCTACAATGAGTGGGTTAATCTCCTTGGTAAGTCATGCATATAAGATGTGAGGTAGTCTGGCCGGTCAATCCCGTTTTTTTGCGAAACTATTTTCGATTAAAAATCTTATGAATCAGACAATGATAAAATAGTTCTTTCTTATTTTAGATTATATTTTTATTGATTATTTTGCTTTCAATTTAGAGGTATTGTTTTTGTTTTGTTATTTTGCTCATATTCCACTCTGTTGCAAATAAAACAAACACTGACATGTGACGATTACTTGAGAACATTAAAACAACATTAAACGAAACAATGTCTTAAATGAGTAGAGCGAAAATAAAGAAAGAAAACAAAGAAAAAAACGCCAAAACAATCGCACATGCACAAGAATGGTAGGTTTTGACATTGAAACTTGAAAAAAAAAACAAAAGATCTTAAAGAACTGATAAACTCTTTAAGTCATAAAAAATTAATTTTATAATCAAGAAGAAAAAAATAAAACAGTCAACAGCAAACATAAATAAACGTTTGTACAGACGTCGAGAAACCAGACATATGACAGAAACGAAATGAAATGCTATATTCATAAATATCAGACATACATATTTGTGTAAGGTATGAGAATTACTTAGGCAACTCCAGGGAGGAGAGCAAGAAGGAAGAATTTGTCTTAAGACAACAATGGAGATTTTTCCAACCATGTGTAATTTCACGTGAAGATATCACGTACACATTTCGGCTCTTCTCTCCGACTTTGATGAAAGTTTCCAATTATTTACATTTCTATAAGGCGACTGAAAGCTCCATTTCCAAAAAAAGGAAAAAGAATGACACCAGGGCGGTTTGAAAATATAATGTTCTGTCGTAAGATAATTTTAAAAATCTCTAAATGTGAAATGTAAATGTGTATTTTTCGTTTTTTTTAATTCCAAGCCAATTTCTTCTAGTTTTATAGGGTCCGCCAAATAACTTTTTTTTGAAAATGCTATAAAAAACTACTGAATATCTTCTCAAATTTCTTTTTTTATTTGAAAGTGCAACGCTTCCGGTTAATATTAGAAAATAATTTCATTCAAATGGCTGCTGAGGGCACCCCACAAATAATAGTCCAACGGTTGAATAGTTGAAAAAAAGACGTTAGATGACGGACCCTATATATCTTAAAAAAATAAATAATAATAAGTACGAAAATAAATTATTAAAACTTCTATATCTTTTGGAAATATTTACATATGGCATGGTGACATTTATTACTTGGGTGCATATTACCAGTATCATGATTTCTGGCACTTGACGACCCTCTTCAGTTGGCTTCACAGAAATTTTTCAACCAAATACCCGAAATCTTTAAGTCAATGATTACACTGTGCTACAAAAAAGGATGAAGTATAAAACTCTGGGAAGACTTATAAGCATGCAAAGGTACGAAAAACCGGGGTTTTACATATAACTCATCAGATTTTGGGGGTGTCTGGGAAATTTCAAACACAAATTCTTGTTCTAGTCGACAATACATACAAGAAAAATAATATCACTTCCCAGAGTTTTTGTACTATCGCACAGTGTTATTTTATGTATTGCATTTATAACACTAGATGACAACATATTAATCACGTTCCATAGGGTCCATAGTCTTGAGGAACAATTTTGTTTTTTTTTTTGTCAATGAAATGCCATTTCATAATTTATTCTTTTATTTGCAAAAATTCATATGCAAATATTTTTTTCTATTCATAGTTCATTAACTTTTTAACTATTAATAGAGCTCTTTAGAAAAAAATGCATAAAGCAAAACAAAAAAAAAAACAACAGGCAAATGGAATGGAAGAAGATTTATAATAAGACAATTTTCTGACACTTGGTTAATTTCAATCAAAAACACACCTACTTTTTTCCAAACAACAACAACCACGCCGAACGGGTCATACAACCCACAACAGCACCATCGCCATCCATTTAAAATTATCAACAACAGCAACGGCAGCAGCAGCAAACAAACAACAAAACAATATTTAGAAAATTGTATAAAGAAAAGAGGAAAATGCCAGAAAGAATGGAAAAAAATAAATAAAGTGCAGTTTTGTGTGGTGTCAGACAAAGGGGGCCTCCTTCTATAAATCCCACTGGACAGTGGTGTTCGAAAAAATAGCAGACAAAAATAAAATGAAACAAATGGAAAAATATATTCCATTCTCCGACAATGACTACACTGTGCAACATAAAAAATAGCGGGGGTAAACAAATAATAATATAGTAGTTTATCAATATTTCCCGTTTTGGCACATTCTTATGATGAATCAGCATAGGAACCCTTCTGATTATTACATTTTATGCACAGGATGTGTTTAGCAATATTACTTAAAACTCTACAACGAACATTTTAACCCTCCAGCTAGTCAATGTAGAGGGGACTTTTTGGTCCCTTTTGTGCAAAGGGTTAAAAAATACCCCCAAAACAAAGATTTAATGGGGTCAAAATGTTCTACAAAAATATTTACCATAAAATTCTGCTATAAGTCTGTGAATACACTAAACCTGAAAACTCATATTAAATGCCAGAAATGTGTACTTTTTACGAATTTGTGCTAAAATTTTCTACAAAAGTGAATTTTAAGGGGGTGGTGTGAATGATAAAAATATTCTTCGTCAAATTTCACCATATGTCGCCGAACGAAAGAAGACTTTAGATATAATATATATATAAATAAAATATCAGTACGAAATTCGGTATTTAAACAACAAATTATTTATAAAATTTTTCTTTTAGCTCTGATACTAGTCAGCGACAAAAACTCCCAAATCTGTACTTTTTTGATTGAATTTTATTTATTTTTTATTTTTGATTATTTCGAATTTCGGTTAGTTCATGGAAAACAGGAACTCTTGGATTATTATTTTCCATTAAAAAGTGTACGTTCATTTTGGTTTGTTTATCTGAATTATAATCGCGAGGCCTTGCGATTTACAAATTTTATTTTTTTATTGTACAGCATACCTTTAGGGTCCCCCTACATTTTTAACCCGAATAGTGCTGTAATTATTTTTTCGAATTTTGAGATAAAATTTGCAGAAGCTTTGGTGAACGTCTTTTGTGTGTGACGATATGGCTAGCTCCATTCGGGTTAGACACACATCACGTTTATACTTGTTTTAGAGTAAGTACCAGGAGCACCATCACGAAACTTATGGAGCGTCTTACTGACACTGTTAAATATTAATAAAATTTATTTTGCAAAAATCGAAGGCATATCTTTTGTTTATAAAAAAATAAAAAAAAAATATTTTTTAAGATTTGACACTTTTTTGTAAATCTAGAAGAAATTTGCTTGAAATTAGAAAAAATATTTTTATCTCATACCACAAAAAAGTTGAATTTTTTTTTAAATTGCCTTATGACAAAAAACTTTATGTTCGATCCACCCTAGCGTCTAATTTTTTTACTTTTTAAATCGGTAAAATTTCATAAAATCGGAGAGAAGTGCCAAAATGTGTGTGTGATAGCTTCACATGAAATTACTCAATACTAAAATTGAGTCTAAATAATATTTTCAATTTCGTCTGCAATCAAGTTTAGAATTGTTTCAAAGTAAGTATCGGGAACACCATTAGTGTCTTCCTGACACTATTAGCTTTTACTAAAATTTATTTTACAAAAATCGAAGGTATATTATTTTTATAAAAAAATAAATGCCACCATGTCATTTGTATATAAATTGGCATTCTATTAAATATAGATGCAAAATGGATGCCAGGACAATATCGCAGTTCAAATCAAATATTGATTACAGACCACAAAAATACAAACGAAAAAAACTAAAAAAAAAATAAAAAATTATTAAGAAAAAATATATATTAAGAAATATATATAAAAAATATATACTAGAAGAAATTTGCTTTTAAAAACAATTAAAAATTTTTTTATAAAAAAATGTTTTATTTTCGATACACCCTAGTTTAATATTTTTTTAAAAAATGTGTGTGTGTGATGAAATTACTTTATTATCATATCTACGGTCAGTGGTGCTATTTCATTGGCCCCACATGTAGCTTGTGCTGCACTATCAGCTAACGAGCCAGCCAGCCAGTCAGCTAGGCAGCTAGTCCGCCAAACCAAAGCGAACCATCTGCAATGCGAAGAATACAATTCAATCATTTTTATGCCATTCATAATTTCAACAGTTGTGTGTGCGAGTGCGTGAGTTTTTTTTTCGATTTTTTGTATAAGAAATTAAAAGAAAAAAAAAAACAAATAAGCAAACTTGAAGATACAAAATAAATTACAATATGGTTACAAATGGTGGGACGCAATAAGGAGCGAAGACGAAGAGAAGGCGGCGGTGTGGTGATGGCGAAGAACTAAAACAACAACATGCCACTCATAAATAATCAAATATGAGGGAGTAGCAAAAAGAAGTAGATTGCACTGGAGTGGCGTGGCATGGCATGGCATGGCGAGGAGTTGCAGCAAGACTTTGGGATATGCCCTCGGCCCCGCTTGGCCACTGGTTACCACACTTAAGACCAGAAGTCAGTCAGTCTGTCAGAAAACATACGTACACACGATTCCCAAGGAATCAGCAGCAACAATAATAAAAAGAAGAACAAATGATTTGTGTTGAGTTGAGTTTTTCAAACTCTTCTTCTTTTTGCTGTTGCTGCTGCTGCTTATGAGCTTGCAAATAAGGTTCTCTAGGCGCGGGCACATTTGCGTTTTTTACACTTTTTTCGATTTTTTTTTCATAATTTGTTTTTTTTTCATATACATTTTATTTGTTTGATACGGTCGTCGATTTGCGCTGTATGGACGACGACGACGACGCCGGAAATAAACGACGTGACTTTTATTTGATGGAAATTATATGAGCGCGAAGAAATACCCAAGAAAACGTTCGAGACCGAAACGAAAAACCTGTGAATTTTATTAAATCGAAACATGGCTATTTTTTCTCCTCCCACCACCGCCACCACCACCTTCGCCTTGCCTCACCCTCCCTCTTTTTTTGGATTCATTCTTTCGACATTTGTGAAGAGTGGAGAAAAAAGTAGTGGCCGACCGACCGTGCGCTGTGTCTAAGTATTTTGCATGTGAAATATTTTGAACGTTTGCTTTCGCATTTTTAGATATTTATTGTATTCGGGACTTGAAATAAATCAAGAAAAAAGACGCCGATGAAAAAAAAAGAATGAAAGAACCAGCATCGTTTGCACAGTGGCATGACAAATTAGTTTGTTTGTGTCCTGAAAGTAAATATATTTTTGGAGGAAAAAAATGGAATATCGCTTTCTTCGGTAGATTGCAAAATAAAGAAGCACTCTATAGACAAGTTCCACTGAAGAATTATCCCCGCACGGGACACTAAATATGTATATATGGTCAAAGTGTGTATAGTTGAGAACCACATTCAACCTTAGCATTAGCAAGAAGAATAATCTTAATCGAAATAGCTGGCATTCGAATGTATAACATTCAAAAAACATTCAATTAAATTCGATTACTAATCAATCAACACTAAAAGTAAACACTTTCAACTTTATGTCAACAGTACCAAATCAAAAACTATGGTCGGAACATTGTCCACATAATATTCTTGAAATTGAATCCTACTCTTAAACAAATCAGAAAATACAAAGAAATATTTCTCAGAAAAATAAAAAATCGGAAAAACAAGAAAAAATTTTCAGAACCTAAAAATATTTTTCACAAAAGTAGAAAAATTACGAAAAAATAAAAGAAAGTTCAGAAAAACAAATAAAATCTTTCAGAAAAAAAAAATAAAATTTTTTTCAGCAAAATAGAAAAATAAAAAATCCAATATTTTTCAGAAAAATAAGAAAGAATTTTCATGAACCTAAAAACATTTTTCAGAAAAGTAGAAAAATTCCAAAAAAAAAAATAATAAAAAACATCAGAAAATAAAAAATATTTGTCAGCAAAAAAAAAATCTTTAAGGAAAAAAATAAAAAATATAGCTAAAAAATAATCTTACTCTTAATAAATTAGAAAAAAATCCAAGAATAATATATGTTTCAGAAAAATAAAAAATCTGAAAAATAAAAATTCGTTTATATTTTTCATAAAAATATGTTTATATTTAATTTGCATCGTAATTTATTTATTTCGGAAAAATAAAATAATTTTTTTTTAGAAAAAACAAATAAATATTTTTCAGAAAAATAAAAAATATGTGTTTTAAGAAAAATAAAAATTATGTTTGATTTCTTTGAGAAATTTGTTAGAAAAAAATTGTTGAAAAAATATATTAGATATTTTCCATAAAAACACATTTTCAGAAAAAATAAAAAAATATTTTTTTTATAATTTTCATATTTTTGTAAAGGGTGATTTTTTAGCTATATCTTTTTGGCATCACTGGTTTATACAGCTGACGCACGTTTCTTGTTTTGTTTCACTGTCAAACATCTTCAGTTTGATCTATAATTTAACCATGAGTCTTACAAACGAACAACGCTTGCAAATTATTGAATTTTATTATCAAAATGTGTGCTCTGCTAAGAAAGTTCATCGCTCGCTTCCATTTGATGGTCAGTTTAATCGACCCACTGAAGCGGCTATTCGGGCTATTGTGACTAAATTTCGCACCAAATTTACATTGTTGGACATTAAACCACCAACACGCTTACGTAGAGTGCGAACTGAAGAAAATATCGCAGCTACAATATCGGCCAGTGTTAATGATGGCCATCAATTATCGATTCGTCGCCGTTCGCAGCAATTGGGCCTCTGTTACTCAAAAACGTGGAAATGCCAAAATTGGACTAAGCGGATGGACCATTTGAGGCGCAGTCAAGGTCAACATTTGCATGAAATCATCTTCAAACATTAAATTATATGGACCGTACTATCGATTCAAATAAAGATTTCATGCATTTTTCAGAATTTTATGAGTTTTTTTTGAAAAACTTTCCTATAGCTTTTACAAAATCACCCTTTATTTAATTTGCATCGTAATTTATAATATTTTGCAGAAAAATAAAAAATAAAAATTAAATAAAAATATGTATTTAACACAAATATTTTTAATATTTTTCAGAATAATAAAAATATTTTTCATCCTTTTTTGAATATAATTTTCATCAAAAATATTTTTATATTTAATTTGCATTGCATTGTAATTTATAAAAATGTTCATCTTATGCGATTTTTGTTTTCTTTTTGGGTTCTGTGGACGAGTTTTTGAAATTTTGTTTATTAAGTTTTCATCGCCCAGGATGATGTCCTACTTATTTTTTTAATTTATCGACAGTCATTGCCATGTTACACACTAGACACAAAGACAACAAAAGGCATTCGTACAAGTAAGTCAAATCTCTCCAGCAAACCATTGATTATACAAAGTGACGCCATCTACATCTAATTCCAAAAGACACCGCCATCTACATGCCAGTTAAGAAGGTCAATCCTTCAAAACCGTTCAAACTGAAGTTCAATCCATTCTTCTAAAAATTGATTTCAAGTTATTAATTCAATCGCAAAAATAATAATAAAGAATGTATAAATTCGATTATATCGTAAAATGTTCCTATTTTATGTCTAAAAGTATGTTCTTCAAATGTTTCAGCCATTTTGGGTAGATCCTGGTAATGCGAGATGACATTTTGTGGAATGATTAATTTAGACCAATACATATTATGGTCAAAGCCGTAGTCCACCTCGCTATTATTATTTTTGTGCTGTTAAAGTTAAATATGTTGATTTTTTGATACAGATTCTGATAAATAAAACCGTATAAGAAATAAACAGAATTCCAATAAGTGTCAAT
The DNA here is from genome assembly GCA_947397865.1 of Polietes domitor. Lineage (NCBI taxonomy): Eukaryota > Metazoa > Arthropoda > Insecta > Diptera > Muscidae > Polietes > Polietes domitor. The sequence goes on from OX377618.1 coordinate 201,764,141, forward strand.
GTTTGGATTGTAAATTGGCAGTTCACTGCTTATCATTTCAGACTCAAAATTATTTAATTTTTTATTAAGGTAATAATTTTTTAATTGTTATGAATGTGGGCAATCTGTTCAGCATTCGAATTGGTACAACCAATTCTGAAGACATTTATTTGTCACTTGAACTGTAGAGAGTATATATAATCAATATATTAATGATTAATTCATTATTTAATATATTAATCAATATTTTGTGATTAATTTCACAACACTGTTAATAAACCATGCTAAAAGTCATATTTTAAGATAAAAATTCAACAATTTTTCCCAGTCCACTTTGGCTTATTTCTGAAAAAGAAAATTATATTTGTTTGCCACAAACGAGTACACAATGTCCAAAATTCCACTGTGTCATAGCACAAAAAAATGTTTAAAACATGTTGAATTCTATTTAAAAAACACACGAACACTTAAGGAGGTGGGAGTGGATAGCGAACTGCGAATTGTGAACTTGAACTTTGAGAACAGCAAATATTCAAACAAACAGAAAGTATCCACGAACACGGGCAGATAACAAACCCGTCCGTCCATTAATTTGGTTTTACCGATGATACCACCGATTTGGTCGTCAAACATACAGAAAACAAGGAAAATTAAATGCCGCCGCCAACACGGGAGAGTATTAATAAAACACCAGCCAACACGGAGTTTCCTCCCTCTCGCTCAAATGGCCATTAACAAAAGGCCATATTAATATTGTCTTTCCTTATCTTATCACTTAGGCCCCTTTGGGTTGTGATGTTATTTCTATGTAGGTTGGCCGCAAAATAAAAAAACAAGACAATTGTAACGGAATATTTTGCCGAATATTTGTTTGTTTATTTTTTTCATATAGGCAATATATATTTTTTTCAGAGCAGAGAAAAAAACCGAAGGCCTTCGAAATGATAATGTTCTGTTTTTTGTCGCTTTGTTCTGTTAACGAGGGGTGGAGGGAAAGTTTCTTAATGAAATGTAATGGATGGAAAAGTCGACTTGTCAACAAAATGAAAAGTGTTGTTTAAAAAGTGACAATGCTTGCTCACGGCATGTTCATTGACTTGCAGAGCATTGTCTGCTAATTATTTACAGCCATAGCAGACATATCATCTTGCCAAAATATTTGCTAACATTCTTCGGACTCAAGACAAAATTTGCTACTCTGCCGATCGAAATATTAGACTGTCCGGCAGTCCATATTACACTTGAACCGAATGATAGAAGTCTGAACTGGAGTTAATTGACATTTTAGTTTTTCATTTCAAAAAAGTTCAAAAAGATAAAATTTTTGAAAAATTATTTTAAATACTCAGTTGTACACTATGATACCGGTGTAAGTGTCAAATTAAAATAAAAATACTTTAAATTACATAAATCGGCATTAGTTTGGCATTTACAACCATTTCAAGTTCAAGTTCTCTCTTAAAACGTAAAATATGAATGAACTAAATACTAAGGGCTACACTTGAAATGGTTGTTAATGCTAAACTAATACAGATAGAATCATGATACTTGATATATTTTCAATAGAAGTTTCACTCTTTAATTTGATACTAATAACGTTTTAATAGTGTGCGAATAACTATTTTAAATAATTTTTGAATAATTTTATTTTTTGGAACTTAGTAGTCCTGAAAAACTAATAACGTCAATTAACTCCATTTTACCTATAGTTCCAGATTTATATCACCCACTTCAAGTGTAATGACTTTTTTTTACAAAACATTACAACAATGGCTGTCACAGAGTTCACCCACAATGGCAATGTGAGTGTTTCGAACCACAGGTCAAAGCAATTTCGTTCAGAATAGTTACGCCATCTATACGTCATGTCTGGTAGATGACGTATAGATGCCGTCATTTGCTTGAAAACAATTGCTTTGACCCCTACTGATCAATTACTCGCCTCTTCGAACAGCCCTCCTTTCGAAGTGATTCGAAACACCCACATTGCCATTGTGGTTGAATTTCGGCCAGGTTCAAGTACATATATCAGACGCAGCGCGTGCTTGTCGAATAGAATTCCCGGAATTGTCGAGCAACCCCTTTTTGGTACGCGTCAACAGTGTGCCCCCCATACAGTGCCTTCGCCCTTGTGCGATATCAAATATTTTATATATATATATATGTATATATATTTCCAATGTATTTCTAATTGTTTTCTAAGAAATTGTTTTGTGGAGAATCTTATCGGAGTGAGAGAGCGCGTAGCCGATAACCGCAATAAAAAGGCAACATTATTTGCGCAATTTGAGCAAAAACGCAAATAAATGTAATTACAAATGAAAGTACATCATGATATTGAAACAAACATAAACGATTTGTAGTAATTAGACATTGTGATAAGTTCTTCATTTTGGGGAGAGGGAAACAGCGAAATAAATTTAATTAATAATCAGAGGTAAGGAAAAAAGTAATGTGAAGGAACTTACCCAATGACGCCTCATGATCTGACATATCCGATAGACTGCATATTGGCGGCGGCAAATCTTTTCCGCTGCCATCTACGGGCTCTTCTTTGATGAATATATTTTTGGTCTGAAAATGGAAAGGAGAGAAAGGAGAAGAATTAGATTTGATGAACAAAGGAACAAAGTGGAAAATCCCCTTTTTAACAATTTATTGTGGGACAACTATTTAAACAAATCTCATAAATATATTTTTCATTCTTGATTCATTCATTTTGCTAATTTTTTTTTTCGGAAAAAAATATTTCTCTGAAAACTATTTAAAAAAATGAGAAAATAGTGACAATGCTTGCTCACGGCATGTCCATAGACTTGCAGAGCATTGCCTGTTAATTGTTTACAGCCATCTTGTAAAAAAAATCAGAAAAATAAAAACTAAAAAAACTGCAACATAAACAATAGAAAAACTAAAAATAAGTAATTGGCTAATTTTGGGTTCTGCTGAAGACTTCAGCACAACCTTTGGTCTTGAACCAAAATAAATGACAACACATACAACAATACATACAAACAACAATACAATACCGTACAACAACAACCTTTGCATTGTTGCGAGCGATGCGAGCACATGCATAACATTGAATTGGCAAAGTGAGATTTTTAGTGTGTCGACTTAGTTCGGTGGAATATTTTGTTTATCAGCGCTTCTCATTTGTCGTATGTGACCGCTGGTACTAATATGAACCCTGATTTAAGTCATAGACATACATTCGTTGCGAAAGTTCTGACTAGATGGGGTAGCGCCCATCGAAACTGCGCAGTCAACTTTTAGATGCAACAATAAATGTCTCACTTTGCCTTTTTGCTAATTTTGGGTTCTGCTGAAGACTTCAGCACAATGACAACACAATAAGTAATAATATTAACACATAAATCATATTTTTCTATATTTTTACAACTTGTTGTGACAAAATATTTCAATAAATCGCATAAAAATATTTTTCATTTACTACTTTTCTTATTTTTCTGAAAATTAATTGATATAGAGAATTAAAAAAGTCAGAAAATATTTTTTAGAAAACTAACCAGAAGGAACAAAGTGGAAAATTCCCAAATGGGGTTAGTAAAAATAAATTGTGCGGTTGGTTGGTCGAACGTGATTTGGTGTGATGGTTTAAAACTTACAACTCTAGGGGTGTCCCCACTAAAGTCGGAAATATTTTACTTAAATTTTGTAAAATTTTATATTTTTACAGGCAATAAAAACAAGTCGCAGTTTCGAACTGTGTGTGGAAAAATGAAATATGTACTCCGATTTCAACAACGAAAATCATTTTTAATGACGAGTCCAATTTTGGAATGAAAGGGTATGTCATTAAAAAAATTGTCGGGTTTGGGATGAAACCAATCCCGATACCGGAGGTGCACCAAGTGGACAATGAAGTACTTCCGCAGGCAGCACATTTTAGTAGCATCCCAAGATCCCAATTTTTGTATTTCCCGCATTTGAGGAAGTTCTTTGAAAATCATGGACAGATCGATGATAACAATGTGCTACAAAAATGAATGAAGTAGAAAACACGGTATGATAGTATTTTTCTTGTAGGTATTGTCGAGTAGAACAAGAATCTGTATTTGAAATTTCCCAAAATTTTGAGTTACGGGTAAAAAACCGGTTTTGTGTACCATTGCACACTTAATAGTCAGTTGTCAACGGATTTTCACTTTCTCACGGATTTGAAAATAATAGACCCAAATCTTTCGATAGATAGAAATCTGTGTGCCTTTGTCCAGAAAACACACTTTTTAAACAATTTTTAGCCATTTTTCAATTTTGGCAATATTTTTGATCCGAACCCCAGATGCGACAATTTTGCTTGTTGTCTTAGCCACCGAGGTGGAAATGGGCCTCATCAGTCAAGATGATTTCTCGATGGAATTCCGGATCATTTCATTCATTTTAATAATTTCAATGCGTTGTTGAAGCGTGTATCGTTCCATTTTTAGTAATGGCGTAGTTTCTACTTGTCAAAGAATAAAAGCTTCGAAAGTGACCGCTACCGAAATACCGGGTGATTCAAAATAACACCTCTTGTTTGTAAAATGCCGCTTTGTTTTTAAAAATCCGTTAGTAGTGACTAAGTTATTCATGTTTTTATTAATACTAAATTTTTGAAAAAATACAAGTTTTGGTCATACCAGCTCACATTTCTCATAATAAATAAAAAATACTTAAAATTCTTAAAATTTTAAGTTTCTTTAAATTTCTCTAATAAATAAAAAATACTTAAAATTAAAAAAAGTTTAAAAAAATTACAAGATTTTCCTTTTTTTTTAAAAAAAAACCTGAATTTCCAAAGTGGGAAAAATGTGTTCCAAAATTGGGGATTTTTTATTAAAATGGTCGTCGACACGATTTTTTTTACCATTTTTAAATGTTTTGATGAATTTTATGGATTTTTATTGAACTTGGATTCGCTAGAACCCCATAATTTGTGAGGTTCGCAAAAAGTGCATGAGCCAAAAATGGGAAAAGGGCCAGTGTTACATGTCTCCCCTCTAGGGGCATTTTTTGGCTTTCTTTCAAAAGTTATTATTATTAAATTATTCATAAAAATTAAAAAATAAAAAATGTATGGGGGCCACCTCAAGGGTTGAAGATGTAGGGTAGGTTTGTTCTGAGAAAATATTGGAGTTGAAAAAATATTCCGAGTTGGTCATACATTTGACTCCCCTAAGGGCCTCCTAGAGCCAGTAAGAGCGGTGGGAGCAAATTTTATAAAAAAATGTTTTTTTTTTTTTTTTTTTATGAGAACCCCCTTATGGAGTGGAGATGGAGGGTATATGTGTTCGATAAAATGTTAGGGAGGCAACATGAATGGCCATCCATCTTATATTTAATCCGAGACAGTCCTTGGACTTTTTCTGAATTTTTACTCCTTTTCCCACCTTTAACCCCGATGAGCACCCACTTACACTCACCCCATCGCCCCCATTTTTTGGCTCATGAACTTTTCTCGCGCACCTCACAAAATTAGGGGTTCTAGCATATCGAAATCGAAAAGTCCTACACTATCCCATCCCTAAAACAAAATTCAATACCTAGAATGTATGGACTATGTCCGTCTGGGAATTGGTTCGATGCAACCTCGTTTGGTTGAAGCAAATGCCCATTAAGTTGGTTTGTTGGTTTGTTGGTTTGATGCCTGTTCGACGCAACTTGAATTAGTTTGAAGATTTAATCACAAATACTCAATTCAATGGTATGGCATCAACGCATCTTGTTTTCTCCTTAAAAAAATGAATGACGTATTAATCTATTAGCACGATTTTCTGGCTTCAGACATCAAAGGAGAAAAACCATTAAACTGTGGGATAGGTAAATAAATCTTACTCTACGTCGTCTGAGTCGGCACTGCAGATACTCGGAAACATTTCACTAAAGATGTGACCAGTTGCTACTCACTACTCCTGTCATGAAAGGCGTGTACATATAATTTTTTAGATTTCGGACCAAAATTAAATTCAATAACTAGAACGGATCGACCATGTCCGCATGGAAATTGATTTTATGCTTCTTCGTTTGGTAGGAGCAAACGCTGATTAAGCCGGTGGATGTTTGGTTTGCTGGTTTGATTCCTGTTCGACGTAACTTCTAGTAGTTTGAGGGTTGATCACATATACCCACTTCATTGGTATCAACGCGTCTAGTTTTCCTCTTTTACAGCATTAACCTCCTATCATGGAAGGCTTGTCCAGATATTTTGTCGTTTTTTTTACCACAATAAAATACAATAACTAGTACGAAACGGCTATGTCCGTCTAAGTTTACTGATTTGGTTGAGTCATACACCGTTTAATCAGGCGGATGTTTGTTTTCTTGGTTTGATGCCTGTTCGACGCAACTTCAAGTAGTTTGAAGTTCGTATCACATTGTATCAATTCAAAGGGATGACATCAACGCATATACTTTTCCCCTTTTATAACATTAACCTATTAGCACGCTTTTCTCGCTTCAGACTTCAAAATCTTCTTATGGAAATCTTCTGAGTGGTTTATCATTTTTAACTTTTGCCTACTGCCTAAATGTTCTAATGTCAATTTCTTTCCAATTGTCATAAAAATGTCATCCCGAATGTCTAAACATTTCCCGAATGTCATAAACAAAAGCCCTGATACATCTCTCCTGTTCCACACACAATCTGGATGACGTCTCTCCCCCTGTCTAGAAAAATCAAAAACATCACACACTACTTTCGGATTCTTGCTCGTCAAATTCAAACCACAAAATAAAGAACTGGGAATAGAAACTAAGCGAAGTGAAATTTGTATGTGTGTTGGGTGAAATAAAAGAATGTTTATTTGTTTATTGAATTGATAATTGTGATATTTGTGAAACATTCAGTTGACTGTTTTGACCTCCATTATCATTATAAATGACAACATCGTTAGCACACTATTGTGCCCATCATCAGCATCAGCGGCATCTACTCGTAGTAGAGTGTTCCTCTTGTTTCCACTGCGACATCTCCTACACTCTTTGCTCGATGTTTGTGCCATAAGTCAGAACAACCCTATACGTGTTCAAAATAAAAAAGAACACAGACACATCCATAAAACAAACAAATACACATCCATCCATCCATTCCAGCCATCGAGTCCGCCATCCATCCATTCATTCATACGTTCGTTCGTTCATTCATTCATCCATCCATAATATTACGAGTCAAAGTTACAATTGAATTTAAGTCCCCTCGAATAATAAAAAGTCATGAATGTCATCAGTCTGCTGCTCCCCATAAAGCATTGGAGGCACACTCACACACACACACCCAGCCGGTACGGGTACCTACTTTTTCCATACTCATCATCATCATCATTGGTGGCTGCGGTGGCGGTGTCAGGGACTGGAGATGCCGCTGCCGTGTATATCACACAGAACCGAAACAATTCCACTAACTCAGCTCAGCTGAACTCTCATCTGTTCCGTTCATCAACGTGGGGAAAGAATGAATTAGTTTGTGGATGCTGCTTCTGTCCATACACAGTGGTTGCAAGCGGGCAAGTGTTCCCTTGGGAAGGGAATATACGGAGGGATTGGAGAGGAGGAGTTAGGCATTTAAAATAAAAATTTGGCATCCATCCATCATATTTATTATATGATCTAAAGGATATCTTAAAAAAGAAGGATCCGACACATGGACCACAGCATGATTATCTCACGAATCCATAAACTGTAGTTTAGAAGGTAGAAAATGTTTACCCCTAGTTTTCTAATTCGTACCACTGTGCTCAGGCCACATATTGTTGTTGGTGATGTTGTCGTACATTCATTTGTTTGTTATGATCATTTATTTAATTGGGTAAAAGTGTATCACAGAAAAGTTTTTATAAATAGTCCGCCTTTTAGTTGTTGCTGTTGACAAAACTAGAACCTCATTTACATACGAGTACGGGTACGGGTACGGCTACGTCATCACTCTTTTCAATGGCACAAACTCAAACAAACACCACAAAAAAAAGATTTTCAAAGTATTGAAAGTGTTTGAATGTGTGTGTGCGTGTGTGTCTTTTTGGGCATGTGTTGTTTGTTGGTCATGTTGATGTTGATAATCTCTGTCAGTTATAAATAGTAATTTATGACATTTTTACGAGTTTGTGGTTTAGATTTCGGTTGGTCGGCCCGACGACCGTTTAAGTGTTGATGGCATTTGTATTATTTCATTTAAACTAATAGCCTCAGCGTAATGATGTCCCCTCTAAGCTGGAATACGTGCTAGAATAGGATCTGGTCTTCATTTACGGCTATCTGTGCTGTAACCCATATCCCATATCACTGACATGATGTAGTCCAAACTCCTGTGTGATTCTTTAAGTCCGCTTCCAAAAGAAATGTAAGACAAATGATTTCCCATGTATACTAAATAGGAATACGAAGTGAAAACAAGAATGTGAAATACAAAGGCTCGGCTCTCTATACTCTTGATGTTCCATCATACTAATTGGTAAGATCAAATGGATAGCTTAGTGTGTGCAAAAAACCGCCCAAACCGTACTCAATGAAGTCGTTTTTTATAAATTAGTTAATTCAACAATTACAATGTTTTTTTCAAACTCTTATGTTTTCTACATATTGACAAGTGTATTCCTTCGGCTGTCATCGTCCACCACTTGTTTTTTTTTTTTTGGAGTTGCAGATGTCTTTTTTCAATTCTCTAAAATTGGCTTCCTGTTGAATGATGATACAGTTGAAAAGTATCGAATTTCTTTAAAAGCCAATTTTCGAAAAACAAAAAAACACACAACAGGAAATAGACATGTATGTTGAGTTCAGTGAAAGTACGTCAAACTATTTGAAGTTGCATCAAACTAGGACAAGTTGCTTCAAACTTATATTACAGCGTTCGACAATTCATATTATACTTGGACCAGATAACATTACAAGTCTGAAACTGTAGGCAATAAGGAGTTAATTGGCGTTTTTAGTTTTTCATTTCCTACTACAAAGTTCCAAAGGATACAATTTAAAAAAATATTTTAAATACTTATATACATCCTATATTACTGGTGTAACTATCAAATTAAAGAGGAGAATATCTGTTAGAAATACTTCAAATAGCAAGCTTTTATCTGTATTAGTTCAACATTAATATCTATTTCAAGTTTACCCCTTAGTTTTTCCAGATTATTCATATCTTGGTTTTTAAGAGATACAAATTTAAATGATTGTTAATACTAAACTAATACAGATAGAAGCTTGAAATTAAGACTATTTTAGCAAATATTCTCCTCTTTGAATTGGAATTTATACAGGTGTCATAGGGTGGGAATAAGTATTAAAAATATTTTTTTAATTGTATTCTTTGGATCTTTGTAGTCATTTTAAGGGGCAACAGGACAATTTTTAAAAATTCATTTTAAATACTCATTTACACCCTATGACAACCTTATAAGTATCAAATTAAAGAGGATAATGTCTGTTAAAAATACTTCAAGTTACATAGATTTATCTGTATAAGTTTAGGATTAACAACAATTTCAAGTTTTCCTTCTTAAAAAGTAAAATATTAATAAACTAAGTGGGAAAACTGAAATGGTTGTTAACGCAAAACTAATACAGATAGAAGCATGATATTTAAAGTATTTTTAACATTATTCTCCTCCTTAATTTGGCATATATACCGATAACGTAGGGTGCGTATAAGTATTTAAAATAATTTTTGAAAAATTGCATTCTTCTGAATTTTGAAGTCCTACGAAGAGACAAAATTTTGGCTATAGTTTCAGACGTATATCAAGTGTAACGACTCTGTTTTAAAAATTGTCGTACGGCCTTACTTATAGAAATAAATATATATGTATTTAATCCCGCCGTTTCAATGTGGAACACAGGACCATAACAAACGTATGCCAATCGCTTCATTCCATGACGTGTCTTCATATTGCACAAACGACATTACAATCGCGTTCAATATTTAACTCGCCATAAATGGAGAGTTCCGGAAGGCCTTTAATAAATTGGGCTCAGGAGAAGTTTTCCCCAAAAACAAAACGTTGAAATGTTCTTTTTAAACCTCTCATCACGGAAGTGGTTCTCTAATAACTCCTCCATAACAAACCAGTTGATTCGAACGGCTAGTGTCTGACCATTTTGCTTCAAATCAAACTGAACTCACACCAACAAATGACCTACCGTTTTTCTGATATGAGCAAATGTGATAGAACCGATCATCAAATTGGCAAACACATGGTATGAATCGTCTTTTCAAATCGCTCGTCATAAGAATAAACCTTCACTTCAAACTGTCAAAGTCACATCCATCCAGATCACTTACAGAATCGGTTATCTAATAACTCATACATATCAAACCATTTGGTTCGAATTGCTAATGTCAGACCTCTTATAGTTTGAATCCATCTTTTCAAACCTCTCGTCATAACACGGATTGGGCTCTCTAATAACTCGTCCATATCAAACCAGTTGGTTCGAATGTCTAGTATCAGACCTCTTGCTTCAAATCAAACTGAACTCACACCAATAAATGATCAACTTTTTTTTTCTCACATTACCAAGTGTGATGGAATCGCGTCATAAAATTGACAAGCACATAGTTTGAATCGTTCTTTTCAAACCTCTTGTCACAATTACAAGTCTTAATGCATATCAAACTGAAGTAAAACTTCCAGACCACACACGGATTGAGAACTCTAAAACCTCCTCCGTTTCAAACCAGTTGGTTCGAATGGTTTGTGTCAGACCTCTTGCAACTTTTCCCTGCCCTATTGAGCATAGAACTGGCAACTACATAGTTTGAATCGTTCTTTTCAAACCTCTCCTCTCCTAAGAACAAACCTTCGCATCAAGCTGAAGTCAAACTTCCAGACGCATACCATTCTCGGTTCTCTAATAACTCTTCGATATCAAACCTGTTAGTTCGAATGGTTTGTGTCAGACTTCTTGTGTCTTTTCCATGCCCAATTGAGCATATAATTGACAACCACATAGTTTGAATCGTTCGTTCTTTTCAAACCTCTCGTCATAACAAGTCAAACTTCCAGGCCACACACGGAAAGAGATCTTTAAAAACTTCTCCATATCAAACCAGTTGGTTCGAATGACTTGCATAACATCAAACAGGTCGTAACTGGTCATTTACTTAGTGAATTCAGCATAACTTGTTGTCTCAACAGTAATCAGTTCGATATCAAAGATTCAAACCTTTTGGTGTGATATGAAAGTTAGAAGATGGAAGTTGGAAGTTGGAAAAATCACATTTATTCTCGACCTAAATTATCTCTCCAGCTTCGTAGTGTAAGCAAGTTCACAATGCATATATTTGATAAATTAATTTCTGCTCATCAAACTTCCCAAGTTTGGAATGATTTCAACACGAATTGTTGTCTCAGTCAGTCAATGAGTTTGATAGCCACGATTCAAACCTTTCGGTATGATATGAAAGTTGAGAGAACGATACAAGTTGAAAAACTCACATTTACTATCGACCAAAATTATCTCTCTAGCTTCGTTGTGTAAATATGTTCAAAATAGTGCAATATTATTCACTTCAAACTTCCCTAGTTTGAAGCGTTTTGCTGACTCGACAGCAATCAGTGCGATGGCCAAGCTTCAAACCTTTCGGTATAATATAAAAGTTGAAAAATTCACATTTATTGTCGACCAAAATTATCTCTCCCAGCCTCGTAAGTGTACGTTCGTTCCCTGTATATAGCGAATATATACAAAAAGTGTTTGAAATTGATGATATTTTATGGAGGAAAATCAATTGAACGGAGACCAAAAACAAAAAATAAATATTGAACCCCTTTTAGAGGAAGTAACCTAACCACAGACGCATCGTTTTCGGTTTCAACGAGTACTCTGAACTTGTTATTTTGTCTCATTACCTGGATTAAATTACAAAAGTTCGTTACCAACTGCAAAGCTTTGAACCTGTACCCCCCAAAAAAAACATCACTTCGATCCACAAACTGAGGTAAAGGTTCACTAAACTCCAAATGAACAAACAAAATCTGCATTCCAAAAAAAAATCGGACTATCGAACAATGCTGCTGACGGACGGTAGACGACACAATATGTTATCCTTTCCAAACCGAAATCCGTGCAAAAAAATGTGTGTACAACTCATGGTCGACGAGTATCAATTTACCGGATGACTATGGCTTAAGGTGGTTGACGTATTCGATTACATGGCTGCGGCAAAAAGCACAAACTTTTCGGACGGCATCCATCCAGCCATCCATCCCAGTGCCCAGTGCCCAGGGAGATGACGTTAATGCCAACTTTGGCATTTTTACTTATAAAGTCATCCATATTTTTTGCCATCAACGTGTCATCGTTCCTTTTGTTTTTTGCTCGTGTCATTTGAAAGCCATATAAGGATCTTGGCACTATATTTATACGTTCCATATGTTAATTATTATTTTTATACTCGTAGTATGCGTTCTTTTTTCCATTCTCTGGCCAATTTTTCAGTTTCAGTCTGCCACTTGAAACATAATTCGAAAACCATCACATGTGTCGATGCGTGCGGCTTAGTGTGTGTGTGTGCAGTTAGCAAAAAAATAATGATAATAATGACAAAAATTAACTTGACTATTCTTCTATGCGTATGTGTAATGAATATTAATGTGGGAATTTAGTTGCATCATACAGGGTCTCTAACACTACACAACTCAGTCAACGACTGTGGCATGAGTAAGTGCACCACAGAACACAGCGCAAAACCAGATACGCCTCCACGGAGTGCGGAGTGATTCAATGCAAATTGGTTGCAGGTCATGTTTGATTCGAGCGGAATGTGCGTGAGTGTGGGTGCCATTGGGAAGTTTGATGCAGATATCAGACTATCAAACTAGTTAGGGGTATTTAACTTATGATCGCGGATTTAAATGATAGGGAAGAATCTTTGGTTTTATAGTCTCCATGAGGATATCGGAATGATAGAGATGCCTAAGTCCTAATCTCTCGCATTGAGATTGAAGACTGCCTCGTATCGAGCAAATATAAATCGCAAAACCAGTTGTGCCTCCACTTTTTGTGAGAGATTAAATGCAAATTGATTGCAGATCATGTTTGATTCGAACTGAGTATGTGTGGTGTGGAGTGTGGGAAGTTTGATGGTGATATTAACATCAAACTAGTCAGGAGTAGTCGAGGATTATATGGACATAACTGGCAGGGAAAACATCACTGGTTTTGGAGGAATTTTTAGACATCTCTTTCCATGTGTGGTCTGGAAGTTTGACTTGTTATCACGAGAGGTTTGAAAAGAACGATTCAAACTGTGTGGTTGCCAATTTTATGGTCAATTGGGCTTGGGAAATATGCAAGAGGTCTGACACAAGACATCTGAACCAACTGGTTTGATATGGAGGAGTTATTAGAGATCTCAATCCGTGTGTGGTGTGGAAGTTTGACTTCAGTTTTATATGAAGGATCATTATCATGACGAGAGCTTTGAAAAAAACGACTCATACTATGAGCTTATAAATTTTACTGGTTTGAGTTCAATTTGATTTGATGCAAGAGGTCTGAGATTAGCCATTCGAAGTTCAAACCAACAGGTTTGATATGGAGGAACTTTTAGAGAACTCATTTCGTGTATGGTCTGGTAGTATGACGTGTTATGACGAGAGGTTTGAAAAGAACGATTCATACTACGTGGTTGCCAATTTTATGATCGATTCCATCATATTTGGGCATGTCAGAAAAACGGTAGGTTATTTATTGGTTTGAGTTCAGTTAGATTTAATGCAGGAGGTCTGACACTAGCCATTCGCACCAACTGGTTTGATATAGAGGAGTTATTAGATATCTAATTCCATGTGTAGTCTCGAACTTTGACTTGCTATGACGAGAGGTATGAAAGGAACGATTGAAACTATGTGGTTGACAATTCTATGCTCAATTGAAGATAAAAAATGCCGGAGGTCTGACACAAGCCATTCGAACCAACTGGTTTGATATGGGAGAGTTATGTGAGAACCGATTTCATGTGTGGTCTGAAGCCAAACTTCCAAACTTCCTTTGATGTGAAAGTTTATTCTCATGACGAGAGGTTTAAAAAGAACGTTTCATAATATGTGGTTACCAATTTTATGATCGCTCCATCACATTTGGGCGTGTCAGAAAAACGGCATGTCATTTATTGGTTCAGTTGATTTGAATCAAGAGTCTGACACAACACATTCGAACCAACTGGTTTGATATGGAGGAGTTATTAGAGAACCCATTCTGTGATGAGGGGTTTGAAAAGAACGATGTGTTTGCCGATCCTATGCTTAATTGGGTATTGAAAACATGTAAGAGGTCTGACACAAGCCAATCGAAGCAACTGATTTCATATGGAGGAGTTATTACAGAACCGATTCCAAGTGTGGTCTGGAAGTTTGACTTCAGTTTGATATGAATTAAAACCAATTGCTGTGACTAGAGGTTTGAACAGACGATGAATACCATGTGGTTGTAATTTTATGATCGATACCATCACATTTGAGCATGCCAGAAAAACGGTAGGTCATTTATTGGTTTGAGTTTGAAGCAAGAGGTCTGACACTAGACATTCGAACCAACTGGTTTGATATGGAGGAGTTTTTTGAGAGAACTCATGCCGAGAAGAAAGGTTTGAAAAGAACGTTTCGAACAATTTGGTTGTCAATTTTATGCACGATTCAGTTACTTATGGCACAAAAAGAGATTCGTCATTTATTGGTTTGACACTAACCTTTCAAACCAATCGGTTTGATATTATAATTTATATTTTTTAGATTATTTTTGGTGCGTTAAAAAATTGGATTTCCATTCCAATTCCAGTTGCTCTTTAATTTATGTTTGAGAATACCTTTTCCGTCTATTGGAAAACAAATAATTTACACATATCGGACAGACAGACGACACATGTAGACAAAGTCAATCATAGATTTTTGCTGCTGTCGAGACGCTGGATATCAGTTTTAACACTGTTGTTGTCAATAATATGGAAATTGCAGTTAAACGTAAAACGTGATGATAATATTTAAATGACAACAATAAACAAGGCATAAACAAAAGATCAGATAGAAAGAAAGGAAGAAAGAAAAATAAAATGCGAAACTTACCTCAATTAGATTGGATAAAAATGTAACCTTACGATTCTTTTTAAGACGCATCGTGGTGGTCGCTGAGTTGGAAGACAACAATGATGATGTTGAGTTTGAGTTTGTAACTAATGAACTATTGGTAGTATCACAATGGGTTGTAATGTTGCTGTTGCTGCTGCTGGCCTTATTAAATAAATAGTTGGTGGGGAAGTTTAAAATATCACTAAAGTGTGCTGTGGCTGTATGATGATGATGATGATGCGATGTGTGGTGGGATTTTTCAAAGAACGCAGCCGTTGATGATGTTGGCAACATAAATTTCGTCGTAGGTGGTAATTCTGTTTTACAAATGGCTAATTCCATATTTATGCGAAGACATCTGCAAAGAGAGGGAAAGAGGGAGAGAATTTTAATAAGAATCAATAATTGATAACGATTGTATAGAAAATGAATGCAATTTCTCACAACGTAAATTTGTTGGATTGCCTAAGACATACATACTCAATCAGGCAGTGTGCCTCGTCAATGGATTAAATAATATAAATAAAAAGTGCCATAGCAATAAACAATTATTGCAGTCATAATGTGAATGAAAGTGATAAGAGTTCCCTGGAAAAAATGCACGGTGACTCATAGATGTATAGAGAAAACACTGGGCGACAGAACTTTCTGGACATTAAAAAACCTGGAAAACATGTACAGAAAAACTTCGGACTCGCTCTAGATCATAATAGATTCTTCTTCGCTACCGTGTGTGGTCTGGAAGTTTGACTTGTTATGACGAGAGTTTTGAAAAGAACAATTTAAACTAAGTGCTTGTCAAACCAATTGAGCGGACATGGAAAAGATGCAAAAGGTCTGACACAAGCCATTCGAACCAACTGGTTTGAAGTGGAGGAGTTATTAGAGAACCAACTCTGTGTGTGGTCTGGAAGTTTGACTTCAGTTTGATGTAAAGGTTTATTCTTATGATGAGAGATTTCGCCAATTTGTCCATCACTTTTGGACATGTCAATCAATTATTGGTTTGACTTTAGTTTGATTAGAAGCAAGGGGTCTGACGCTAGTCATTCGAACCAACTGGTTTGATATGAAGGAGTTTTTAGAGATCTCTTTCCCAGGGTGGTCTGGAAGTAGAAACTGTTAAACTCAGTGTCACCTAATTGTCTTCCAGACACAGCCAGTCAGAGGCTTCTCGTCTTCCTACAAAAGCCTCTGAATATGTGTATGAGTTCTGCAGTGTCCCATCAGCACTGAAATGGGCGTAAACAATTGAAATCTTTCAAATAAAAGGGAGCTCGACCTCTTCCAAACATGTGTCCTGCTTCGACATCTACTCTTCACGAGCACAGCAAAATGGCAAATTCGATATAATCGTATGAAATCTGAGAAATCTAAAAGAAAATGCAGAACTAAAGATGAAAAAATTCGGGTGCATTGAGTCATGCTGATTCATAAAATCAAGACAATAAATTTCTTATGATTATCTTTTTTATTTTTTACTGCAATTAAAATTTTCTTCGTATGCACCTTCAATATTTGTACTCTTCTTTTTGGATATATTAGTCCGATCGCAACCGCTTATATATTTAATTAAAGGTAATTATAATGTCTACAAATGTTGTGAATTAAACTTTAAACAGTGGTTTAGGATCAGCCTACAAAAATTTGGGAAAAAATTGTTTTTTTTTTTCGAAAAATATCTATTTTTGAAGGCACGAAAAAAACTCATAAAACATCGACAAAAAGTCGGAAAAAATTTGTTTTATTTTTTAATAGCTAACATTCTAACGCAAAAAAAAACAATGTTTATATGAATTAAAAAAAAATATTTATCAGCGCTTCTCATTTGTCATATGTGAGCGCTGGTACTAATATGAACCCTGATTTAAGTCAAAGACATACATTCGTTGTGAAAGTTCTGACGAGATAGGGTAGCGCCCATCGAATCTGAGCAGTCAACTTTTAGCTGCAACAATAAAGGTCTCACTTTGCCTTTTTGCCAAATTTGGGTTCTGCTGAAGACTTCAGCACAAACTTTGGTCTTAAACCAAAATAAATGACAACACATACAACATAATAGACCAACTATACATACAAACAACAACAATACGCACGAGGTACAGTGAAGACGGGACCATACCGTACAACAACAACCTTTGCATTGTTGCGAGCGACTTAGTTCGGTGGAATATTTTGTTTATCAGCGCTTCTCATTTGTCATATGTGACCGCTGGTACTAATATGAACCCTGATTTAAGTCAAAGACATACATTCGTTGTGAAAGTGCGGACGAGATGGGGTAGCGCCCATCGAATCTGAGCAGTCAACTTTTAGCTTCAACAATAAAGGTCTTACTTTGCCTTTTTGCCAATGTTGGGTTCTGCTGAAGACTTCAGCACAACCTTTGGCCTTAAACCAAAATAAATGACAACACAAAAATAATGATTTTTAAAATTTTTGTTTAAATAGCGCGAAAAAAAGTCCCAATTCAAATTATATAAAAGAATATATTATTATAAAATATTATTTTAGTTTGTTACAGCAGTATTAGTTTCTTACATCTAAGAAAAGAAGACATTTTGAAAAAATCTATGAATAAATGTATATGTTATGACCCTTATGTAGGAAATTTTAAAAAAATCGGTTTTGCTTAAATTGTTTTAGTCATACGTGAAGACGACATGTATTTCTACATGAAGGACCATATATTCCACATTTATCTATAGATTTTCTTCAAGTACTAAAAACTTCTTTACAAACCAAAATAAAATATTATTTTAACTAATTTGTAAAGAGATTTTTCGGGCTAAATGCTCGAAAATTGAAAAATTGTGATTTAAAAAAAAGTTTGGTTCTACAAAAAGTATCATAACTTCTACATCTATCCAAATATTTTTTACATAGAAACTTTTTTTTTGCATTAGAATGTTAGCTTTTTCCGTTTTTTTTCGTGCAAAGAAAAAAATATATTTAAAAAAAATAATTTGTTTAGAAAAAAATAGTTTTCCAAATTCGTCAAGACTGTTCCTAAAACACTGTTTCTATGTGAACGAGTAATTGGCAATATTTGTAGCCATCATGAGTACCTTTAATTTAACATATAACCGGGTATTATCGGACTTATATTTCCAAAATGAGAGTACTAATATATAAGCTACCGAAATTAGAATGGAAAAAAACTTAAATTTTTAATATCTTTTTCGAGTTTAGAAAACCAAAAGGGCATCAGACCTCAATTCGTAAAATTGTGAGAGATTTTAACTGGAAATATCAAAACTTGTATTTTTGCAACAATTTTGTTGTAGCGAAAACTTCAATAACTCAGTCAATTATTGACGGATTGATAAATTCTTCTTCGCTACCGTGTGTGGTCTGGAAGTTTGACTTGTTATGACGAGAGGTTTGAAAAGAACAATTTAAACTAAGTGGTTGTCAGTCTAAATTGAGCGGACGCAAGAGGTCTGACACAAGCCATTCGAACCAACTGGTTTGAAGTGGAGGAGTTATTCGAGAACCAACTCTATGTGTGGTCTGGATCTTTGACTTCAGTTTGATGTAAAGGTTTATTCTTATGATGTGAGATTTGACAAATTTTTCCATCACTTTTGGAAAAACTATACGTCTTCTATTGGTTTGACTTTAGTTTGATTAGAAGCAAGGGGTCTGACGCTAGTCATTCGAACCAACTGGTTTGATATGGAGGAGTTTTTAGAGATCTATTTCCCAGGGTAGCGAAAACATCAATAACTCAGTCAATTACTGACGGACTTTTTAAAACAAAGCGGCGTTTTACTTCATACTAAATGTATTATTTAAAAAAATCACAAGTGGTACGTTCACAAAACAAAAAAATGTGCAAAAATATTGTCAAAGTTGAAAAATTACCAAAAATTGTTTAAAAAACGTGTTTGGTGGACAAAAGCACACAGATTTCTTAAATTTTCTTAAATAAGCTGTGTATCGATCTAAAGGTTTCTTCTTTTCAAATCCGACGTGAAAGTGAAAATCGAAGTGATAACCAAGTAAGTTACAGGCATATAAGTGTACAAAGGCACGAAAGCCGGATTTTTTTAACCGTAACTCAAGATTTTGGGGGTGTCTGGCAAATTTCAAATACAAATTCTTGCTCTATTCGACAATACCTACAAGAAAAATAATATCACTTTCCAGAGATTTTTGACTGTCGCACAGGGTAATATTTCATATTGTGCCGGCCATAAGTACGGAAACATCATCTGAAAAAATCATGACGGAGAGTATAACGACCCATCACATAAACACATCAATCAATGCTAGAGCCAACTTTCAACTTTTCCCCTGTCCCTTTTATTGTGTTCTGCTTTAAATACTACCTCGAAAACTATTGAGTGGCCTAGATTCCATCTGGAGAATTAGTGTCTTTTTTGGATTCAACCACACACAAATCGAATATAGAACATTCGATATAAGAATTAACACCTGTTTTATGGAGTAATAAAGACAAACCGCGAAAAAATAATGAAAAAGTCAAACAAATTTCTTGATTTTGTTGTTTTTTTCGCTCTTTCAGACACTTTAGCATTCATCATCGGACTTCCCCGAACGCCGTTCGTTCGTCTCAATCATCGGATGAGGTTTGTATGGTAAGTTTGGTAAAAATAATAAACCACACGAATACTAGTTTACACCAAAGACAATAAATGAAAAATTCAAGAACAGAACTTTAGTTTGCGGCGAATAAGGAAAGAAAAGAGGAAAAAGTAAATTAAATCGGTTTCTGAAGATATGGATACTTCTTTTTTCTAAAAGAAATGAGAAAAAATAGCAGAGCAGTTTCACTACTCTAGACGGAGAGTCATTTCAATAGTAAATTTATTTTAACCCCTAAAAGTATGCATTCCAAAATACACATATTCCAATCAGACAATAAATTTATAGGAATAATTTGACAGGGTATTTTGAATGATTTGTTAATTAACAAAAAACGGTAGGACATTATACCGCGATTTATTTTCAAATGTTCAACTGATATATTAAGCCTTAATTATTCAATAAGTTACAAGAGCTGTTTACCATCGATTAAAGGATACAAGGAGTTTTAGTTGAGATTTCGATATGGTAAAAGAAATAAAAATTTGCCTATGGCAGTTGGGCGTGACACTGGCAATTTTCATTTAATTCTGGACTCAATTTTATTCACTGTGTTAATGATTTTTATTAAAGTTTATTTTGAAATAGGAACAAGTAAGTAAGCTTCAGTCGGCTAAACCGACTTATATATACCCTCACTGTCAGAAACCATATGCGGAAGTTATAAGGAATTAAATTTCCACCGGATAATTTGTGTGAAAGATACTAGGATGTGTCACATAGTCCCAGCTTCCACATTTGTAAAAAAAAATTTAAAAACATGATCAAATATCAAGTCATAGTGGATTCCATGCACGAGTATAGAAGTTATGAAGCATTTAATATTACCTAGGATAGAGACAATTGTGTGGGAGGTACAAGAAGGGGCGTGGCTAAATCGTAAATATTTTTTAGGTTTAAAGTGATTATAAAAACAATTTCAAATATCAAATTGCAAATGATTTTGACTACCCATATGGATGTTATGACGGTTTTATTGTAACCAAAGTTTATGTCACTTTGTGTGGAAGGTACCAGAAGGGGTGTGGCAATATCGCCCATATTCCATGCGAATGTATCTTCTACAAAAACATTGCTAAATATCAAATTTCACAGTATTCCGATCATCTGTATAGAAGTTATAACAGCTTTAATTTTAAGTAGTTTAGGGTGATTTGTGCGGGAGGTACTAGAAGAGGCGTGGCAATACCCGCCATATTTTGCTCGCCTTAAATTATTATAAAAACTTTATCAAATACAAAAATATAGCCGATTTCGAATATCCGTTTGGAAGTTACATTGGTCTTTATTTAACATAGGAATATGGGTCATTTGTGTGGGAGGTACCAGAAGGGGTGTGGCATTTTCGCCTATCTTCGAACTTAAATTACAACAACAACCTTTGCATTGTTGCGAGCGATGCGAGCACACGCATAACATTGAATTGGCAAAGTGAGATTTTTAGTGAGTCGACTTAGTTCGGTGGAATATTTTGTTTATCAGCGCTTCTCATTTGCTTATAGCTGCCAACATCGATGTAAATACTGAAATGGTAAAACCTTCTAAGCCAAAAATAAAGCAATTCTTTATTCGTTGTTCTCTGTTAAGGTATTTTGGAAAATTTATTTAAAGCATACTTTAGGGATGTAAGGATTTATGACATGCGAACGCATTTTAATATTTGGCCGATTAAAAAATAAAATAATTTTTATACAAATTTTCGAAAATCGTAAAAAAACTAAATTTTTTATTTTGGCGTTGGGCATGGCACTGAAAATTTTCATTTAATTGTGGACTCAAATGAAATCACTGGCAATGATTTGTATTAACATATATACTAAAATAAGAAATTTATGACGTTTTTTTAATTTTAACTTACATGGGAGGTAGGCGTGTTTGTGGGCGGATTTAAATAAAAATCTAATCTGATCTAATTCGAGGGTATAAGGGATGTGAGCTAAATTTCAAGGTCCGAGCTCTATTCCTTCTAATTTTTGCCGCAGCTTGTGTGAAAATATTCCACTGTGCGGTGTAATGTACTCTTTATTACTTTGACCCCAACAAGACAGCGCCATCTGCCGCACGTAGCGAGAAAAAATTGCGAGAACGTCTCTGTGAACCATTGACTTCATGTTTTGGACTTAACCTATTCTTGCATTAACGAAACCGGAATTTTTAAATTAAAGACTCTATTTGACCAACTTATTGCTCGAACCTCCTATTTCATTTTAGTCTACTTTGTGATCTTCAGCGCGCTGTTGTACGCGCCACACAGACACAGGCATCGTGCGGATCGGCGTTTCGCTTAGGTTCGTCTGTTGTTTACAATGATGTTGATTATTTGCAAATAACCGATTAATTGTTTATTTTAACAATTATGGGGCTTTTTTGCCTCTTCTTCTTCCTCGTCTTTCACCCTCCCCCCCACACACATCACAAACATCTTCAAATCGAGTGTATGTGTGGAGTGCAATTGAGAGGTGCTGTTTACATTTCATCACACTTTGCCGCGACACCTCCCCTGTGGCAAGCACTCCAACCCCCGATGCTCTGGAATCTCGTAGCTATCGATCACCAATCTATCCTCTGTGTGCATTTGGGGGTAGGGGGTGTTTACACTTCATTCATAGCGCCGAAAATCGTGAAGAAAAAAACCATGAATGAAATGTTAATAATTTTTATCTTTTCTTGTCTTCCTCTTCTTCTTATTCGTCTTCAACATATGCACAATCATTATTCCAGGTTGGTCGGGCGGTCTCCTCAGATATCGGTTATATTCAAATACGAGTTGTAGCATGACAATCTTCTTCGTCATCATCATTTTGTCTTCCGTCCGCCGAGTCAATTGTGATGCACTTCCCCTCCCCCTTCCGATTTTTATGTATATATTGATACAATGTTAATAACACTATTCGACAAAAGTGTTGTACTCCATCATCTTCGGTTTGTGTTGTGAACGGGTGGCAGACTAGGCGAACGAACGATCGAACGCACACTTCAAAGGTAACCCCCGTCATAGCCGAGACCAGCGGCGTGTGAGTGCTTGTGTGCAGTACTATTTGTACATAATTTTTTATTACCGGCTTTTTTGTAATTTTTGTTTTATTTGTCTTAATTTTTTTTTACCACAGCATTCTAAAAAGATGCCGCTCTTTAAATCTGTCTTTGGCAGACAGAATGGAACGAACGAACGACTGGCTTCTTCCCATGTGGCATGTTTGCATTTTGAGCTGTTTTTATGAATGGGACAAGTTTTTATGGGATTTTGATGATTTTTGTTGACTAGAATTCCCGTGAAATTTGGGCGATGTTTAAGTTAAAACAAATCACATAAAATCTGTAATGTATCATTAAATGGTTTTGGGGTAACATGTGTATACATGTATAAACCTTGGGAAGGTTTTTTTTCGAATGAAACTATTTTGAACGGAAATGCTAAACTAATACAGATAGAAACATGCAATTTAAAGTATTTTTAACAGACATTCTGCTCTTTAATTTTATACTTTTATCAACATTGTAGGAAGGGAATAAGTATTTATAAAAAATATTTAAAAAACGTTATCTTTTGAAACATTTTTGTCCTTTTAAGGGGTAACAAGATGAGGAAATGAAAATTCAAGTTTCCAAAACAAACTTTCAAGCCATGTTTGTTGTTTTTGTCCTGCTTTCCAAACAAGACAATTTTGCTTATTAACAAAGCCATTGAGCCAGAAATGGATCACAATTTCATATAGAAACATGCAATTTTAAGTATTTTTAACAGACATTATCCTCTTTAATTTGATACTTATATCGGCACTGTAAGTTGGTGTCAATTATTTAAAAAAAATTTTTTGAAAAATGTTATTCTTTGAAAAAAAAAGTTCTTAGGGGCCAAGAAGATGAGAAAATGAAAATTTAATTTTCTAAATAAAACAAATTTTCAAACAGTGTTTATTTTTTATATCGTTCTTTCCAAACAAGACAATTTTGCTTATTAACATAGCCATGGAGCCAGAAATGGATCTCAGTTTAATATAGAAACATGAAATTTTAAGTATTTCTAACCTTTTCAATTTGATACTTATATTGATATTGAGAAGATGAGAAAATGATAATTTAACTTTCTAAATAAAACAATTTTTTAAACAACGTTTAATTTTTATACCGTTCTTTACGGAAAAGGTAATTTTGCTTACTAACATAGCCATTGAGCCAGAAATGGATCTCAATTTCATATACAAACATACAATTTGAAGTATTTTTAACACACATGCTACTTTTGAATTTGGTATTGTAGGATGGGAATAAGTATTTAAAAAAATTTTTTGAAAAATTTTATACTTTGAAACTTTGTTGTCATTTTTTTGTTTTCTTTTTTTAGGCGCCAAGATGAGAAAATAAAAAAACTTATTTTCTAAAAAAACACAGTTTCAAACAGTGTTTATTATTTTATGTCGTTTTTCTACAAACAAGGCAATTTTGCTTATTAACAAAGCTATTGATCCAGAAATGGATCTCAATTTCATATATAAACATGAAATTTGAAGTATTTTCAACAGACATTCCCCTTTTTAATTTGATACCTAGATCGGCATAGTAGGATGGTGATAAGTATTTAAAAAAAATGTTTGAACAATTTTTTAAGTGACAACATGATGAGGAAATGAAAAATTAATTTTCCAAATTAAACAAATTTTCAAGCAGTTTTTGTTGTCTTATGGCCTGTTTTCCAAACAAGGCAATTTTGCATATTAAAATAGCCATTGAGCCAAAATCGATCTTAATTTCATTCAGATTTGTTTCCTGTTCGAACTGAACAAAGAAAATGACTAAATTTTTTCAAAAAATTAATTTATATAAAATCACAAAATATCCTCAAATATAGTTTCAGTTATTTTGAAACATATAATTTAAAAAATAAAAAAACGTTTTTTATTACTATATATTCGACTTTAGAAAGCCATTTCAGTACATTAATGATAGCATTAATAACAAAATAGTGTTGTTATTGTCTGCAAATTAGGTTGGCTCATAGCAAAAAAAAGTATTTGCCGCGATAAATCCAGAATTCATCTTCAGTGAGCTAGACCTGTTGGAAGCATTTTATTTTTTTATTTGTGTTTTTTTTTTGGGAAGATTTTTGCTTATGTTAATTTAGGCCAACTGAAATGTCACAAGTAATAGAAATTGTGAAAAAACACTAAGATTCATATTCATTGGAGGTGGTCATGGCAACCGCAACCAATTATAGTTGATGTGAGCCGGCTTGATGTGCGATATGTTATGATATCCCTTTCTAAAATATGTGCATAATTTAAGATCGCATTTAAAATGTCTTGGATTTAATATAGACTATTTGAATAGAGTTGCCATTAGGTGATGATGAAATCTTTTGGCAAGATTTGGGATCTCCAGATTTTGAGATGTTTGGCAGAAGAAACTCAGTCAGGGTCATTTATGGTCATTTATTAATAACACTAGGCAACAAAAATAGAAAAATTTTGTGTCCAAGCAAAAAACATATTTGTTTGTATGCATTGAGGCGTGGTGATTCACAAAATCAATACACAATTTTTTGTGTATATTTTTTTTAAATTTTTTACTAAACTTTTTTATCTTTAATATTTGAACTCTTTTTTGGTTATTTTGTACCGATTTAAAATGTCTTGGAAATAATCTAGACTATTTGAACAGGGTTGCCATTAGGTGGTGAAAGTGGTGATCTCTTGGGAAGATCTTGAATCTATAGATTTTGAGATGTTTGGGATAAGAAACTCAGCGTCATTTATGGATTCTCTAAAGGCACATTAATAACACTAGCAACAAAAACAGCAAAAATTGTGTTCAAGGCGAAAAAATGTTATTGTTATAAAATCAACTGAAACATTTTTTATGGGTATTTTTTTAATTTTTTTTCTAAAGATAAAATTTTCGTCGTAGGTACCTTTAATATTGTACTCTCATTTTGGATATTTTGGTCCGACCAAACTAAGGTAATAATGATATCGGCAAATGTTGCGAATTACACTTTCACATAGAAACAGAGGTTTAGGAACAGCCTCCAAAACTTTGGAAAAAAATATTTTTTTATGTATATTTTTGCTGGCACAAAAAATCATAAAAAAAATAAAGAAAAAAAATCGTAAAAAAAATTTTAATAGCTAACATTCTAACGCAAAACCAATGCTTATATTTGAAACAATCTATGAATAAATGTAGAACTTATGACACTTTTTGTATACGCAATTGTATACGAATTAAAAAAATCATATTTTTTTAATTTTTGTTTAAATATCGCGAAAAGTCCCATTACAAATTATATAAAAGAATATATTGTATTAGTTTGTAATAGGTGGCATCTTAATGAGAAAACACAAGACATTTTTGAAGAAAATCTATGAAAAAATTTACAAGTTATGACCCTTAAATAGATTTTGTCATACGTAAAGACGAAATGTAATACTTCTATAAGAAGGACCATAACTTAACTACATTTTTATCCATAGATTTTCTTAAACTAGGACTCATCTTCTTCGCTAAGATGCAAGCTATTTTTAAACTAAAATAAAACATTCTATTATCTATTTTGTAAAGGAATTTAAAGTGCTATTTAATCAAAAATTAAAAAAATAAGATTTTTGAAAAAAAAAAAATTTTGCGTCTTATATTTCCAGAGAGTACAAATATTTAAGGTACCTTCACGAAAAATTGAATTTTAGTGAAAACATTATCATATATTTTTTAATATCGTTTTTGAGTTTAGAAAGCCAAAACGCATCAGAAAATCTTATAAACAACCCTTCGACAAAATTTTGTTGCATCATGGATTTTAGGGATATATTCCTTTATATAATTTGTAATGTGACTTTTCGCCCTATTTAAACAAAATTAAATTAAAAAAAAAGATTTTTTAACTAGGCCTTGTTTTCTTCGTTAAGATGCCAGCTATTTTTAAACTAAAATAAAATGTTCAATTATTTGAAAAGGGATTTTTCGCGCTATTTAAACAAATTAAAAAATTAAGATTTTAAAAAACCTTTTGCGTCTACAAAGTGTATCATAACTTTTACATTTATCCACAGATTTTTTACAATAAACATTGTTGTTTGAGTTAGAAAGTTAACTGCTAAAAAATAAAACAATATAGTTTTTTCCGACTTTATTTCTATTTTTTATGATTTTTTTCGTGCCAGCAAAAATACATTAAAAAAAATATTTTTTCCAATGTTTTGGAGGCTGGTCCTAAACCTCTGTTTCTATGTGAAAGTTCTATGCGAATTCGCAACATTTGCCGATATCATTATTACCTTTGTTTGAACATATAAGGTCGGACCAAAATATCCAAAATGAGAGTACAAATATTAAAGGTACCTACGACGAAAATTTTATCTTTAGTAAAAAAATTTAAAAAAAATACCCATAAAAAATGTTTCAGTTGATTTTATGACAATAATATTTTATTTCAAAAAAAAAAAATTTTTTCTGAAATTTTTGAAAACTGTTCCTACAACTAATTCCATGTGAATACATAATTCTCAATATTTGTAGCCATCGTGAGTAGCTTTAATTTAACATATAACCGGTTGTTATCGGACTTATATTTCCAAAATGAGAGTACATATATTTAAGGTACCTTCGCCAAAATTTGAAATTTTAGAAAAAAAATAAAAAATACCATATTTTTTTAATTTTTTTACTACAATTCCAATTTTCGGCGAAGATACCTTAAATAAGACTATTATGTCGAAGTAATTTTAAAAAATAAGACTTTTGAAAAAAATGTTTGCGTCTGCAAAGTGCATCATAACTTCTACATTTATCCCTAAATTTTTCCCATATAAACATTATTTTTTGCGTTAACATTTTAGCTATTAAGAAATAAAACAATATATTTTTTCCGACTTTTTTCTATTTTTTATGATTTTTTCGTGCCAACAAAAATAGATTTTTTGGGAAAAATAATGTTTTCACAAATTTTTGAAGACTGTTCCCAAAACCATTATTTCTCTGTGAATGTATAACTCTCAATATTTGTAGCCATCGTAAGCACCTTTTATTTAATATATATCTGTTAGCGGTGTATAATAGTCGGTATATAAGTGTTATCGGAGTTATAATCCCAAAATGAGAGGAGAAATATTCACGGTATCTTCGCCGAAAATTAGAATATTAGTAAAAAAAAAATAAAAAATACCATAAATACATTTTCTATTTTTTACTAAATTTTATTTTTTGCCGAAGGTACCATAAATAAGAGTCGTATGTAGTATTATCAAGAAGCAGGTAATTAAAATAATAAAATTAGATTATATTTTTTAAATGAAAGTACATATATTTAGATACATTCGCCGAAAATTGGAATTTTAGTAAAAGAAAAATAAAAATACCATAAATACATTTTCTAATTTTTACTAAATTTTAATTTTCGCCGAAGGTACCATAAATAAGAGTCTTATGTAGTCTTATGAGGAAGAATATAATTAAATAAATAAAATAAGATTATATATCCAAAATGAGAGTGCATATATTTAGGTACATTCGCCGAAAATTGGAATTTTAGTAAAACAATTAAAAAACACCATAAATATTTTTGACTAAATTTCAATTTTGGCGAAGATTACTTAAATAAAGCTCTTATGTAGAAGTAAGGGAATTTAAAAAATACTATTTTTGAAACCTTCTATATTTTTGCGTCAAAATGTTAGCTATTATAAAATAAAACAATATACATTTTTCTGACTTGTTTTCTATTTTTAATGATATTTTTCGTGCCAGCAAAAGTAGATTTTTCTCGAAAAAACAAATATTTTTCCCAAATTTTTTATTAATGTTCCTAAAACACTATTTATATTTGAATGTATAATTCTCAATAATTGTAGCCATCATGAGTACCCTTAATTCAACAGATAATTTCTAATATTTCCATAAATGAGAGTACAAATATTAAAAGTACCTTGGCTGAAAATTGGAAAAAAAACGTATTTTTTTTTTAATAAAGTTTTCAAGTTTAGAAAGCCAAAATACATCAGACAATGTTATTCATGGCCCTTCGACAAACATTTTGTTGCCCAGTGTAATCATGGTTAAATTTCGTACTTTTTCCGAATCGTTGCTAAACTGTCCCACAAATCGTAATTTTAGGGGAGTGGTTTGAATGGAAAAAATATTCTACTTCGAATTTCACTATAAGTCAGTGAACAAAAGAAAGCTGTTGCTATAATATATATATATAAATAAAATATAAGTAGCAATTTCAATATTTCCCTCTTTCGCACATTCTTATGATGAATGGGCATAGGGAATCTCATACATTAAAAGTATAGGATTTGTTCAGCAATATTACTTAACATAATACGAGGAACATTTTTGTGGAACATTTTAACCCTTTAGCTCCGCAAGGTAGGAGACTTTTGGGCCCCTTTTGTGAAAAAGTGTAAAAAAACACCCCTAAAAAGGGGTTTAACGAATCAAAATGTTCTACAAAAATATTTGCCATAAAACTCCCCCATACGTCCCTGAATGCAATAAAACCCAACTTATATTCCAGAAATAAGCCAAAACTTAAATATAATTTTTGGGTTAATTTCGTACATTGGCCGAAAATTGGAATTATAGAAAAAAAAATAAGAAAAAAAAACATAAAAAATTTAAATATCGTTTTCAAGTTAAAAAATCCAAAATACATCAGACAATGCAATACATGACTCTTCGACATTTTTATTGTCTTGTGTAATCTGGATTTTAGGGTGAATTCAACATTTTTTTGGCACAAAATTGTATGTTCCCTTTCAAATTGAGCAACACAAAAATATTCCTTAGCATACGCCATAAAAAATACCAAAAGAAAATGAAAATCACTTCCCAGAATGAGTAATTTTTCCTGCGAACCTTATGACCTGCATGGGCAACAAATTTTGCTGAAATTTTATTCCAGGCAGAGTGTAACCTTGAAATAATTAGCGAAATGAAAATATCCAAAATTTTTAGATATTTCAATATAAAAAGTTTCCGTATTCCTGTAAATATTCCAAAATACAATTGCAAGGGAAAGCGTGAGATTTTCCTCAGGTCTACTATTGTTAAAATATTAAACATTTCGAAATTATCTTAATGGCGCATTAACGTTGGGGAAAAGGTTGAAGAAGAACAACAACAATATTTGTTATATCAATAACGTATTTATTCGTGTTTTGTTTAATTTATTTACAAAAGAACAGTTCGCTGATAATACTGTGGACATTGGCATATTTTTAGAATATGACGTTTTTTCCAGATATCACCATGGGCAGCAGATAAACAAATTAGGCTTTTTTAGTTCTTATCTTTACTACAACAGCAAAAACTATATGCACGAGTGTGTATGAAAAATAAAATAAATTTAAATATAAAAAATATATACATGACAGTGCAACAATTCACTGCACTGCAATTCATTCATAAATCAACAACAACGAAGAAACAAAAAAAGAAATGAAGAAGTCGAACGAAAAAAAAACAAGAAAACAAAACATAAACAATGAATGAAAAGTGAAATGATGACAAGAAGACAAAACATGAGATTACATATAATCAGAGGCGGACGGATGGACGTACACATGGACTGGGGGTCGGTCTCCACTTCTAAATGTGATTTTATGAGATTTGATTGTGTTTTTCTTTTTTTTTTTTTTTCAAAAACAAAGAAAAAACACAATTAATAAAACATTTTATGCATAAACACACACAAGCATACACTTGGGCATATGTGGAGCATTTGCATACATTTGTGTGAGTATTAGTGTGAATATGTAGACCAAAACAACTTCCGGTGATAAAGCGAAATGCATACTAGCACATCCACCCCGGGGACAGTAGCAAGCCAAACAAAAGCAACAGAATACATTCCAAAGTAACTTTTTGGGGAAAAATTTTTTGTAGTTTTTTTTTTCAAAATTTAAAAAGAAAAGAAAGAAACATTGATTTAATTACAAAAAAGGCAAAACAAAATTCAAAAGCCCATCCGATATTAGTCATGCAATAAAAATATGTGTAGAGCATACCTTTAGGGGCAATATTTTCTTCTGGCATTTTAATATGTATTATATATATATTTAAATGAATTAGTTTAGATACTTATTCGCATCCTATGTTACCTGTATAGGTGTCAAATTAAAGAAGAAAATGTCTGTTAAAAACACTTCAAATTACATGCTTCCATCTGTATTAGATTAGCATTAAAAACCATTTAAAGTTTTCCCCTAAGTTTATTCATAGTTTACTCTTTAAGAGGGAAAACTTGAAATGGTTATTAATGCCAAACTAATAAAGATAAAATTAATTTTTCACATATATCGGCATCGTAGGTTGCCAATAAATATTTAAAACAATGTGTTGTCATTTATTTTGGTTTAAGACCAAAGGTTGTGCTGAAGTCTTCAGCAGAATCCAAAATCAGCAAAAAGGCAAAGTGAGACATTTATTGTTGCAGCTAAAAGTTGACTGCGCAGTTTCGATGAGCGCTACACCATCTCGTCAGAAAATTCGCAACGAATGTATGTCTTTGACTTAAATCAGGGTTCATATTAGTACCAGCGGTCACATACGACAAATGAGAAGCGCTGATAAACAAAATATTCCACCGAACTAAGTCGACACACTAAAAAATCTCACGTTGCCCATTCAATGTTATGCATGCATGTGCAACAATGCAAAGGTTGTTGTTGTACGGTATGTCCCGTCTTAAAACAATTTTTTGAAAAATTATTTCTTTTCTTTTGATTTTCGAAATAATTATAATAATTAATTATTAGAAACTTTAAAGTAGTGTTTTTAGATTTCATTATTAGTGACTGTGCGAGTTTGATTTTGATTAATATCACTGTGGAACAAAAAAACAACAAGGTTCTGACAACGGATAGAGGGGGTAAACAGATATAGTGGTACTTTTAAAGGGGGTCAATATTTCCCTCTTATTATGAATCGGCTTGTGATCCTTACATGTTATGTATAGGATGTTTTCAGCAATATTACTTAAAACACTACGAGGAACATTTTTGTAGAACATTTTAAACCTCTAGCTCCTCTTTTGGTCCCATTTGTGAAAAAGGGTGAAAAACACCCCTAAGAGAGGGGTTTAACGGGTCAAAATGTTCTACAAAACTATTTGCCGTAAAATTCTACTATAAGTCTCTGAATACACCAAAACTCAAAACAAAACTTAAATGCCAGAAATAAGCCAAAACTTAAAATTCATTTTAGGGTTAATTTAGTACTTTTTCCGAATTGGAGCTAAACTGTCCCACAAAACTGATTTTTAGGGGAAAGGTGTGAATGCAAAAAATATTCTACGTCAAATTTCACTATAAGTCACTGAATAAGAGGAAGCTGTTGCTACAATATATATAAATAAAATAGCAGCACCAATTTTGGTATTCAAACAATATTAATATGTCCCCCTTTTGCACATTCTTATGGTGAATAGACATGGGAAACCTTGTGATCATTACATTTTAAGTATTTGATGTGTTCAGCAATTTTACTTAAGACACTACGAGAAACATTTTTGTGGAACATCTTAACCCTCTAGCTCCTCAATATAGGGGACTTTTTGGTCCCTTCTGCACAAAACGGTAAAAAACGCCCCTGAAACAATGTGAGTGAAGATAAATTCCGAATTTAAGTAGCAGAGACACAAACCACTGTTAACACTGTCGGCTGTTAATGGTTTAACAGAGCTATGTTAAGCCGTTAACAGGGAAATGTGTGAAGATAAATTCGGAATTTAAGTTGCAAAAACAAAAACCGTGTATACACGAAAATTCTGGCGTATGGTTTGTGCGTCCGTTCATTCAAATTAAAGGTAATTCCGTCTAGTTTCACCGTGTAAAGGCCAAAGTTCTGAAAAAATCTTCAAAATATCAATTTTTAGCCAAAAACCTCAAAAATTTCTGGAGAGGATGACTAGTGCGTCCATTGTGGCCAAATGGAGATACTTTAGTTGATGGGACTACCATCAAATTAAAGGTAATTCCGTCTAGTTTCACCGTGTAAAGGCCAAAGTTTTGAAAAAATCTTCAAAATATCAATTTTTAGCCAAAAACCTCAAAAATTTCTGGAGAGGATGACTAGTGCGTCCATTGTGGCCAAATGGAGATACTTTAGTTGATGGGACTACCATCAAATTAAAGGTAATTCCGTCTAGTTTCACCGTGTAAAGGCCAAAGTTCTGAAAAAATCTTCAAAATATCGATTTTTAGCCAAAAACCTCCCAAAATTTCTGGAGAGGATGACTAGTACGTCCATTGTGGCCAAATGGAGATACTTTAGTTGATGGGACTACCATCAAATTAAAGGTAATTCCGTCTAGTTTCACCGTGTAAAGGCCAAAGTTCTGAAAAAATCTTCAAAATATCAATTTTTAGCCAAAAACCTCAAAAATGTCTGGAGAGGATGACTAGTGCGTCCATTGTGGCCAAATGGAGATACTTTAGTTGATGGGACTACCATCAAATTAAAGGTAATTCCGTCTAGTTTCACCGTGTAAAGGCCAAAGTTTTGAAAAAATCTTCAAAATATCAATTTTTAGCCAAAAACCTCAAAAATTTCTGGAGAGGATGACTAGTGCGTCCATTGTGGCCAAATGGAGATACTTTAGTTGATGGGACTACCATCAAATTAAAGGTAATTCCGTCTAGTTTCACCGTGTAAAGGCCAAAGTTTTGAAAAAATCTTCAAAATATCAATTTTTAGCCAAAAACCTCAAAAATTTCTGGAGAGGATGACTAGTGCGTCCATTGTGGCCAAATGGAGATACTTTAGTTGATGGGACTACCATCAAATTAAAGGTAATTCCGTCTAGTTTCACCGTGTAAAGGCCAAAGTTCTGAAAAAATCTTCAAAATATCGATTTTTAGCCAAAAACCTCCCAAAATTTCTGGAGAGGATGACTAGTACGTCCATTGTGGCCAAATGGAGATACTTTAGTTGATGGGACTACCATCAAATTAAAGGTAATTCCGTCTAGTTTCACCGTGTAAAGGCCAAAGTTCTGAAAAAATCTTCAAAATATCAATTTTTAGCCAAAAACCTCAAAAATGTCTGGAGAGGATGACTAGTGCGTCCATTGTGGCCAAATGGAGATACTTTAGTTGATGGGACTACCATCAAATTAAAGGTAATTCCGTCTAGTTTCACCGTGTAAAGGCCAAAGTTCTGAAAAAATCTTCAAAATATCAATTTTTAGCCAAAAACCTCAAAAATTTCTGGAGAGGATGACTAGTGCGTCCAATGTGGCCAAACGGAGATACTTTAGTTGATGGGACTACCATCAAATTAAAGGTAATTCCGTCTAGTTTCACCGTGTAAAGGCCAAAGTTCCGAAAAAATCTTCAAAATATCAATTTTTAGCCAAAAACCTCAAAAATTTCTGGAGAGGATGACTAGTGCGTCCATTGTGGCCAAATGGAGATACTTTAGTTGATGGGACTACCATCAAATTAAAGGTAATTCCGTCTAGTTTCACCGTGTAAAGGCCAAAGTTTCGAAAAAATCTTCAAAATATCAATTTTTAGCCAAAAACCTCAAAAATTTCTGGAGAGGATGACTAGTGCGTCCATTGTGGCCAAATGGAGATACTTTAGTTGATGGGACTACCATCAAATTAAAGGTAATTCCGTCTAGTTTCACCGTGTAAAGGCCAAAGTTCTGAAAAAATCTTCAAAATATCGATTTTTAGCCAAAAACCTCCCAAAATTTCTGGAGAGGATGACTATTGCGTCCATTGTGGCCAAATGGAGATACTTTAGTTGATGGGACTACCATCAAATTAAAGGTAATTCCGTCTAGTTTCACCGTGTAAAGGCCAAAGTTCTGAAAAAATCTTCAAAATATCAATTTTTAGCCAAAAACCTCAAAAATGTCTGGAGAGGATGACTAGTGCGTCCATTGTGGCCAAATGGAGATACTTTAGTTGATGGGACTACCATCAAATTAAAGGTAATTCCGTCTAGTTTCACCGTGTAAAGGCCAAAGTTCTGAAAAAATCTTCAAAATATCAATTTTTAGCCAAAAACCTCAAAAATTTCTGGAGAGGATGACTAGTGCGTCCATTGTGGCCAAACGGAGATACTTTAGTTGATGGGACTACCATCAAATTAAAGGTAATTCCGTCTAGTTTCACCGTGTAAAGGCCAAAGTTCCGAAAAAATCTTCAAAATATCAATTTTTAGCCAAAAACCTCAAAAATTTCTGGAGAGGATGACTAGTGCGTCCATTGTGGCCAAATGGAGATACTTTAGTTGATGGGACTACCATCAAATTAAAGGTAATTCCGTCTAGTTTCACCGTGTAAAGGCCAAAGTTCTGAAAAAATCTTCAAAATATCGATTTTTAGCCAAAAACCTCCCAAAATTTCTGGAGAGGATGACTAGTGCGTCCATTGTGGCCAAATGGAGATACTTTAGTTGATGGGACTACCATCAAATTAAAGGTAATTCCGTCTAGTTTCACCTTCTATATGCCAAAGTTCTGAAAAAATCTTCAAAATATCAATTTTTAGCCAAAAACCTCAAAAATTTCTGGAGAGGATGACTAGTGCGTCCATTGTGGCCAAATGGAGATACTTTAGTTGATGGGACTACCATCAAATTAAAGGTAATTCCGTCTAGTTTCACCGTGTAAAGGCCATAGTTCTGAAAAAATCTTCAAAATATCGATTTTTAGCCAAAAACCTCCCAAAATTTCTGGAGAGGATGACTAGTGCGTCCATTGTGGCCAAATGGAGATACTTTAGTTGATGGGACTACCATCAAATTAAAGGTAATTCCGTCTAGTTTCACCGTGTAAAGGCCAAAGTTCTGAAAAAATCTTCAAAATATCAATTTTTAGCCAAAAACCTCAAAAATTTCTGGAGAGGATGACTAGTGCGTCCATTGTGGCCAAATGGAGATACTTTAGTTGATGGGACTACCATCAAATTAAAGGTAATTCCGTCTAGTTTCACCGTGTAAAGGCCAAAGTTTTGAAAAAATCTTCAAAATATCAATTTTTAGCCAAAAACCTCAAAAATTTCTGGAGAGGATGACTAGTGCGTCCATTGTGGCCAAATGGAGATACTTTAGTTGATGGGACTACCATCAAATTAAAGAAAATTCCGTCTAGTTTCACCGTGTAAAGGCCAAAGTTCTGAAAAAATCTTCAAAATATCGATTTTTAGCCAAAAACCTCCCAAAATTTCTGGAGAGGATGACTAGTACGTCCATTGTGGCCAAATGGAGATACTTTAGTTGATGGGACTACCATCAAATTAAAGGTAATTCCGTCTAGTTTCACCGTGTAAAGGCCAAAGTTCTGAAAAAATCTTCAAAATATCAATTTTTAGCCAAAAACCTCAAAAATGTCTGGAGAGGATGACTAGTGCGTCCATTGTGGCCAAATGGAGATACTTTAGTTGATGGGACTACCATCAAATTAAAGGTAATTCCGTCTAGTTTCACCGTGTAAAGGCCAAAGTTCTGAAAAAATCTTCAAAATATCAATTTTTAGCCAAAAACCTCAAAAATTTCTGGAGAGGATGACTAGTGCGTCCAATGTGGCCAAACGGAGATACTTTAGTTGATGGGACTACCATCAAATTAAAGGTAATTCCGTCTAGTTTCACCGTGTAAAGGCCAAAGTTCCGAAAAAATCTTCAAAATATCAATTTTTAGCCAAAAACCTCAAAAATTTCTGGAGAGGATGACTAGTGCGTCCATTGTGGCCAAATGGAGATACTTTAGTTGATGGGACTACCATCAAATTAAAGGTAATTCCGTCTAGTTTCACCGTGTAAAGGCCAAAGTTTCGAAAAAATCTTCAAAATATCAATTTTTAGCCAAAAACCTCAAAAATTTCTGGAGAGGATGACTAGTGCGTCCATTGTGGCCAAATGGAGATACTTTAGTTGATGGGACTACCATCAAATTAAAGGTAATTCCGTCTAGTTTCACCGTGTAAAGGCCAAAGTTCTGAAAAAATCTTCAAAATATCGATTTTTAGCCAAAAACCTCCCAAAATTTCTGGAGAGGATGACTAGTGCGTCCATTGTGGCCAAATGGAGATACTTTAGTTGATGGGACTACCATCAAATTAAAGGTAATTCCGTCTAGTTTCACCGTGTAAAGGCCAAAGTTCTGAAAAAATCTTCAAAATATCAATTTTTAGCCAAAAACCTCCCAAAATTTTTGGAGAGGATTACTAGTGCGTCCATTGTGGCCAGATGGAGATACTTTAGTTGATGGGACTACCATCAAATTAAAGGTAATTCCGTCTAGTTTCACCGTGTAAAGGCCAAAGTTCTGAAAAAATCTTCAAAATATCAATTTTTAGCCAAAAACCTCAAAAATTTCTGGAGAGGATGACTAGTGCGTCCATTGTGGCCAAATGGAGATACTTTAGTTAATGGGACTACCATCAAATTAAAGGTAATTCCGTCTAGTTTCACCGTGTAAAGGCCAAAGTTCTGAAAAAATCTTCAAAATATCAATTTTTAGCCAAAAACCTCAAAAATTTCTGGAGAGGATGACTAGTGCATCCATTGTGGCCAAATGGAGATACTTTAGTTAATGGGACTACCATCAAATTAAAGGTAATTCCGTCTAGTTTCACCGTGTAAAGGCCAAAGTTCTGAAAAAATCTTCAAAATATCGATTTTTAGCCAAAAACCTCCCAAAATTTCTGGAGAGGATGACTAGTGCGTCCATTGTGGCCAGATGGAGATACTTTAGTTGATGGGACTACCATCAAATTAAAGGTAATTCCGTCTAGTTTCACCGTGTAAAGGCCAAAGTTCTGAAAAAATCTTCAAAATATCAATTTTTAGCCAAAAACCTCAAAAATTTCTGGAGAGGATGACTAGTGCGTCCATTGTGGCCAAATGGAGATACTTTAGTTGATGGGACTACCATCAAATTAAAGGTAATTCCGTCTAGTTTCACCGTGTAAAGGCCATAGTTCAGAAAAAATCTTCAAAATATCGATTTTTAGCCAAAAAACTCAAAAATTTCTGGAGAGGATGACTAGTGCGTCCATTGTGGCCAAATGGAGATACTTTAGTTGATGGGACTACCATCAAATTAAAGGTAATTCCGTCTAGTTTCACCGTGTAAAGGCCAAAGTTCTGAAAAAATCTTCAAAATATCAATTTTTAGCCAAAAACCTCCCAAAATTTCTGGAGAGGATGACTAGTGCGTCCATTGTGGCAAAATGGAGATACTTTAGTTGATGGGACTACCATCAAATTAAAGGTAATTCCGTCTAGTTTCACCGTGTAAAGGCCAAAGTTCAGAAAAAATCTTCAAAATATCGATTTTTAGCCAAAAAACTCAAAAATTTCTGGAGAGGATGACTAGTGCGTCCATTGTGGCCAAATGGAGATACTTTAGTTGATGGGACTACCATCAAATTAAAGGTAATTCCGTCTAGTTTCACCGTGTAAAGGCCAAAGTTCTGAAAAAATCTTCAAAATATCGATTTTTAGCCAAAAACCTCAAAGATTTCTGGAGAGGATGACTAGTGCGTCCATTGTGGCCAAATGGAGATACTTTAGTTGATGGGACTACCATCAAATTAAAGGTAATTCCGTCTAGTTTCACCTTCTATATGCCAAAGTTCTGAAAAAATCTTCAAAATATCAATTTTTAGCCAAAAACCTCCCAAAATTTCTGGAGAGGATGACTAGTGCGTCCATTGTGGCCAAATGGAGATACTTTAGTTGATGGGACTACCATCAAATTAAAGGTAATTCCGTCTAGTTTCACCGTGTAAAGGCCAAAGTTCTGAAAAAATCTTCAAAATATCAATTTTTAGCCAAAAACCTCAAAAATTTCTGGAGAGGATGACTAGTGCGTCCATTGTGGCCAAATGGAGATACTTTAGTTGATGGGACTACCATCAAATTAAAGGTAATTCCGTCTAGTTTCACCGCGTAAAGGCCAAAGTTCTGAAAAAATCTTCAAAATATCGATTTTTAGCCAAAAACCTCCCAAAATTTCTGGAGAGGATGACTAGTGCGCCCATTGTGGCCAAATGGAGATACTTTAGTTGATGGGACTACCATCAAATTAAAGGTAATTCCGTCTAGTTTCACCGCGTAAAGGCCAAAGTTCTGAAAAAATCTTCAAAATATCAATTTTTAGCCAAAAACCT
The DNA here is from genome assembly GCA_947397865.1 of Polietes domitor. Lineage (NCBI taxonomy): Eukaryota > Metazoa > Arthropoda > Insecta > Diptera > Muscidae > Polietes > Polietes domitor. Next base: position 201,802,921 of record OX377618.1, read on the forward strand.
CAAAAATTTCTGGAGAGGATGACTAGTGCGTCCATTGTGGCCAAATGGAGATACTTTAGTTGATGGGACTACCATCAAATTAAAGGTAATTCCGTCTAGTTTCACCGTGTAAAGGCCAAAGTTCTGAAAAAATCTTCAAAATATCAATTTTTAGCCAAAAACCTCAAAAATTTCTGGAGAGGATGACTAGTGCGTCCATTGTGGCCAAATGGAGATACTTTAGTTGATGGGACTACCATCAAATTAAAGGTAATTCCGTCTAGTTTCACCGTGTAAAGGCCAAAGTTCTGAAAAAATCTTCAAAATATCGATTTTTAGCCAAAAACCTCCCAAAATTTCTGGAGAGGATGACTAGTGCGTCCATTGTGGCCAAATGGAGATACTTTAGTTGATGGGACTACCATCAAATTAAAGGTAATTCCGTCTAGTTTCACCGTGTAAAGGCCAAAGTTCTGAAAAAATCTTCAAAATATCAATTTTTAGCCAAAAACCTCAAAAATTTCTGGAGAGGATGACTAGTGCGTCCATTGTGGCCAAATGGAGATACTTTAATTGATGGGACTACCATCAAATTAAAGGTAATTCCGTCTAGTTTCACCGTGTAAAGGCCAAAGTTCTGAAAAATCTTCAAAATATCAATTTTTAGCCAAAAACCTCAAAAATTTCTGGAGAGGATGACTAGTGCGTCCATTGTGGCCAAATGGAGATACTTTAGTTGATGGGACTACCATCAAATTAAAGGTAATTCCGTCTAGTTTCACCGTGTAAAGGCCAAAGTTCTGAAAAAATCTTCAAAATATCAATTTTTAGCCAAAAACCTCAAAAATTTCTGGAGAGGATGACTAGTGCGTCCATTGTGGCCAAATGGAGATACTTTAGTTGATGGGACTACCATCAAATTAAAGGTAATTCCGTCTAGTTTCACCTTCTATATGCCAAAGTTCTGAAAAAATCTTCAAAATATCGATTTTTAGCCAAAAACCTCCCAAAATTTCTGGAGAGGATGACTAGTGCGTCCATTGTGGCCAAATGGAGATACTTTAGTTGATGGGACTACCATCAAATTAAAGGTAATTCCGTCTAGTTTCACCGTGTAAAGGCCAAAGTTCTGAAAAAATCTTCAAAATATCAATTTTTAGCCAAAAACCTCAAAAATTTCTGGAGAGGATGACTAGTGCGTCCATTGTGGCCAAATGGAGATACTTTAGTTGATGGGACTACCATCAAATTAAAGGTAATTCCGTCTAGTTTCACCGTGTAAAGGCCAAAGTTCTGAAAAAATCTTCAAAATATCAATTTTTAGCCAAAAACCTCAAAAATTTCTGGAGAGGATGACTAGTGCGTCCATTGTGGTCAAATGGAGATACTTTAGTTGATGGGACTACCATCAAATTAAAGGTAATTCCGTCTAGTTTCACCTTCTATATGCCAAAGTTCTGAAAAAATCTTCAAAATATCGATTTTTAGCCAAAAACCTCCCAAAATTTCTGGAGAGGATGACTAGTGCGTCCATTGTGGCCAAATGGAGATACTTTAGTTGATGGGACTACCATCAAATTAAAGGTAATTCCGTCTAGTTTCACCGTGTAAAGGCCAAAGTTCTGAAAAAATCTTCAAAATATCAATTTTTAGCCAAAAACCTCAAAAATTTCTGGAGAGGATGACTAGTGCGTCCATTGTGGCCAAATGGAGATACTTTAGTTGATGGGACTACCATCAAATTAAAGGTAATTCCGTCTAGTTTCACCGTGTAAAGGCCAAAGTTCTGAAAAAATCTTCAAAATATCAATTTTTAGCCAAAAACCTCAAAAATTTCTGGAGAGGATGACTAGTGCGTCCATTGTGGCCAAATGGAGATACTTTAGTTGATTGGACTACCATCAAATTAAAGGTAATTCCGTCTAGTTTCACCGTGTAAAGGCCAAAGTTCTGAAAAAATCTTCAAAATATCAATTTTTAGCCAAAAACCTCCCAAAATTTCTGGAGAGGATGACTAGTGCGTCCATTGTTGCCAAATGGAGATACTTTAGTTGATGGGACTACCATCAAATTAAAGGTAATTCCGTCTAGTTTCACCGTGTAAAGGCCAAAGTTCTGAAAAAATCTTCAAATTATCAATTTTTAGCCGAAAACCTCAAAAATTACTGGAGAAGATGACTAGTGCGTCCATTGTGGCCAAATGGAGATACTTTAGTTGATGGGACTACCATCAAATTAAAGGTAATTCCGTCTAGTTTCACCTTCTATATGCCAAAGTTCTGAAAAAATCTTCAAAATATCAATTTTTAGCCAAAAACCTCAAAAATGTCTGGAGAGGATGACTAGTGCGTCCATTGTGGCCAAATGGAGATACTTTAGTTGATGGGACTACCATCAAATTAAAGGTAATTCCGTCTAGTTTCACCGTGTAAAGGCCAAAGTTCTGAAAAAATCTTCAAAATATCAATTTTTAGCCAAAAACCTCCCAAAATTTCTGGAGAGGATGACTAGTGCGTCCATTGTGGCCAAATGGAGATACTTTAGTTGATGGGACTACCATCAAATTAAAGGTAATTCCGTCTAGTTTCACCGTGTAAAGGCCAAAGTTCTGAAAAAATCTTCAAAATATCAATTTTTAGCCAAAAACCTCCCAAAATTTCTGGAGAGGATGACTAGTGCGTCCATTGTGGCCAAATGGAGATACTTTAGTTGATGGGACTACCATCAAATTAAAGGTAATTCCGTCTAGTTTCACCGTGTAAAGGCCAAAGTTCTGAAAAAATCTTCAAAATATCAATTTTTAGCCAAAAACCTCAAAAATTTCTGGAGAGGATGACTAGTGCGTCCATTGTGGCCAAATGGAGATACTTTAGTTGATGGGACTACCATCAAATTAAAGGTAATTCCGTCTAGTTTCACCGTGTAAAGGCCAAAGTTCTGAAAAAATCTTCAAAATATCAATTTTTAGCCAAAAACCTCCCAAAATTTCTGGAGAGGATGACTATTGCGTCCATTGTGGCCAAATGGAGATACTTTAGTTGATGGGACTACCATCAAATTAAAGGTAATTCCGTCTAGTTTCACCGTGTAAAGGCCAAAGTTCTGAAAAAATCTTCAAAATATCAATTTTTAGCCAAAAACCTCCCAAAATTTCTGGAGAGGATGACTAGTGCGTCCATTGTGGCCAAATGGAGATACTTTAGTTGATGGGACTACCATCAAATTAAAGGTAATTCCGTCTAGTTTCACCGTGTAAAGGCCAAAGTTCTGAAAAAATCTTCAAAATATCAATTTTTAGCCAAAAACCTCAAAAATTTCTGGAGAGGATGACTAGTGCGTCCATTGTGGCCAAATGGAGATACTTTAGTTGATGGGACTACCATCAAATTAAAGGTAATTCCGTCTAGTTTCACCGTGTAAAGGCCAAAGTTCTGAAAAAATCTTCAAAATATCAATTTTTAGCCAAAAACCTCCCAAAATTTCTGGAGAGGATGACTATTGCGTCCATTGTGGCCAAATGGAGATACTTTAGTTGATGGGACTACCATCAAATTAAAGGTAATTCCGTCTAGTTTCACCGTGTAAAGGCCAAAGTTCTGAAAAAATCTTCAAAATATCAATTTTTAGCCAAAAACCTCCCAAAATTTCTGGAGAGGATGACTAGTGCGTCCATTGTGGCCAAATGGAGATACTTTAGTTGATGGGACTACCATCAAATTAAAGGTAATTCCGTCTAGTTTCACCGTGTAAAGGCCAAAGTTCTGCAAAAATCTTCAAAATATCAATTTTTAGCCAAAAACCTCAAAAAATTCTGGAGAGGATGACTAGTGCGTCCATTGTGGCCAAATGGAGATACTTTAGTTGATGGGACTACCATCAAATTAAAGGTAATTCCGTCTAGTTTCACCTTCTATATGCCAAAGTTCTGAAAAAATCTTCAAAATATCAATTTTTAGCCAAAAACCTCAAAAATTTCTGGAGAGGATGACTAGTGCGTCCATTGTGGCCAAATGGAGATACTTTAGTTGATGGGACTACCATCAAATTAAAGGTAATTCCGTCTAGTTTCACCGTGTAAAGGCCAAAGTTCTGAAAAAATCTTCAAAATATCAATTTTTAGCCAAAAACCTCAAAAATTTCTGGAGAGGATGACTAGTGCGTCCATTGTGGCCAAATGGAGACACTTTAGTTGATGGGACTACCATCAAATTAAAGGTAATTCCGTCTAGTTTCACCTTCTATATGCCAAAGTTCTGAAAAAATCTTCAAAATATCAATTTTTAGCCAAAAACCTCCCAAAATTTCTGGAGAGGATGACTAGTGCGTCCATTGTGGCCAGATGGAGATACTTTAGTTGATGGGACTACCATCAAATTAAAGGTAATTCCGTCTAGTTTCACCGTGTAAAGGCCAAAGTTCTGAAAAAATCTTCAAAATATCGATTTTTAGCCAAAAACCTCCCAAAATTTCTGGAGAGGATGACTAGTGCGTCCATTGTGGCCAAATGGAGATACTTTAGTTGATGGGACTACCATCAAATTAAAGGTAATTCCGTCTAGTTTCACCGTGTAAAGGCCAAAGTTCTGAAAAAATCTTCAAAATATAAATTTTGAGCCAAAAACCTCCCAAAATTTCTGGAGAGGATGACTAGTGCGTCCATTGTGGCCAAATGGAGATACTTTAGTTGATGGGACTACCATCAAATTAAAGGTAATTCCGTCTAGTTTCACCGTGTAAAGGCCAAAGTTTCGAAAAAATCTTCAAAATATCAATTTTTAGCCAAAAACCTCAAAAATTTCTGGAGAGAAATAGAAGGTGAAACTAGACGGAATTACCTTTAATTTGATGGTAGTCCCATCAACTAAAGTATCTCCATTTGGCCACAATGGACGCACTAGTCATCCTCTCCAGAAATTTTTGAGGTTTTTGGCTAAAAATTGATATTTTGAAGATTTTTTCAGAACTTTGGCCTTTACACGGTGAAACTAGACGGAATTACCTTTAATTTGATGGTAGTCCCATCAACTAAAGTATCTCCATTTGGCCACAATGGACGCACTAGTCATCCTCTCCAGAAATTTTTGAGGTTTTTGGCTAAAAATTGATATTTTGAAGATTTTTTCAGAACTTTGGCCTTTACACGGTGAAACTAGACGGAATTACCTTTAATTTGATGGTAGTCCCATCAACTAAAGTATCTCCATTTGGCCACAATGGACGCACTAGTCATCCTCTCCAGAAATTTTGGGAGGTTTTTGGCTAAAAATCGATATTTTGAAGATTTTTTCAGAACTTTGGCCTTTACACGGTGAAACTAGACGGAATTACCTTTAATTTGATGGTAGTCCCATCAACTAAAGTATCTCCATTTGGCCACAATGGACGCACTAGTCATCCTCTCCAGAAATTTTTGAGGTTTTTGGCTAAAAATCGATATTTTGAAGATTTTTTCAGAACTTTGGCCTTTACACGGTGAAACTAGACGGAATTACCTTTAATTTGATGGTAGTCCCATCAACTAAAGTATCTCCATTTGGCCACAATGGACGCACTAGTCATCCTCTCCAGAAATTTTGGGAGGTTTTTGGCTAAAAATCGATATTTTGAAGATTTTTTCAGAACTTTGGCATATAGAAGGTGAAACTAGACGGAATTACCTTTAATTTGATGGTAGTCCCATCAACTAAAGTATCTCCATTTGGCCACAATGGACGCACTAGTCATCCTCTCCAGAAATTTTTGAGGTTTTTGGCTAAAAATTGATATTTTGAAGATTTTTTCAGAACTTCGGCCTTTACACGGTGAAACTAGACGGAATTACCTTTAATTTGATGGTAGTCCCATCAACTAAAGTATCTCCATTTGGCCACAATGGACGCACTAGTCATCCTCTCCAGAAATTTTTGAGGTTTTTGGCTAAAAATTGATATTTTGAAGATTTTTTCAGAACTTTGGCCTTTACACGGTGAAACTAGACGGAATTACCTTTAATTTGATGGTAGTCCCATCAACTAAAGTATCTCCATTTGGCCACAATGGACGCACTAGTCATCCTCTCCAGAAATTTTGGGAGGTTTTTGGCTAAAAATCGATATTTTGAAGATTTTTTCAGAACTTTGGCCTTTACACGGTGAAACTAGACGGAATTACCTTTAATTTGATGGTAGTCCCATCAACTAAAGTATCTCCATTTGGCCACAATGGACGCACTAGTCATCCTCTCCAGAAATTTTTGAGGTTTTTGGCTAAAAATCGATATTTTGAAGATTTTTTCAGAACTTTGGCCTTTACACGGTGAAACTAGACGGAATTACCTTTAATTTGATGGTAGTCCCATCAACTAAAGTATCTCCATTTGGCCACAATGGACGCACTAGTCATCCTCTCCAGAAATTTTGGGAGGTTTTTGGCTAAAAATCGATATTTTGAAGATTTTTTCAGAACTTTGGCATATAGAAGGTGAAACTAGACGGAATTACCTTTAATTTGATGGTAGTCCCATCAACTAAAGTATCTCCATTTGGCCACAATGGACGCACTAGTCATCCTCTCCAGAAATTTTGGGAGGTTTTTGGCTAAAAATCGATATTTTGAAGATTTTTTCAGAACTTTGGCATATAGAAGGTGAAACTAGACGGAATTACCTTTAATTTGATGGTAGTCCCATCAACTAAAGTATCTCCATCTGGCCACAATGGACGCACTAGTCATCCTCTCCAGAAATTTTGGGAGGTTTTTGGCTAAAAATCGATATTTTGAAGATTTTTTCAGAACTTTGGCCTCTACACGGTGAAACTAGACGGAATTACCTTTAATTTGATGGTAGTCCCATCAACTAAAGTATCTCCATTTGGCCACAATGGACGCACTAGTCATCCTCTCCAGAAATTTTTGAGGTTTTTGGCTAAAAATTGATATTTTGAAGATTTTTTCAGAACTTTGGCCTTTACACGGTGAAACTAGACGGAATTACCTTTAATTTGATGGTAGTCCCATCAACTAAAGTATCTCCATCTGGCCACAATGGACGCACTAGTAATCCTCTCCAAAAATTTTGGGAGGTTTTTGGCTAAAAATTGATATTTTGAAGATTTTTTCAGAACTTTGGCCTTTACACGGTGAAACTAGACGGAATTACCTTTAATTTGATGGTAGTCCCATCAACTAAAGTATCTCCATCTGGCCACAATGGACGCACTAGTCATCCTCTCCAGAAATTTTGGGAGGTTTTTGGCTAAAAATCGATATTTTGAAGATTTTTTCAGAACTTTGGCCTTTACACGGTGAAACTAGACGGAATTACCTTTAATTTGATGGTAGTCCCATTAACTAAAGTATCTCCATTTGGCCACAATGGACGCACTAGTCATCCTCTCCAGAAATTTTTGAGGTTTTTGGCTAAAAATTGATATTTTGAAGATTTTTTCAGAACTTTGGCCTTTACACGGTGAAACTAGACGGAATTACCTTTAATTTGATGGTAGTCCCATCAACTAAAGTATCTCCATTTGGCCACAATGGACGCACTAGTCATCCTCTCCAGAAATTTTGGGAGGTTTTTGGCTAAAAATTGATATTTTGAAGATTTTTTCAGAACTTTGGCCTTTACACGGTGAAACTATACGGAATTACCTTTAATTTGATGGTAGTCCCATCAACTAAAGTATCTCCATTTGGCCACAATGGACGCACTAGTCATCCTCTCCAGAAATTTTTGAGGTTTTTGGCTAAAAATTGATATTTTGAAGATTTTTTCAGAACTTTGGCATATAGAAGGTGAAACTAGACGGAATTACCTTTAATTTGATGGTAGTCCCATCAACTAAAGTATCTCCATTTGGCCACAATGGACGCACTAGTCATCCTCTCCAGAAATTTTTGAGGTTTTTGGCTAAAAATTGATATTTTGAAGATTTTTTCAGAACTTTGGCCTTTTCACGGTGAAACTAGACCGAATTACCTTTAATTTGATGGTAGTCCCATCAACTAAAGTATCTCCATCTGGCCACAATGGACGCACTAGTCATCCTCTCCAGAAATTTTGGGAGGTTTTTGGCTAAAAATTGATATTTTGAAGATTTTTTCAGAACTTTGGCCTTTACACGGTGAAACTAGACGGAATTACCTTTAATTTGATTGTAGTCCCATCAACTAAAGTATCTCCATTTGGCCACAATGGACGCACTAGTCATCCTCTCCAGAAATTTTTGAGGTTTTTGGCTAAAAATTGATATTTTGAAGATTTTTTCAGAACTTTGGCATATAGAAGGTGAAACTAGACGGAATTACCTTTAATTTGATGGTAGTCCCATCAACTAAAGTATCTCCATTTGGCCACAATGGACGCACTAGTCATCCTCTCCAGAAATTTTTGAGGTTTTTGGCTAAAAATTGATATTTTGAAGATTTTTTCAGAACTTTGGCCTTTACACGGTGAAACTAGACGGAATTACCTTTAATTTGATGGTAGTCCCATCAACTAAAGTATCTCCATTTAGCCACAATGGACGCACTAGTCATCCTCTCCAGAAATTTTGGGAGGTTTTTGGCTAAAAATCGATATTTTGAAGATTTTTTCAGAACTTTGGCCTTTACACGGTGAAACTAGACGGAATTACCTTTAATTTGATGGTAGTCCCATCAACTAAAGTATCTCCATTTGGCCACAATGGACGCACTAGTCATCCTCTCCAGAAATTTTCGGAGGTTTTTGGCTAAAAATTGATATTTTGAAGATTTTTTCAGAACTTTGGCCTTTACACGGTGAAACTAGACGGAATTACCTTTAATTTGATGGTAGTCCCATCAACTAAAGTATCTCCATTTGGCCACAATGGACGCACTAGTAATCCTCTCCAGAAATTTTGGGAGGTTTTTGGCTAAAAATTGATATTTTGAAGATTTTTTCAGAACTTTGGCCTTTACACGGTGAAACTAGACGGAATTACCTTTAATTTGATGGTAGTCCCATTAACTAAAGTATCTCCATTTGGCCACAATGGACGCACTAGTCATCCTCTCCAGAAATTTTTGAGGTTTTTGGCTAAAAATTGATATTTTGAAGATTTTTTCAGAACTTTGGCCTTTACACGGTGAAACTAGACGGAATTACCTTTAATTTGATGGTAGTCCCATCAACTAAAGTATCTCCATTTGGCCACAATGGACGCACTAGTCATCCTCTCCAGAAATTTTGGGAGGTTTTTGGCTAAAAATCGATATTTTGAAGATTTTTTCAGAACTTTGGCCTTTACACGGTGAAACTAGACGGAATTACCTTTAATTTGATGGTAGTCCCATCAACTAAAGTATCTCCATTTGGCCACAATGGACGCACTAGTCATCCTCTCCAGAAATTTTGGGAGGTTTTTGGCTAAAAATTGATATTTTGAAGATTTTTTCAGAACTTTGGCATATAGAAGGTGAAACTAGACAGAATTACCTTTAATTTGATGGTAGTCCCATCAACTAAAGTATCTCCATTTGGCCACAATGGACGCACTAGTCATCCTCTCCAGAAATTTTGGGAGGTTTTTGGCTAAAAATTGATATTTTGAAGATTTTTTCAGAACTTTGGCCTTTACACGGTGAAACTAGACGGAATTACCTTTAATTTGATGTTAGTCCCATCAACTAAAGTATCTCCATCTGGCCACAATGGACGCACTAGTCATCCTCTCCAGAAATTTTGGGAGGTTTTTGGCTAAAAATTGATATTTTGAAGATTTTTTCAGAACTTTGGCCTTTACACGGTGAAACTAGACGGAATTACCTTTAATTTGATGGTAGTCCCATCAACTAAAGTATCTCCATTTGGCCACAATGGACGCACTTGTCATCCTCTCCAGAAATTTTGGGAGGTTTTTGGCTAAAAATCGATATTTTGAAGATTTTTTCAGAACTTTGGCCTTTACACGGTGAAACTAGACGGAATTACCTTTAATTTGATGGTAGTCCCATCAACTAAAGTATCTCCATTTGGCCACAATGGACGCACTAGTCATCCTCTCCAGAAATTTTTGAGGTTTTTGGCTAAAAATTGATATTTTGAAGATTTTTTCAGAACTTTGGCATATAGAAGGTGAAACTAGACGGAATTACCTTTAATTTGATGGTAGTCCCATCAACTAAAGTATCTCCATTTGGCCACAATGGACGCACTAGTCATCCTCTCCAGAAATTTTTGAGGTTTTTGGCTAAAAATTGATATTTTGAAGATTTTTTCAGAACTTTGGCCTTTACACGGTGAAACTAGACGGAATTACCTTTAATTTGATGGTAGTCCCATCAACTAAAGTATCTCCATTTGGCCACAATGGACGCACTAGTCATCCTCTCCAGAAATTTTGGGAGGTTTTTGGCTAAAAATTGATATTTTGAAGATTTTTTCAGAACTTTGGCATATAGAAGGTGAAACTAGACAGAATTACCTTTAATTTGATGGTAGTCCCATCAACTAAAGTATCTCCATTTGGCCACAATGGACGCACTAGTCATCCTCTCCAGAAATTTTGGGAGGTTTTTGGCTAAAAATCGATATTTTGAAGATTTTTTCAGAACTTTGGCCTTTACACGGTGAAACTAGACGGAATTACCTTTAATTTGATGGTAGTCCCATCAACTAAAGTATCTCCATTTGGCCACAATGGACGCACTAGTCATCCTCTCCAGAAATTTTTGAGGTTTTTGGCTAAAAATTGATATTTTGAAGATTTTTTCGAAACTTTGGCCTTTACACAGTGAAACTAGACGGAATTACCTTTAATTTGATGGTAGTCCCATCAACTAAAGTATCTCCATTTGGCCACAATGGACGCACTAGTCATCCTCTCCAGAAATTTTGGGAGGTTTTTGGCTAAAAATTGATATTTTGAAGATTTTTTCAGAACTTTGGCCTTTACACGGTGAAACTAGACGGAATTACCTTTAATTTGATGGTAGTCCCATCAACTAAAGTATCTCCATTTGGCCACAATGGACGCACTAGTCATCCTCTCCAGAAATTTTGGGAGGTTTTTGGCTAAAAATCGATATTTTGAAGATTTTTTCAGAACTTTGGCCTTTACACGGTGAAACTAGACGGAATTACCTTTAATTTGATGGTAGTCCCATCAACTAAAGTATCTCCATTTGGCCACAATGGACGCACTAGTCATCCTCTCCAGAAATTTTGGGAGGTTTTTGGCTAAAAATCGATATTTTGAAGATTTTTTCAGAACTTTGGCCTTTACACGGTGAAACTAGACGGAATTACCTTTAATTTGATGGTAGTCCCATCAACTAAAGTATCTCCATTTGGCCACAATGGACGCACTAGTCATCCTCTCCAGAAATTTTGGGAGGTTTTTGGCTAAAAATTGATATTTTGAAGATTTTTTCAGAACTTTGGCATATAGAAGGTGAAACTAGACAGAATTACCTTTAATTTGATGGTAGTCCCATCAACTAAAGTATCTCCATTTGGCCACAATGGACGCACTAGTCATCCTCTCCAGAAATTTTTGAGGTTTTTGGCTAAAAATTGATATTTTGAAGATTTTTTCAGAACTTTGGCCTTTACACGGTGAAACTAGACGGAATTACCTTTAATTTGATGGTAGTCCCATCAACTAAAGTATCTCCATTTGGCCACAATGGACGCACTAGTCATCCTCTCCAGAAATTTTGGGAGGTTTTTGGCTAAAAATTGATATTTTGAAGATTTTTTCAGAACTTTGGCATATAGAAGGTGAAACTAGACAGAATTACCTTTAATTTGATGGTAGTCCCATCAACTAAAGTATCTCCATTTGGCCACAATGGACGCACTAGTCATCCTCTCCAGAAATTTTGGGAGGTTTTTGGCTAAAAATCGATATTTTGAAGATTTTTTCAGAACTTTGGCCTTTACACGGTGAAACTAGACGGAATTACCTTTAATTTGATGGTAGTCCCATCAACTAAAGTATCTCCATTTGGCCACAATGGACGCACTAGTCATCCTCTCCAGAAATTTTTGAGGTTTTTGGCTAAAAATTGATATTTTGAAGATTTTTTCGAAACTTTGGCCTTTACACAGTGAAACTAGACGGAATTACCTTTAATTTGATGGTAGTCCCATCAACTAAAGTATCTCCATTTGGCCACAATGGACGCACTAGTCATACTCTCCAGAAATTTTGGGAGGTTTTTGGCTAAAAATTGATATTTTGAAGATTTTTTCAGAACTTTGGCCTTTACACGGTGAAACTAGACGGAATTACCTTTAATTTGATGGTAGTCCCATCAACTAAAGTATCTCCATTTGGCCACAATGGACGCACTAGTAATCCTCTCCAGAAATTTTGGGAGGTTTTTGGCTAAAAATTGATATTTTGAAGATTTTTTCAGAACTTTGGCCTTTACACGGTGAAACTAGACGGAATTACCTTTAATTTGATGGTAGTCCCATCAACTAAAGTATCTCCATTTGGCCACAATGGACGCACTAGTAATCCTCTCCAGAAATTTTGGGAGGTTTTTGGCTAAAAATTGATATTTTGAAGATTTTTTCAGAACTTTGGCATATAGAAGGTGAAACTAGACGGAATTACCTTTAATTTGATGGTAGTCCCATCAACTAAAGTATCTCCATTTGGCCACAATGGACGCACTAGTCATCCTCTCCAGAAATTTTGGGAGGTTTTTGGCTAAAAATTGATATTTTGAAGATTTTTTCAGAACTTTGGCCTTTACACGGTGAAACTAGACGGAATTACCTTTAATTTGATGGTAGTCCCATCAACTAAAGTATCTCCATTTGGCCACAATGGACGCACTAGTCATCCTCTCCAGAAAATTTTGAGGTTTTTGGCTAAAAATTGATATTTTGAAGATTTTTTCAGAACTTTGGCCTTTACACGGTGAAACTAGACGGAAGTACCTTTAATTTGATGGTAGTCCCATCAACTAAAGTATCTCCATTTGGCCACAATGGACGCACTAGTCATCCTCTCCAGAAAATTTTGAGGTTTTTGGCTAAAAATTGATATTTTGAAGATTTTTTCAGAACTTTGGCCTTTACACGGTGAAACTAGACGGAATTACCTTTAATTTGATGGTAGTCCCATTAACTAAAGTATCTCCATTTGGCCACAATGGACGCACTAGTCATCCTCTCCAGAAATTTTTGAGGTTTTTGGCTAAAAATTGATATTTTGAAGATTTTTTCAGAACTTTGGCCTTTACACGGTGAAACTAGACGGAATTACCTTTAATTTGATGGTAGTCCCATCAACTAAAGTATCTCCATTTGGCCACAATGGACGCACTAGTCATCCTCTCCAGAAATTTTGGGAGGTTTTTGGCTAAAAATCGATATTTTGAAGATTTTTTCAGAACTTTGGCCTTTACACGGTGAAACTAGACGGAATTACCTTTAATTTGATGGTAGTCCCATCAACTAAAGTATCTCCATTTGGCCACAATGGACGCACTAGTCATCCTCTCCAGAAATTTTGGGAGGTTTTTGGCTAAAAATTGATATTTTGAAGATTTTTTCAGAACTTTGGCATATAGAAGGTGAAACTAGACAGAATTACCTTTAATTTGATGGTAGTCCCATCAACTAAAGTATCTCCATTTGGCCACAATGGACGCACTAGTCATCCTCTCCAGAAATTTTGGGAGGTTTTTGGCTAAAAATCGATATTTTGAAGATTTTTTCAGAACTTTGGCCTTTACACGGTGAAACTAGACGGAATTACCTTTAATTTGATGGTAGTCCCATCAACTAAAGTATCTCCATTTGGCCACAATGGACGCACTAGTCATCCTCTCCAGAAATTTTTGAGGTTTTTGGCTAAAAATTGATATTTTGAAGATTTTTTCGAAACTTTGGCCTTTACACAGTGAAACTAGACGGAATTACCTTTAATTTGATGGTAGTCCCATCAACTAAAGTATCTCCATTTGGCCACAATGGACGCACTAGTCATCCTCTCCAGAAATTTTGGGAGGTTTTTGGCTAAAAATTGATATTTTGAAGATTTTTTCAGAACTTTGGCCTTTACACGGTGAAACTAGACGGAATTACCTTTAATTTGATGGTAGTCCCATCAACTAAAGTATCTCCATTTGGCCACAATGGACGCACTTGTCATCCTCTCCAGAAATTTTGGGAGGTTTTTGGCTAAAAATCGATATTTTGAAGATTTTTTCAGAACTTTGGCCTTTACACGGTGAAACTAGACGGAATTACCTTTAATTTGATGGTAGTCCCATCAACTAAAGTATCTCCATTTGGCCACAATGGACGCACTAGTCATCCTCTCCAGAAATTTTTGAGGTTTTTGGCTAAAAATTGATATTTTGAAGATTTTTTCAGAACTTTGGCATATAGAAGGTGAAACTAGACGGAATTACCTTTAATTTGATGGTAGTCCCATCAACTAAAGTATCTCCATTTGGCCACAATGGACGCACTAGTCATCCTCTCCAGAAATTTTTGAGGTTTTTGGCTAAAAATTGATATTTTGAAGATTTTTTCAGAACTTTGGCCTTTACACGGTGAAACTAGACGGAATTACCTTTAATTTGATGGTAGTCCCATCAACTAAAGTATCTCCATTTGGCCACAATGGACGCACTAGTCATCCTCTCCAGAAATTTTGGGAGGTTTTTGGCTAAAAATTGATATTTTGAAGATTTTTTCAGAACTTTGGCATATAGAAGGTGAAACTAGACAGAATTACCTTTAATTTGATGGTAGTCCCATCAACTAAAGTATCTCCATTTGGCCACAATGGACGCACTAGTCATCCTCTCCAGAAATTTTGGGAGGTTTTTGGCTAAAAATCGATATTTTGAAGATTTTTTCAGAACTTTGGCCTTTACACGGTGAAACTAGACGGAATTACCTTTAATTTGATGGTAGTCCCATCAACTAAAGTATCTCCATTTGGCCACAATGGACGCACTAGTCATCCTCTCCAGAAATTTTTGAGGTTTTTGGCTAAAAATTGATATTTTGAAGATTTTTTCGAAACTTTGGCCTTTACACAGTGAAACTAGACGGAATTACCTTTAATTTGATGGTAGTCCCATCAACTAAAGTATCTCCATTTGGCCACAATGGACGCACTAGTCATCCTCTCCAGAAATTTTGGGAGGTTTTTGGCTAAAAATTGATATTTTGAAGATTTTTTCAGAACTTTGGCCTTTACACGGTGAAACTAGACGGAATTACCTTTAATTTGATGGTAGTCCCATCAACTAAAGTATCTCCATTTGGCCACAATGGACGCACTAGTCATCCTCTCCAGAAATTTTGGGAGGTTTTTGGCTAAAAATTGATATTTTGAAGATTTTTTCAGAACTTTGGCCTTTACACGGTGAAACTAGACGGAATTACCTTTAATTTGATGGTAGTCCCATCAACTAAAGTATCTCCATTTGGCCACAATGGACGCACTAGTCATCCTCTCCAGAAATTTTGGGAGGTTTTTGGCTAAAAATCGATATTTTGAAGATTTTTTCAGAACTTTGGCCTTTACACGGTGAAACTAGACGGAATTACCTTTAATTTGATGGTAGTCCCATCAACTAAAGTATCTCCATTTGGCCACAATGGACGCACTAGTCATCCTCTCCAGAAATTTTTGAGGTTTTTGGCTAAAAATTGATATTTTGAAGATTTTTTCGAAACTTTGGCCTTTACACAGTGAAACTAGACGGAATTACCTTTAATTTGATGGTAGTCCCATCAACTAAAGTATCTCCATTTGGCCACAATGGACGCACTAGTCATCCTCTCCAGAAATTTTGGGAGGTTTTTGGCTAAAAATTGATATTTTGAAGATTTTTTCAGAACTTTGGCCTTTACACGGTGAAACTAGACGGAATTACCTTTAATTTGATGGTAGTCCCATCAACTAAAGTATCTCCATTTGGCCACAATGGACGCACTAGTCATCCTCTCCAGAAATTTTGGGAGGTTTTTGGCTAAAAATCGATATTTTGAAGATTTTTTCAGAACTTTGGCATATAGAAGGTGAAACTAGACGGAATTACCTTTAATTTGATGGTAGTCCCATCAACTAAAGTATCTCCATTTGGCCACAATGGACGCACTAGTCATCCTCTCCAGAAATTTTGGGAGGTTTTTGGCTAAAAATCGATATTTTGAAGATTTTTTCAGAACTTTGGCCTTTACACGGTGAAACTAGACGGAATTACCTTTAATTTGATGGTAGTCCCATCAACTAAAGTATCTCCATTTGGCCACAATGGACGCACTAGTCATCCTCTCCAGAAATTTTGGGAGGTTTTTGGCTAAAAATTGATATTTTGAAGATTTTTTCAGAACTTTGGCCTTTACACGGTGAAACTAGACGGAATTACCTTTAATTTGATGGTAGTCCCATCAACTAAAGTATCTCCATTTGGCCACAATGGACGCACTAGTCATCCTCTCCAGAAATTTTGGGAGGTTTTTGGCTAAAAATCGATATTTTGAAGATTTTTTCAGAACTTTGGCATATAGAAGGTGAAACTAGACGGAATTACCTTTAATTTGATGGTAGTCCCATCAACTAAAGTATCTCCATTTGGCCACAATGGACGCACTAGTCATCCTCTCCAGAAATTTTGGGAGGTTTTTGGCTAAAAATCGATATTTTGAAGATTTTTTCAGAACTTTGGCCTTTACACGGTGAAACTAGACGGAATTACCTTTAATTTGATGGTAGTCCCATCAACTAAAGTATCTCCATTTGGCCACAATGGACGCACTAGTCATCCTCTCCAGAAATTTTGGGAGGTTTTTGGCTAAAAATTGATATTTTGAAGATTTTTTCAGAACTTTGGCATATAGAAGGTGAAACTAGACAGAATTACCTTTAATTTGATGGTAGTCCCATCAACTAAAGTATCTCCATTTGGCCACAATGGACGCACTAGTCATCCTCTCCAGAAATTTTTGAGGTTTTTGGCTAAAAATTGATATTTTGAAGATTTTTTCAGAACTTTGGCCTTTACACGGTGAAACTAGACGGAATTACCTTTAATTTGATGGTAGTCCCATCAACTAAAGTATCTCCATTTGGCCACAATGGACGCACTAGTCATCCTCTCCAGAAATTTTGGGAGGTTTTTGGCTAAAAATTGATATTTTGAAGATTTTTTCAGAACTTTGGCATATAGAAGGTGAAACTAGACAGAATTACCTTTAATTTGATGGTAGTCCCATCAACTAAAGTATCTCCATTTGGCCACAATGGACGCACTAGTCATCCTCTCCAGAAATTTTGGGAGGTTTTTGGCTAAAAATCGATATTTTGAAGATTTTTTCAGAACTTTGGCCTTTACACGGTGAAACTAGACGGAATTACCTTTAATTTGATGGTAGTCCCATCAACTAAAGTATCTCCATTTGGCCACAATGGACGCACTAGTCATCCTCTCCAGAAATTTTTGAGGTTTTTGGCTAAAAATTGATATTTTGAAGATTTTTTCGAAACTTTGGCCTTTACACAGTGAAACTAGACGGAATTACCTTTAATTTGATGGTAGTCCCATCAACTAAAGTATCTCCATTTGGCCACAATGGACGCACTAGTCATACTCTCCAGAAATTTTGGGAGGTTTTTGGCTAAAAATTGATATTTTGAAGATTTTTTCAGAACTTTGGCCTTTACACGGTGAAACTAGACGGAATTACCTTTAATTTGATGGTAGTCCCATCAACTAAAGTATCTCCATTTGGCCACAATGGACGCACTAGTAATCCTCTCCAGAAATTTTGGGAGGTTTTTGGCTAAAAATTGATATTTTGAAGATTTTTTCAGAACTTTGGCCTTTACACGGTGAAACTAGACGGAATTACCTTTAATTTGATGGTAGTCCCATCAACTAAAGTATCTCCATTTGGCCACAATGGACGCACTAGTAATCCTCTCCAGAAATTTTGGGAGGTTTTTGGCTAAAAATTGATATTTTGAAGATTTTTTCAGAACTTTGGCATATAGAAGGTGAAACTAGACGGAATTACCTTTAATTTGATGGTAGTCCCATCAACTAAAGTATCTCCATTTGGCCACAATGGACGCACTAGTCATCCTCTCCAGAAATTTTGGGAGGTTTTTGGCTAAAAATTGATATTTTGAAGATTTTTTCAGAACTTTGGCATATAGAAGGTGAAACTAGACAGAATTACCTTTAATTTGATGGTAGTCCCATCAACTAAAGTATCTCCATTTGGCCACAATGGACGCACTAGTCATCCTCTCCAGAAATTTTGGGAGGTTTTTGGCTAAAAATCGATATTTTGAAGATTTTTTCAGAACTTTGGCCTTTACACGGTGAAACTAGACGGAATTACCTTTAATTTGATGGTAGTCCCATCAACTAAAGTATCTCCATTTGGCCACAATGGACGCACTAGTCATCCTCTCCAGAAATTTTTGAGGTTTTTGGCTAAAAATTGATATTTTGAAGATTTTTTCGAAACT
Organism: Polietes domitor; assembly: GCA_947397865.1. NCBI lineage: Eukaryota > Metazoa > Arthropoda > Insecta > Diptera > Muscidae > Polietes > Polietes domitor. The sequence continues at coordinate 201,821,367 of OX377618.1, forward strand.
TTGGCCTTTACACAGTGAAACTAGACGGAATTACCTTTAATTTGATGGTAGTCCCATCAACTAAAGTATCTCCATTTGGCCACAATGGACGCACTAGTCATACTCTCCAGAAATTTTGGGAGGTTTTTGGCTAAAAATTGATATTTTGAAGATTTTTTCAGAACTTTGGCCTTTACACGGTGAAACTAGACGGAATTACCTTTAATTTGATGGTAGTCCCATCAACTAAAGTATCTCCATTTGGCCACAATGGACGCACTAGTAATCCTCTCCAGAAATTTTGGGAGGTTTTTGGCTAAAAATTGATATTTTGAAGATTTTTTCAGAACTTTGGCCTTTACACGGTGAAACTAGACGGAATTACCTTTAATTTGATGGTAGTCCCATCAACTAAAGTATCTCCATTTGGCCACAATGGACGCACTAGTCATCCTCTCCAGAAATTTTGGGAGGTTTTTGGCTAAAAATTGATATTTTGAAGATTTTTTCAGAACTTTGGCATATAGAAGGTGAAACTAGACGGAATTACCTTTAATTTGATGGTAGTCCCATCAACTAAAGTATCTCCATTTGGCCACAATGGACGCACTAGTCATCCTCTCCAGAAATTTTGGGAGGTTTTTGGCTAAAAATTGATATTTTGAAGATTTTTTCAGAACTTTGGCCTTTACACGGTGAAACTAGACGGAATTACCTTTAATTTGATGGTAGTCCCATCAACTAAAGTATCTCCATTTGGCCACAATGGACGCACTAGTCATCCTCTCCAGAAAATTTTGAGGTTTTTGGCTAAAAATTGATATTTTGAAGATTTTTTCAGAACTTTGGCCTTTACACGGTGAAACTAGACGGAAGTACCTTTAATTTGATGGTAGTCCCATCAACTAAAGTATCTCCATTTGGCGGTATCTCCAAACTAGACGGAATTACCTTTAATTTGATGGTAGTCCCATCAACTAAAGTATCTCCATTTGGCCACAATGGACGCACTAGTAATCCTCTCCAGAAATTTTGGGAGGTTTTTGGCTAAAAATTGATATTTTGAAGATTTTTTCAGAACTTTGGCCTTTACACGGTGAAACTAGACGGAATTACCTTTAATTTGATGGTAGTCCCATCAACTAAAGTATCTCCATTTGGCCACAATGGACGCACTAGTAATCCTCTCCAGAAATTTTGGGAGGTTTTTGGCTAAAAATTGATATTTTGAAGATTTTTTCAGAACTTTGGCATATAGAAGGTGAAACTAGACGGAATTACCTTTAATTTGATGGTAGTCCCATCAACTAAAGTATCTCCATTTGGCCACAATGGACGCACTAGTCATCCTCTCCAGAAATTTTGGGAGGTTTTTGGCTAAAAATTGATATTTTGAAGATTTTTTCAGAACTTTGGCCTTTACACGGTGAAACTAGACGGAATTACCTTTAATTTGATGGTAGTCCCATCAACTAAAGTATCTCCATTTGGCCACAATGGACGCACTAGTCATCCTCTCCAGAAAATTTTGAGGTTTTTGGCTAAAAATTGATATTTTGAAGATTTTTTCAGAACTTTGGCCTTTACACGGTGAAACTAGACGGAAGTACCTTTAATTTGATGGTAGTCCCATCAACTAAAGTATCTCCATTTGGCCACAATGGACGCACTAGTCATCCTCTCCAGAAAATTTTGAGGTTTTTGGCTAAAAATTGATATTTTGAAGATTTTTTCAGAACTTTGGCCTTTACACGGTGAAACTAGACGGAAGTACCTTTAATTTGATGGTAGTCCCATCAACTAAAGCATCTCCATTTGGCCACAATGGACGCACAAATTCACCTCTTCAAGTGTTTGGGAGCTCTGTTAACGGCTTAACATAGCTCTGTTAACTCATTAACAGCCGATAGTTTTAACAGTGGTTTGTGTCTCTGCTAGTTAAATTCGGAATTTATCTTCACTCACATCTGAAACAGCGGTTTAAAGGCTCAAAATGTTCTACAAAAATATTTGCCATAAAATTGTACTATAAGTCTGTGAATACACCACTTCTCAAAATAAAACTTAAATGCCAGAAATAAGCTAAAACTTAAATTCAGTTTAGGGTTAATTTAGTACTTTTTACGAATTGGTGCTAAACTGCCCACAAAGCCGCATTTTAGGAGGTGAATTTTATAATATTGAATTTTCAAGAATATACGGTACACGTCATATCAGAATTCTACTAATACAAATATATATAAAAAAAATTTATTTACAAAATGTGTCGAAAATTAAAATGTGTCGCTTTTGTTTTGCTTGACACTGTAGCAAATACGTATTCTCGTCGGCTGCGTAAGTTGCCAGCAAGCAGCAGGGATTGATTCAAAAATGTCTGTCAGTTTTGATGGTGATTTAGTTTGGTTTTCTTTTCGTTTTATTTGTTCAACGTTCATTTTATCCAAAACGCTGAGAGTTCATAAATTTAAATCAGAATCTGTGATTTGCGGTATTTTCCACTTACGCCACATGCCATACTAACTGAGTGACTGACAAACTAACTAGTGACTTAATGCAGATACAGATGTACGACACACTACATACTAGAGTGAGCTGATGTCCGTAACTACGTTAGGCCGGCCGACTACTCCGATGGAATGCAATCAAAATGACCTTCAATTCAATTCTTTTTGCGAACAAAAATATATATATTTTTTTAACTGTAACAATGAGATAAACCACAACCACCAGATATTATTATGTGGCAGTGGTGATGTCTGGGCTGACTGGCTGGTGGTGGTGCTGCTGAACAAAACGCAATTTAGGTTTATGAAGATTTATACAACAACAACAACCAATGATATTAATTTGCCCACAATTGCTGCCATCGCTATTTTGGTTCATTCCGCTATCTTATCTTTCGGTTATCACTTGATAGCGAAATACGCTCAAAGCTAAGAACAAACAAAGTTTATTGTGTACTTTTTTGGGGTATCTTTCTTTTCGTGAAGTAATTTATCCTTTTTTTGTTGAACATTCAATAGACAAGATTCAAATTAAATTGAATTTTCCCCAAAAAAAACATAATGGGTGGTGTTTTAGTCTCCAAGTCACTCAAAGAAAATGATGAATTCAAAAAAGGTAGTGGGGGAGGAATGATATATATCCAAGAAGATATTGCGATAATACATATATAATATTATATAAGAAAGTAATAAAAAATATATTTTATCATATTTTCCTTTTATCGTCTTGGAGATATATAGGCGATATTGAAAAAAATGATTGATTTCTTATGAGAAAATTGTCTTTTTATGGGATATACATTGTTGACTACTACCAAATGAACTAGCACCCTATTATCCGAAAGGCAAGAAGGTTTGCAGCTGGAATAATGAATTAATTGAATTCGATAGCAAGTTTTCCAGTGAACTCATGAGAAGACAACTACCAAGTTGATAACACTAGGCAACAAAAATTTTGTTGAAGGGTCATGTGTAACATTTTCTGGGGGTAAACTCGAAAGCAATATTAAAAATATGGTATTTTTTTAATTTTTACTAAAATTCCAATTTTCGGCGACGGCGCCTTAAGTATTAAAAATATGGTAATTGTTTTATTAAAATTACAATATTCGGCGAGGATACCTTAAATATTTGCACTCTCCTTTTGGAAATATAAATCCGATAACACCCGGTTATATGTTGAATTAAAGGTACTCATGATGGCTACAAATATTGAGAATTACACTTTCACATAGAAACGGTGTTTTAGGAAGTCTCCAAAAATTTGGGGAAAAAATCATGTTTTCCTAATTTTTGCAGGCTGAAATATGAAATATGTCTTTAAGCCCAGCAAAAACTCTCATTACAAAGTAATGTGCGGAATTATACAAAACCAAAAACCTTCACTACTTATTTTTCGGATCCGTTTCTAATTATTTTTATAAAGGAATTGTAAAAAATAAGTACTTCCACGCACGTTTACAAAAAGTAGAGAAATAAGTAATTCCACGCACGCTTACGAGAAGTTAATAAATAAGTAGTTCTAAAGGAGTTGTAAAATAAGTGGCCTCAGGAAGGTGCAAAATAAGTTATTATTGATAATTAAGTGATGAAAACATCATTTTTAGTAAATTATATATTTTGTATCGACTTGTTAACAATCTGAATACAGAATTTGGGACTATTTTTCTTTAAGCCTGGATAACTAAGCTGCGATAACAACAGCACTGATATTCTCTGACTCACCACAAACATGTAGAAAATTAAGTTTTAAAATCTGAAGTTCTATTTAATTTAACTTACCAATAACTACTTATTTCAACCATTATAAAGAAGTAATTATTTCATACTTCAAAAAAAAGCAGGGCGTAACGAGCAGCCATTACTAGGTAATGCTAAAAATAATGAGGTGTCATTACCAAGTTTTTGCTGGGAGGTGGCGTTATCTGGCAATATCGCGGAACTACATTCGAGTTATCATCCACAAATATTGCTTCGGGCCGCACAAAATTCTCCAACTGGAGCTATTTCCGCAATACGAATTCGAACCATTTTCCTTATGCTTGTTGGGTCTATGTGTAATTATTAATTTTGATTGAATTAAAACTTTGAAAAATATCGCATTTTTTGTAGGGATGTCAAAAACCGGCCCTCATTGGGAAATCGGGTTTCGGTTTGTTCAAAAATTTACAATTAAAAAACTGGTTTTCGTTTTTAAACATTTGAAAAACCGGTCAAACCGGTTGTTTTATTTATAAGCTAAAATGGAACATTTTATATTAATTGTATACTTTTTTGAGATTATTGAACACAAAAACATTGAACCATAAAAATTCAAATACTATTTATTTATTTTCTAATTTCATTTTCATATTTTCAATGAAAATTCACTTATATCGCCGATCTTGTTTATTTAAATTACCAAATTATTGTGAAGTTTGTTTCGATCTTTCTTGTGGAAAGAAGAAAGTATACAAATATGCATTATGTCTCAATCAGCGATGCTGCCAGAATTCAATATGAGATATATGTGATTATAAATGTCATTTGCAAATTCATTATCGATCATTCCATGTCAAACCTTTTACCTTTACACCTTTTTTACATCACCATTACCGATTTCGTTGAAACTTTGTACGATAACTAAACTTTATAAAATATTTGATTAGTAGAACACGAAAAAAAAACAGAAATTTTTTTCAAAATATATGACCAATTGAAAATTGCGAAAATCAAGAAAAACATGCCGAGGTATGAACATTGAAAATGGTGTATAGAGAAAACGCGTGGGCACAATTCAAAGAATGATGGCTTATTTTGAAGGTAATTACAAGTACCTTTCGCCGGAGAACTCTAACTTTTTATTTAGAGAATTATATTTTCGCCTCTGGGTGTTTTTCTTTGAATAATACATGGACTTCTCATTTCATTCATTTCCAATTTCAACACAGTCTTTTTTCTCTAAGTTCGCGGAATTGCGACCGAAATACTGTATTCTAACGGGAGTTAAGTAATGACAAATGTATCACATAATATTTGTTCACAACAGTGTTTTTATTTCTTCAAGACATCAATAAAACTTTTGTGCATGTTATTTTATGAACAATCGTTCAAAAAATACTTTTTTCGGGTTACTACATTTCGTAGATGTTTTTTTTTTGTTAATACAACCCGTTATTTCTCCAAGCTGAAATTTTCAGGGTTTGTTTAGAATCGATCAGGGAATATGCCAATATTTTTTCTGAATTTTTAGGTTGGTGTTTTCATAGTGAAAAATAAAAAAGAAGAAAAATCAGAAATACATAAAATTGTTGTCAGTATTGGTCAATAGACAAGAAGGCCGGCGAAAAGTAGTTGTAATTACCATTAAAATAAGCCACCATTCTTTGAATTGTGCCCACGCGTTTTCTCACTACACCATTTTCAATGTTCATACCTCGACACGTTTTTCTTGATTTTTCTAATTTTCAAATGGTCCTATCTTTTGAAAACAAAATTCGGTTTTTTTTACAAAAATACGTGTAAAATATTATTAACAGTAGAATATGTCTGCGAAAAATCGTTAAAATCGGAGTCGTGGTCGTATTTTTTTTCGAAAATCGTTCGGCTTGATATGGAATGACGATATTCGAAGATTAATTTTTTGATGGTAATATACAGGAGGTGTTCACAAATTCGCTATTAATATTTTTATTAAATACACATTTCGTACCTTTCCTACCTCCATCAATGCTCTCGAGTCTCTTCTTTTCTACTACCAGAGTGATATGTTTTAATTTCGCGGTCAATTAGATTTCCGATATTATTAGATGTGATCCAATATTCACATTCACAATATGATTCCTTTAGGTATAAACCAATACAAATTAGCAATAGTAGTCAATGGCTACGATGTTACACATCAAGGTCCAAACGGAGCTATTTTATATCCTACTTGGGTTTTTCCAACATCACAAATCAATATTTTGGGAAAATCTTAAACCTGTGGTATAAAGAGGTTAGTTAGTTCAGTTTATATTCATTACTCTCACATTTTTTGCGTATTTTTATTGTAGAATATATTCACGAAATGCAAATGTTTTGTAATTTAAAAACCGGTTAACCGACATGAAAACATCGGTTTCCCAGGTTTGTCGAAAATTCAAAATTTTAATTTTTTTGGCAACCCTAATTTTTTGTCATCTGATTAACTGGCGATATCGCATTTCTATCTGCCAGGTGATATTTTGGCGATATCATGTAGATTTCTTCCGGATGATATGATATTGCTTTCGCATTGCATTGCGACTGCAAAAACTTCTCTAATTAAGGATGCCACAATATTATTTTTCTTCTAGGCAATACGATTTCGAATCATTTTGTATTATTTTGCTTCTTGGAATAGACATTTAGAAAACAAATAAAACTATAGAACAAAATAAAGGAATACAACGGATTCTGATAGAGGGTGTAAAAAGGAAAATATATGTACGTGTATCGGCGTTTTGAAAGTTTACGTATGGAGGTCATTTTAGTAGGGTCGGTATTTCACCCCTTTTGCACATTCCAATGATGAATCGGCATATGCAACCTTTGATCCTTATGTTTTCAATATAGGATGTGTTCAGCAATATTTCTTAAAACACTCCTTAATATGGGGGTGTTTCTGGTCCCTTTTGTGTAAAAAGGTAAAAAAAGCAGGGATTTAAACAGGTCAAAAGCTTCTACAAAAATATTTGCCCTAAAATTTCTAATATAATAAACTGAACTCAACTTAAATGCCAGAAATATGGCAAAACTTAAAATTCATTTCAGTACAAATTTCATACTTTTTCCGAATTGATGCTAAACTCTCACACAAAATGGATTTTTAAGGGGGGGTGGCGTGTGTGCGAAATATCAGTGCCAATTTGGGTATTTAAACAAGAAATTATTTATTAATCATCAGAAAAAATCTCCGAAATAGCTTTTGAGTTGAAGGATAAATTCTACAAATTGTGAACTCTTCTGTGTGGTAAGACAGACAGACCTCCTGCACTCAGGATTAAGATTATTGTGCCACACACACACACTTTATCTTTGAGGATTAAAAGAAAACAAAAAAACCTGCAGCAAATTACAAGATGACCAATAGTTTAGAACAACACTAGTCAACTTGTTCCTCGCATTTTTATCACTATACTAGAAAAGAAGAACCACCACCATATGGACTTTATCACCAGCAACATTTGTCACATAAAAACCAACATTTTATGATCTACGACAATCTTGCCACCAACACCACCACCACCGCCAACAAGTACGATCGTTGGCATCGGAGGCTGGACAAGCCACAGAAAAAAATCACGCTGGTTTTCCTATACTATCTGGATTCAGACAGGCAGTTGAGGCTGCTGCTGTTGTTGTTATTATTTTATGTTGTTTTTTTCTTATTCTTCAATAGTTTCCATTGAACTGAGTGGAGTGCCCACGCCGTTTTGCCAGTTCTCCTCCTCAAATAGCAGCACACCACACACACAGGGCATACAAGGCAGGCTGCACTGCTCATAAAATTGTGCACCATCTGAATGCAATGGAGCCATATCAAGCCGTTTGATAAACACCCACAAATGCATCACAAATATTATGATACTCGTCGTACCCCGTACTTATGATTTTATTTCATACTTTAGAGTTGGCGATAAATTGAATCGAAAGAAACGTAAAGTAACAAATGTGACACCATTTAGCGAGCGGTAAAGGGCAATGATTCTAGGCACTAGAAGTTGCGAAAATTGTGGGGGAAGATATACTTGGAATATCATCGATTTTCAATTAAAAACATTGTTTGCTCTATTAATCTATAAAATTTGTTCAATTAATATATTAATTAATTCAATTAATATATTAATTAATTCAATTAATATATTAATTAATTCAATTAATATATTAATTAATTAAATTAATATATCAAGCAATTCAATTAATATATTAATTAACTTAATATTTAGTTTATAGTACAACGAGCCATCTTGGCTATTACAACCCAAACAGCATTTTCGGAAAAGATGGGCCCGCAAAAAACGCAAATCGAGTTTCAATTAAAAAATTAGTTTCCTCAATTAAAAAATAATTAATTTTTAAACTGAAAAATTTGTTCAATTAATATATTAATTAAATAAATTGTTAAATTTACTCAATTAATATATTAATTAATTCAATTAAAATTTTATTATTTATTTAATAACGAGGTACTTTGACTTTTATTGCCCACACGGTAATTTAGAAAAATATTGGTCCGCCAAAAATGCTTAAATCAAAGAATTAGTTCCCCCAATAAAAAATAATTAATTTTTAACTTGTAAAATTTGCTCAATTAATATATTAATTATTTAAATTATTATTTTAATCAATTCACTTGGTCTTTAATTGAATTCAACATGAAACGCCGCTGTTGTCGCATGAATTTTATTCTCCTGAACCCACTTTCGAAAAATAATGGTCCGCTGATACCTCCAGCCCAAAATCTAAATGCGACAATTTTGACGCTTAACGAAGCCATTAACATGTAAGTGAGCTCCATTATTGATAAAGATGAGATTGCTCGAATATTGGTATGACAGAGTCTCTCACAGATGTCTCTAGATTATTTTCTAGATCCCGTTTTCGAAAAATAATGGTCCGCTGATACCTGCAGCCCAAAATCCTCACGAGACAGTACCACATTTCAGATGCCTTTGTTTATCAACCAACTTTCGTGGATTTTCTTAATGAGACAATTTTGACACTTAACGAAACCATCAAGATAATAATAAGCTCCACTATTGTTAAAGATAAGTTTTCTTGAATATTGGTATGAGATAACAATTTCAAAAAATAATAGCCCGATAGTACCACGTTTTAGATGCATTTGTTTCTCAACAAACTATCGTGGATTTTCTGAAACATAAATGCGACATATTTGACGTTTAACGAAGCCATCAAGATGATATTGAGCATCATTATTGATAATTCATAGATTATTCTCTAGATCACTTTTTCGAAAAATAATAGTCAGATGACACCTCCAGCCTAAAATTCTCAACAAACAGATATTCGTGTATATTCTGAAGCCTAAACGTGACAAATTTTACCCTTTACGAAGCGATCAAGATGATAATGAGCTTCATTATTGATAGAGATTAGTTTGTGACAATTCTGATTAGTCTGTGACAATTGTGAGAGTTTATGTCGGAGTGAGAGCTTTTCTCACAGATCTCTTTTATTTATTCATATCTTATCTTGGTGTATAAAAATTATATTTTCGTGATAATTAGAAGATGAAAATGGTTTTGTTTCCACACAACACTATTACAGTCCAAAGTCCTTTTGCTTAGTCAAGAAGGACATGACAAGACCAATAAACAGGTTATATCTCTCAAAAATAAATGTAGCATTAAAAACACACACACGTACCTACGTAGACCTTACACACAGCTTTCTTTAATTGGCTCATTTAATAATAATTTCATAATTTTTGCTGCTTCTTATTTATTCTTTTCATTCATTCTTATTTTAGAGACAATTTGCTGCCAAATCGTCGTCAAAGACCAAATATCAAAGTGCTCATTGAGTTTTTTTTTCGTTTTTGCAGTTCTTCTTATTTTTGCCTTTTTAATTTGGCGTGCTAGCGGCAAGTATTGGAATGATATTATTAGACCCACATACGTAATGAATGCACTGGGTGGGTGAGGGGGGGGTTGTACACCGATACTCGAAATATTGAAAGAAACATACATGAATGGTTGCTCGCTCGGTGGGGCTGCTTTTTGGCTCGTATGCACGTACTATGTATGATTAAATATGTACCTCACCACTTTTTTCTTCGATATTTTATTTATGTTTGCGTTGAGTTGAGTAGGGTACCAGGGTAGGGAAAATAGAACAATATTTTGGGTGAAAAATAAAAACATATATTTTTTTCTAAAATCAGATAATATGTATTTCGAAAATATTTAAAGACTTTAGCCGCGATTTTTTTGATAAATACAAAAAATTGTTTCATTTTTTTGTTAATATGAGGTTATAGATATGATTTCTGCAGATTTTTTCTAATTCATACAAAAAATAAATAACAAAATTTTTTTTAATCATTATCCTGCAAATGCCGGTTTTGTATTACTTAAAACAATTGAGATTTTAGACTTCCCTTTGATTTTCGCCTTCCTTCCCAGATCCAAGTTACTGAATTTATTGTTTCTATTTTGATCAAAATTTTTTATATACATATGTGTGCAAAAATAAAAAATATTAAAACTGGAAAATATCTGATTTTAAAGATTTTATAGGAGTAACTGGTAATGCTGCTTATAAGCAACTCAATTCAATATATCGTTACCTGAAATGAAAAACGACGTAACCCATATTTTCATAAGTTTTCAGGAGAAGTGTATAAATATATATACGTATAAATTCTATATTTTGGCTTATAATTTTCAGAGATTATGTATTGAAATATTATTTATACAAATATAGAAAAAATATAAAAATGTAAATGTAATCGTAGGAGTCGAAATATCGCAAGTTTATGAAAGAAAATATTTATAGATTTTCGCTATAAAGTCTTTATTTTCAAACGAAGGATTCTAAAACTTTGTCAGATTGTGTATTTTAGTCAAATGAGCCATAATCAAAACTATATTTTTGATGTTTCGTCATTTTGCGTTTCCGGTGACGAAATCTAACTATCTGTTGTAGTTACAGTAGACAATGGTTCTATTTTTTATGATTTTTTCGATTTTTTTTTTGCATTTAATAAATATTAAAAATTGCTTAAAAATATTTTAACATTTTTAAAAGACGAAAAAAAAGAAAATATTTTTTCATCTTTGACAGAAAAAATTAAATTTCAATTACAAATTAAGTAGAAACTAATCAAAAATTAATTGACTTATTCATTTTTTAAAGACACTCTATTAATATAATTATTCAATTAACATATTAATTCATTTAGAATATTAATTATTTCTGAACACGATCCTACCAGTTTGGTGGTAGATTATAAAAATAATACAAACTGGTTTTTCAATATTTTATTTTCAGCACGTATTGTTGCTTCATACGTAGTACTCAAAACTACCGAATTTACAACTATAAAGGACACCACACCGCCATCTATATGTGAATGATACAGCGTTGCCATAACCGCATCAGCTGACATCGATCATAGGTCGATCTTCAGCATGTTGATGATACAGTGTTGCCATATATATCTTCAACAATTTCAATTATTTTTCAACTGATAAACAAAAAGTGCTGGCCTATTATTTATTGTTTACACTAAAGGGAATTAAATGAATGAATATAGAAGTTGTGGTCGCTTAAATGGGAGTACCTCGCACAAATTCCATACAAATGTGTGCCGTATTTTGGAAAACTTGAGCTCTCACATAATAGACCTTAACATAATGCGAGCTGCATACAACGAATCAAAAGAGCTGCATTTTTTATAAAAAAATCGGTTAGAAAAATTAAAAAAATATATATTTTTTTAGTTTTTTTTTTTCGTTTGTATTTGTTTGGTCTGTAATCATTTGATTTGATTTGATTTGGGATATTGTCCTGGCTCAAGACCATTTTGCATCTATATTTAATAGAATGCAAATTTATTTACAAATGGCATGGTGACATTTATTACTTGGCTGCAGACTACCACGATCATGATTTCGACCATGTCAAAGTCTTTTCAAGTGGCTGGAGAACTATACCTGCATATACACATACTTACATATGCAACTCAATGAGATGCTTGTAAGATGGCATGTGTACTTTATTACTTGGTGCGATTTTTAAACGCAAATTCGGCAAGTGAGTTGTGCTTCTCGTTCGTTTGTGAGAATCATCTCCTTATAGAGGCCGGGTTTGATGTTGAAAAGTCGCTGCGAAGCCACTTGAAAAGATTTTTGACATGGTCGAAATCATGATCCTGGTAGTCTGCAGCCAAGTACTAAATGTCACCATGCCATTTGTAAATAAATTTGCATTCTATTAAATATAGATGCAAAATGGTCTTGAGCCAGAACAATATCCCCCACGGACGGAGATTGCACTTGACATAGCTCGGGAATAGGTGGTTGGATTTTTATGAAATAAATGAGCGTATATTGGTCCAAGGGAAAAATTTGGACTCATATAATCCATTGCATAAATAGTGCTTGGAATGTCCTTTTTAATGTACCCACCACATATATCAAAATCCAACAATTTGAGATTTTCTGCCATATTTCCTTATTTTGAAGAAAAGTTGACACTTTAGGTTAACTTTTCTTCAAACGGAAAAGTCAGCTTAACAAAATGCACACCCTAATAAGGCTGACTCTAGTCTTTCCCAAATTACTATCAAGCGTATTTCAGACTCTTGCAATTTGAGATTTTTGTCATCGATACTTTACGTATATTTCAGAAGAAATATGTTCCTACCGTGGCTAAAGGGAAAAAGTTGGGTTGATAAAATTCATTCATCATTTATGCGTGGAGTGGCCTATACGAATTTAATAACATCAAATTTTAGAACCATTTCGGTGTCTTACAATTTGAGATTGTTTTAAATACTTTTTATTTCCAAAAAAGTCAACCCACTGTGGACAAACGAAAAATAGTGGCTTAAAATAAAGCACATTCAAAAGTAGCGATGGACGTAGCCTATCGAAATTGCCACTCACATCAAAAATCAAGATTTGCTATTCAAAAACATTTTTAGGACCATACAATGGTGGTGTGGGATGTCAACTACACCATTTTCAATTGAAATTGAGAAAATATAAATTGAAATTTAGAAATGTAAATTAAAATTGAGAAAATACCAAAAATAAAATTGAGAACATACAAATTAAAATTCAAAAATATAAATTGAAATTGAGAAAATAGAAATTGAAAATCAGAAATGTAAATTGGAATTAAGAATATACAATTTGATAGTGAGAAATAAACAAAAGAAAATGAGAAATACAAATTAAGTTCATTTAAAATTTCTGAATATCAATTTGTTTATTTTCAATTTACATTTCTCATTTTCAATTTGTATTTTATCAATTTCAATTTGCATTTCTGAAATCAATTTGCATATCTGAGTTTCAACATTTATTTTTTTAATTTAAATTTCCATTTCTCAATTTAAACTCGCATTTTCTCAATTTCAACTTTTATCTTTAGCCTTACCTTCATTGCCTTAACGAACATCACTCTACAACTACTATTCGGGGATATATTCATCGGTGAAGAATATTCAGAATATCATGATTCTGTAATTGCGGAATTTCCTGATAGAATGGGTTGGCCATACTGGATGCATACTTTAGGTACATACGAATATGTATGTATGTAATTTTCGTATTTACAATTTATATTTTATGTCTTTGGTGGAATAAATTCTGCACATAGCCCCATGCGTGTATGTACATATGTAAATATTTAATATGTATGTGCATATCGTTGCCCAAATATAAGAAAGACCTAAGTCATGATTTTTGAGAAATCTATTTTTATGATTGAACTTGTCGTCGATGACTTGTTAAAACAAGCAAAAATATCAATTTGCAAAAAATATGAGTTAGGTCTTTTTTATATTAGGCTAATGATATGTACTTTTCTTCGGTGTTGTCGTTTATTTCTTTTTTGGTTTTGCTTCGTTTTGCTTTTAATATTTTATTTTCAAAATAATTTTATAACTGGCTGCACTCACTCAAATGTGACATTTGCAGTTATGCTGTGACTAGATCAGATCAATTTTTGTGTAGTCGTATAAAAACTCACATCCATACATATTCATGCCACCACCAACGGCAAGAACGACCTAAGTCACATGCAACACACATATTCATCACAATCATACATTTGGGTACCCCTACATGCGCCTACATGCATCATGTGTTCAGGTCCATTAATATAGATTTTTTCGTTTAGGTTTTTTGTTGCGATTGCACCTCCATCCAATCCTCTCTCCTCCTTGTCGTCGTCATAGTATATAAATCATAATTATTTTTGCAATCTGCGAAAAATTGTCAATGCAAACAAAACAAAAAAATATGGCAAAAATCATTAAGTGATTATTATGGATTATGGCGTTCATTCGTTCTTGTTTTATGTGTGTATTTGAACTTATTCGGAATCAAAAAAAGATGGTCTTAAATATAGAATAAATGCATTATGAAATAGATTTATTTAAAATTTTTGAACTGTATATATTTTTAAGTTTATTGACTTGACACACATATCGAGAATCAAACATATCATCATCATTCTACATTTCTATTATCCTACATTCTACATTTTGTATTATTTATTTGGCTTCGATCTCCATTTCGAGGGAATAGAAAATTCAGGGTAAACAATAAATCAGTAAAATCCATAATTTAAGTTTATTTAAAATTTCTGCGAAACATGAACGAAAATCAGAAATTCTGAGATACTGAAATACTTCTGAAATACTTCTGAAATTTGGGAGCAGTAAAATTGGAAAGTGTGCACTTTTGTTATGACTTTTATCAGCCCGACTTATTAATAAATCTGAAAGGTCATAACTTCTGCATTTATTTAAAGATTTTGTAAAATTAGGCTTTGTTCTTCATTAAGACTCATAGAATAGAACAAAATATTCTGTTATCTGTTATTTGCAAGGATTTTTTAGAGCTATTTAAAGGAGAATTAAAAAATATTTTTTTTTGCGTGTACATTTACCACTATATCTTTTACATATAGACTTTTTTCTTTTTTAGAATGTTAGTTATGAAAAATTAAAACAGTGATTTTTTTTTGTGGCAGAAAAAAAAAATCGAAAAAAAATCTATTTCTTTTTCTCAATTCTTTGGAGAATGTTCCTAAACCACTGTTTCTATATGAAAGTCAAATCCGCAAGATTTGTAGCTTTAATTCATAAGCTGATGCTATCGGACTTATATTACCAAAATGAGAGTACAAATATCAAAAAATATGACGAAAATTGTAATTTTAGTAAAAAAGTCAAAAAAAAATATCGTTTTCCAGTTTAGAAGGCCAGAGTACATAGGAAAAATGTTTGTTGCATAGAGAAATCAAAAATTGTGAGCTTTTGAAATACTTATTTAATTTGAGGGTGGTAAATTCAGAAGAGACACTCTGGTTATATCTTTTCTGAATTTACCACCCTCAAATTAAATTAGAATGAAAATTAAACAAGAATGATATGAATTTTGTTGAAGAACATTTTATTATTTGGCAACAGTGGATCACTTTTTTCAGAAATATAAACGTGTGATAGTAAAAAGTTGTGGGACTCTGAAATAAGTATGGAGCTATGCAATACATTAATATTGTTGATCCAACCTTTATTGTCTGGACATAGTGGGTTAATTTTTCTCAAAAAAATATAAAAATAGGACATAAATTTTCAAATTGTGAGATTCCGAAATGTTTCTAAACTTTGTGGGTGATAAATACAGAAAAGCTACGAAGAGAGCCATTAATGATATGACTTTTATCAGCCCAAAATTTTTCGTTTGGACACAATGGGGTCGACTTCCTTCAGATCTATCAAAATATCAGAGATAATGTGAATTTGTTATATTCTGAAATTTGGAGGTGGTAAATTCAGAAGGATCATCTTATGTTATGAGCTTCGAAAACCCAACCTTTGCAGTTATGTCACAGTGGGTTCAATTTTCCATATGAATTTTGTTGACGCACATTTTACCATTTGGAAACATTGGATCCGTTTTTTTCCGAAATGTAAACGTGTGATAGGAAAAAGGATATTGTGAGATTCTGAAATATGTAAGAAGGATATTCGGAGAGGACATAATCGGAGAAATGCTTTCTAGTAATATTTTTGACCTAATTTTTCTAAGGTGGTCACAATGGGTATAATTTCCTTGAGAAATATTAAAATATTACATAAAATATCATATTGGAAGATTCTGAAATGTTTCTGAAATTTAGTAAATTCAGAAGGGGCACAAATAGAGCTGACTTTTATCAACCCAGCAATTTCCGTTTGAAAACAGTGGAGTCGAACTATTAAAAAAAATATAAAATTGTGAAATTCTGAAATACTGAAATACTTATGAGATTGGTGGATCGTACAAACTCCCAAATTTCAGGCGCCCAAATCTCGACTTTACTAATTGAATGTTGCACAGATCTTTCCTATTATGCATATTCCAAAAAAATTTTGCCGATATTGCGACTAAATATTGATGCGGATGCATTTAAAGTTGATAAATGTAAAAAAATTTTGAAAATTTCATCATAATGGAGAGTATTTAATTGGGATGTATATCGGTAACCATTTATCGTACTGGAATTTCATATAGTCCACGGACAACAGAAGCTCTTGAGGTTTTCTTTTGCATTTGATACACTACTTATGACTGCTAACAATGATTTAATTACTGAAATGCTAAAACTTTGTAAGCCAACAATAAAGCAATGCTCTTTATTTTGGATTATTTATTTAAAGCATACTTTAGGGATGTAAGGTTTTATGTCATGCGAGGGCATGCTGGCTTATGTTATTTATTAAGTCATAAGATATGGCTGCCATAGATTAAAACAATAAATAATAATTTTTATCAGAAATTTCAAAAATCGTAAAAACCTAAAATTTGTATGTGGGCTGACAATTTTCATTTAATTATAGACTTAATTTAAATCACTGGTGATGATTTGTCTTAAAATAGATATGAAAATAAGAAATCTGTGATGTTTTTCATTTTATGTCAAATGTGAGGTAGGCGTGGTTGTGGGCGGATTTAAACCAAAACGTTTTTGTGATCTAATTTTATAATATAAGGGATGTGTGCGAAATTACAAGACCCTAAACAGCTTGTATGAAAATATTCCACTGTGCGACGTGGAATTATTGGAATTTCTCATTGGCCGTAGTGATTCGATGTTCTTCAGAAGTACGAATATAGAGAAGAGGAAATCTCAAATTGTTAGATTTTACAATAATTCTGAAATGTACGGCTGCCAATTCTAAATTTGTCAACCATAAATTTCGGAATTATTTCACAATTTGACATTTTCTCCTCTATATTCATAGTTCTGAAAAGAAAATCAACCATTGCATTTACATTCCATTAATTAAAGTGAGTGCTCTGTTAAATCCTATTTCATATCTCTTAAAACTTTTCTGTATATTTATTCTATATTCCTTATCCTCCCCCTCGATTTATTATTTTTTTTTTTTGTTTTCGATTTCGTTTCGATTTTTCACTAGGGAAAACAATTCCCATACATTATCACACTATTGTGCAATTACCCTTAAAAAATAAAAAAATTACCAGAAACAAACACCAACCTGCTGTTCCCTGTTCCTAACTGCTGATCGTGTTTGCTGTTGTGGCAAGTGTTTTATTGTGTCTTGTGTCTTCTGACATTGCTGATGTTGTTTGTATTGCTCCTGTCGCTTGATCAACAACAAAAACAACAAAAAACACTGCAACAGGACCACAGGGAAAAGGGAACACAAACACTGACAATCTTGAGAACAAAAGGAAAGGCCAAAGGGACTGAGACAAAGACTCACACACACAAAATAACCACCATCCCAAAAGAACTCTCACCGCTGAGATCGTATATAACAGTGATGTTATTACTGATCTCTTCAAAAAGTAATTCTACCGTTACGTATACAAACCGAGCCACACAAACAAATCCATCCATCCATGTGTCTCGCCCTCCCCCTCCGGCCAGCTCCTTATCATCAGCATAAATTATCACATTTCAAACCCTTATTTGGTGGTCGATCGGTTGTTTTAGCACAAAGTGTTTGCGCATGCGCATGGTGTTGAATAGAGATGCCGAGACTCGTTTATTTTTTCCTTGTTTGTAAAAGAGCCGGTTATTTTTAGTGGCCAATGGGTAATTAAAATAATGAAAAACAAGTAAGGAAAGGCTAAAGTCGGGCGGGGCCGACTATATGATACATTCCACTTTCTATCGGAATACAATTCAATTCAGTAAAAAAGTGAAAATGGGGAAATTTTTTGTATGTTTCCTAATCACACGTCACGGGTCATATTAGCCTGACCCGGTCCAATTTGTCAAATCGAGAATAATATTTGCATCGGGGCTATATCCAAACATGGAATGAAGTGACTAACTTTCACAATAAGTTTAAGTTTTCTAGTTGAAGTATAACGTGTTAAGCTCAATTTTAAGAAATTCTCTGAAAATACGAAATTTGTATGAGAGCTATATGTAAATCTGAACCGATGTGACCCATTTTCACCATAGGTGTACCTAGTTTAAATATATGATGTTTTGCCAATTTTGATAAAAATCTGTTAAAATATGTGGATTCTAGAGCCGAAAAATTCAAATTGGGAGCGAAATTTGTTTGGGAGCTATATATAAATCTGAACCGATCTAACACATTTTTACCACAGGTGTTTCCAGTTGAAATATAAAATGGTTTGCGAATTTTGAAGAAAATCTGTTAAAATATGTGGATTCTAGAGCGGAAAAATTCAAATTAGGAGCGAAATTTGTATGGGAGCTATATATAAATCTGAACCGATCTAACACATTTTTACCACAGGTGCTTCCAGTTGAAATATAAGGTGTTTTGCCAATTTTGAAGAAAATCTGTTAAAATATGTGGATTCTAGAGCGGAAAAATTCAAATTAGGAGCGAAATTTGTTTGGGAGCTATATATAAATCTGAACCGATCTAACACATTTTTACCACAGGTGTTTCCAGTTGAAATATAAAATGGTTTGCGAATTTTGAAGAAAATCTGTTAAAATATGTGGATTCTAGAGCGGAAAAATTCAAATTAGGAGCGAAATTTGTATGGGAGCTATATATAAATCTGAACCGATCTAACACATTTTTACCACAGGTGTTTCCAATTAAAATATAAGTTTTTTTTGGAAATTTTGAAGAAAATCTGTTAAAATATGTGGATTCTAGAGCGGAAAAAGTCAAATTGGGAACGAAATTTGTATGGGAGCTATATATAAATCTGAACCGATCTAACACATTTTTACCACAAGTGTTTCCAGTGGAAATATAAGATGGTTTGCGAATTTTGAAGAAAATCTGTTCAAATATGTGGATTCTAGAGCGGAAAAATTCAAATTGGGAACGAAATTTGTATGGGAGCTATATATAAATCTGAGCCGAACTAACACATTTTTACCACAGGTATTTCTAGTGCAACTATAAGATGTTTTGCCAATTTTGAAGAAAATCTGTTGAAATATGTGGTATCTAGAGTGAAAAGGGTCAAATCGGGAGTGAAATTCGTATGGGGGCTATATCTAAATCTGAACCGATTTTCTTCAAATTAAATAGCGTTCGTCCTTGTCCCGAAAAACTTCGTTGTGCAAAGTTTCGTTTGGTTCTGGCTACAATTGCGACCTGTATCGTGATTACAAGAATAGATGGACGGTCGGACGGACGGATGGACATTGCTAAATCGACTCAGAAAGTAATTCTAAGCCGACCGGTGTAATTAACAATGGGTCTATCTCCCTTCCTTTTGGGTGTTACAAACAAATGCACAAAGACATAATACTCTCGTGGAGTGTATAAATATAACGATATTATCGATTTCTGAATGCAATTAAGAAAAATATGATATTTCATCAAAATCGGCCACGCCCATCGAAGTTTTGAAAAAGTCATTGAAATATGAATGCCTTGAAATTTTGTACATAGTTTTTTCAGCGATTGATGGAAGTTGGTGGATTTTTTTGGATACATTTAAAGAATATATCCTCGCGCTTCCTTTTATTGGTAATTAACGTATTTATTAAAATAATAAATATTTGACAATTTTTCATTTTATCTTATTCGGGAGGTAAGCGTGGTTGTAGGCGAATTTAAATAAAAAAGTATGCGAGAAATTTCTAGAGCCTAGTTCGCATGAAAATATTCCACTGTGCCGGTTTTATGCTTTCTTCGGTCTTGGCATCCCTATAGTGTACGTCATGCCTGTTCCCCCTACATTCGTATGACAGGGATTTTTTGTTTAAACGTTTACTTTTGTGTGTGCGTTCATTTGCTGGGTCATATGTTCAGAATGCAACCTTATGGGGTCAAATGCACAAATTTTGCCCACGATGATAATCATGATGGTGGATATGAATGTCCGTCCTTCCGTTCTTCGAGCACAAGAAGCAGTTCTTATTATCGTTTATTGTTTTTTTGTTGCTCGAACTTAAAACAAACCAAATAATTTCTTTGTAATTACATTGATACGAGTACATATTTGTACATGCCGTCAAGACATAGCGTAGCTGCGACGCTGACAACACAACCCAATATATCACACGTGTGTGTACGTATGTCATACCCCTTTCCTTATCGGTTCCAGACGATATGGT
Source organism: Polietes domitor (assembly GCA_947397865.1). Classification (NCBI taxonomy): domain Eukaryota; kingdom Metazoa; phylum Arthropoda; class Insecta; order Diptera; family Muscidae; genus Polietes; species Polietes domitor. The sequence goes on from OX377618.1 coordinate 201,842,135, forward strand.
ACACACATATGTACTTACACTCTTTTGTTTCTTTATCGTCGCCACAGAGAGAGGGAGAGCAAGATAAGTTTGACATACTGCAACATCACGCAGACATTTCAACAAGGCGGCCGACAACATCTATTTCTACAAGTTTGGCTATATCATTAGGGCGCAAATGTTACAATGAAATGAAATGTACTAACATGTATGTTTGTATGTAGGTTTCTGTTGTTCGGATACGAAATAGATACTAATTAGGAGGCAATTTTCTTAAAATGTTATCACTAATCAGAAAAGCTTTCAAAATATTTCGTAATTACACTTGTACCGAGTGATATACGCCTGAAACTATAGGCAAAATGGAGTTAATTGCGTTTTTGGTTTTTCATTAAAATTATTTTAAATGTGTTGTCCGTCTTAAGGTTGCAAATAAATGAAATCAAGATATTGTTTGTTTATTATTTTATTTTTCAAATTTGTTCTCGATATTTCGAACGACATCGTCGATCATCCTCAGGGGCGTTACAATTTTAAAGAACCAAACGATCTTTCCACTTGCACAAGTTTTCTCAACAATAATACAAAACATTAAAATCCAACAGGTCAACATACCCATTATAAGTTATTTTAAATACTTATTAACACCCTTTAGTACCGGCGTATGTGTCATTTTAAAGAGGAAAATATCTGCTAAAAATACTTCAAATTGCATGCTTCTATTTGTATTAGTTTAGCATTAACTAATATTTCAAGTTTTTCCTCTTAAAAAGTAAAATATGAATAAACTAAATATTTTAGACAAACAAAATATTGGCACATTCAGTGATCATAGGAATTGAACTAGAAATGGTTTAATCAAACTTCATATGAACTGATCGAAATTGAAATGGATTGAAGGAATTTTAAAAGGAATGATCAAACTACACCATTTTCAATTGAAATTGAGAAAATACAACGTCGTATTGAGAAATACAAATTGAAATTGAGAAATGCAAATTGAAATTGAGAAGAATCAAATCGAAATTCAGAAATGTAAATTGAAATTCAGAAAATGAAAATTGAAATTCAGGAATGTAAAATGAAATTGAGAAAATACTAATTGAAAATCTGAAATTGAAATTGAAAAAAATACAAATTGAAATTGAGAAATGCAAATTGAAATTGAGAAAACACAAATCGAAATTGAGAAAATGCAAATTAATTTCAATTTAAATTTCTGAATATTAATTTGTTTATTCTCAATTTCAATTTATATTTTCACAATTTCATTTTACATTTCTGAATTTCAACTTGTATTTTCTCAATCTCAACTGAAAATGGTGTAGAAACGGACTGATCAAATTCCAAATATATTGAACAAACTTCACATGGTTTAAGACCTTTGAAAAGTCAATTAGAGTGATCAAACTAAAGGGTGATTTTTTAGCTATTATCTTTTTGGCAGCACTAGTTTAAACAGCTGACGCACGTTTCGTGTTTTGTTTCACTGTCAAACATCTTCAGTTTGATCTATAATTTAACCATGAATCGTCTTACAAACGAACAACGCTTGCAAATTATTTAATTTTATTATCAAAATGCGTGCTCTGTTAAGAAAGTTCATCGCGCGCTTCTTCCATTTTATAGTCAGTTAATCGACCCACTGAAGCGGCTATTCGGGCTATTGTGACTAAATTTCACACCAAATTTACATTGTTGGACATTAAACCACCAACACGCTTACGTAGAGTTCGAACTGAAGAAAATATCGCAGCTGTATCGGCCAGTGTTAATGATGACCATCAATTATCGATTCGTCGCCGTTCGCAGCAATTGGGCCTCTGTTACTCAAAAACTTGGAAATGTCAAAATTGGACTAAGCAGATGGACCATTTGAGGCGCAGTCAAGGTCAACATTTGCATGAAATAATCTTCAAACAACATTAAATTATGTGGACCGTACTATCGATTCAAATAAAGATTTCATGAATTTTTCTGACTTTTAAGGGTTTTTTTGAAAAACTTTCCTATAGCTTTTAAAAAATCACCCTTTACAAATCAAACTTCAAGCAGAATGGAATGGAATGGATTAATCAAAATTCAAGAAGAAATTTAAAAAGGATTGATCGAAGTTTACATATCAAACTAGACGCGGTATGATCAATCTTCAAATGAATTAAACAGACCTTGAATGGAATATTCAAATGTATGCCGAAAATTAAATGGAATGAATGATCAAACTAGAAACGGACTGATCAAACTCCCAAAAGGCTGATCATACTTAAAATGGATTGAACAGACTTTGGAATGGATTATTCAAACTTTAGGCGAAAATTAAATGATGTGGATGTGAACGACGCTACGCTAAAATCACTCATCATTAGAATCAAACTGGGAAGCGGTTTGATCAAACTTCATATGAATTCATCAAACTTCTAATAGATAGAAGAAATTTGAAAATAATTGATCGAAGTTTGAATGTCAAACTAGCAACGGGCTGAACAAACTTCAAAAAGATTGATCAAACTTCAAAGGAATTAAACAGATATTGAATGGAATATTGCAACTTTTGGCGAAAATTAAATGATGTGAAAGATCAAACTAGAAACGGACTCCACGAACTTCAAATATTTTGATAAAAACTTCAAATGGATTGAACAGACTTTGGAATGGTTTATTAAAACTTTAGGCGAAAATTACATGATATGGATGTGAATGGAGCTACGCTAAAATTACTCATCATTAGAACCAAACTGGAAACCGGTTTGATCATACTTCATATGAATTCATCAAACTTCGAATAGATTGAAGAAATTTGAAAAGGATTGATCAAACTTTACATATCAAACTAGAAACGGGCTGAACAAACTACAAATAGATTGATCAAACTTCAGAATTAAACAGACCTTCAATGGAATATTCAAACTTATGGCGAACAAACTTAAATGGTATGAATGATCAAACTAGAAACGGATTGAACAGACTTGGAAATGTATTACTCAAACTTTAGGCGAAAATGAAATGATATGGATGTGAACGGCGCTACCTAAAATCACTCATCATTGCAATCAAACTAGAAACGTTTTGATCAAACTTCAAAAAGGTCGATCAAACTTCAAAACAATTAAACACACCTTGAAGGAAATATTCAAAGTTATGGCGAAAATTAAATGGTATGAATGATCAAACTAGAAACGGACTGATCAAACTCCAAATAGGTTGATCAAACTTCAAATGGATTGAACAGACTTTGGAATGGATTATCCAAACTTTACGCGGGAATTAAATGATATAGATGTGAACGGCGTTAAGCTAAATTCATTCGTTATTGGAATCAGACCGAAAATGGTTTCATATGAATTCATCAAACTTCAAATAGATTGAAGAAATTTGAAAAGAATTGATCGAACTTTAAATAACAAGCTAGAAACGGTCTGATCAAACTCCAAATAGATTGATCAAACTTCAGAATCGAAGAGACTTTGAATGGAATATTCAAACCTTGGTTGAAAATAAAATGATATGAATGATCAAACTAAAAATGGGCAGATCAAACTCCAAATAGGTTGATCAAACTGCAAATGAATTGAACAGACTTTGCAATGGCTTATTCAATCCTTAGGCGAGAATTAAGTGATATGTATGTGAACGGCGCTAATTGGAATCAAACTGGAAACGGTTTGATCAAACTGCACATAAATTCATCAAACTTCAAATAGGTCATTTTATGCACATAAAATACATATTTGCGCAAAAAACGCGTTACGCTAAATGTGAGATATTAATTTTTCTCTACCTTTGCCACACAAATACAAAATTTTGTAAAAATGTCGTTTTGTGCAAATATTTTGACGTCCATGTGGTGCAAATTGTGGTTTTGTGCAAATGTATTTTAAATGTCATAAAAAAGCATGGAAATAAAAAACAATAAAAAATCCAGAGATTTTGCAAACACATGCGTGCGTGTGTTGAGTGTCCCTTGCTTGAAAAAACCAAAGACGAATTAGGGTGGGATCTCTTCTTTATGCGACGACGTTGAAGAACGGCTCCTTGAACATGTTTGGTGGTTTGATAGTTATTGACTTTTGTTTTGAAGCCTTATTCTCAATAACAGCAAACACGGAGTGGAGTGCCAAGGCGATGCGAGCTGAGACGAACACAACGACAACCACTTCTTTGAAGAGATACCAACCAACCACTAAGCAAGTGGGTATACCCATATATCTACAGATATATCTACAGATACCGCACACATACACACGCGTAGATAATTATTTGCATGCGTGTGTGCGTGTGCAGATAAGGAATACAGCTACACTTGCAGAAAAATGGCCAAATGGCCTTCGTAAAGATTTCATTATGAACGAAGGAACGAACGTACGTGGATGACCGTGCTGCGCAACTGTATGCGAATGGAGGGCAATCCAGCCGAGTAGGGGGAAAATATGCGCAAGTTTTATGATATTATGTTGGAACTGAAGGGAGACGGACAAGACGGACGGACAACACAGCCATCCCAAACTCATGTATCGAGAGATTAGTTAAATGCTTGTAGCTGTTGTTGTGTGTCTACTTTTTTGTTAAAGTTATCATCTCCCATTTTGTTGTCAATTTTATTTTGTTTTGTTTTTATTCCTGTTTTTGTCTCCCTCACGGACCCCGGGACAGGCCGACATACATACATTATGTTTCAATTTGATCGACGTACATTTGCATACTTTCCCCTCCCTGCAAATGAAATAATGATGATGATACCGTTGACAATGATCTCTTCTTACATGAAAAATGAAATAAAAAATATTTTTTTCTAAAGAAGGGCTTTTCAAACATGAAAGAAATTAAATAAAATATGCGTGTGATTAAATATAAAAATCTCTTAGGGTGTTTGTTTCAACACGTAACATACGTAGCCTCTACTTTTACATGGATTCATTCCGTAACTCACACATGCATTCCGCATTCGGCGTAAATAAAACGCGCCTCATTGTCCAAATCGCCTCTGCAGGGCACATTATGATCTTCATTAGGTTGCAACAGACAACAGTCTAAACAAAACTATATGTAAAACAAGCAGCATTTGTCCGTGTACGAGGGCAATATGATGAGAGATGACTGGAGTGCAATAGGGACGGGAAGATTTAGACCATTCATGGGGCTTATGTTGTTGCATCTTTTGTTAAGGGTTCTGATCCAGTTGGAAGTGGACCCCAACTTCTACAGAAAAAAAAACCATCAGACCCATTTTTGAATGAAGAAGTCCGTCAAAAACCAAGTGTCAAACGCAAAAAGTCATAGTTTGTTGTGCCAAAAGCCAAATGGATCGATCAAACTAGAAACGAACTTATCAAAATAAAAACTGCCTTATCAAACTTCAAATGAATCGATCAAACTTCAAATGGATTGAAGAAATTTGAAAATGATTGATCACATGGTTTGAACAAACGTCAATGGAGTGATCAAACTAGAAACGGACTGATCAAACTCCAAATAGATTGATCAAACTTCAAATGGATTGTACAGTCTTTGGAATGGATTATTTAAATTTTAAGCGAAAATAAAAAAATAAAGAAATATGCAAAGGATTGATCGAACTTCACAAATATTGAACAAACCACAAATGGATTGATCAAACTGAAAGTGGACTGATCAAACCTCAAATAGATCGAGCAGACTTTAGATGGGATTATTCAAACTTTAGACGAAAATTAAACGATATGGATAGTAACGCTACACTAAAATCACTCATCATTGAAATCAAACTGGAAATGGTTTTATCAAACTTCATATGATTAGATCACACTTCAAATGGTTTGAATACATTTGAAAGGGATTGATCGAGCTATACATATATTGAACAAACCTCAAGTGGATTGATGAAACTAGAAACAGACTGATAAAACGTCAAATAGAATGATTGTACTTCAAATAGCTTGAACATACTTTGGAAGAGATTATTCAAATTTTTGGCTAAATTGAAATGATATGGATGCGAATGGCGCTACGATAAAATCACTATCAAACTGGAAACGGTTGGATCAAACTTCATATTTGAAAAGGATTAAACAAAAGTCAAATGAATTGAACAAACTGGAGACGGACTGATCAAACTACAAATCGATCAAACTTCAAATAGATAGAATAGACTTTGGAATAGATTATTCAAACTTTAGGCGAAAATTAAATGATATGAATGTAATCGGCGCTACGCAAATATCACTCATCAATAGAATCAAACTGAAAACGGTTTGATCAAACTTCATATAAATTAATCAAACTTCAAGTGGTTTAAAGAAATTTAAAAAGTATTCATCGAAATATTTTGAACAAAATGTCAAACGAATTAAATGATATGAAGGTGAACGGCGCTACGCTAAAATCACTCATCATTGGAATCAAACTGGAAACGGTCTGATCAAACTGCTTATTAATTGATCAAACTTCAAATTGATTAAAGAAATTTAAAAGGATTGATTTTTTAATTCAATTATTTAAACTTCTTATGAATTCATCAAACTTCAAATAGATTGGAGAAACTAGAAACCGACTTTCAAGCCTAAAATAGTTTGATCAAACTTCAAATGAATTAAACAGAATTCAATTTAGCGTACTTTTTCAGAATTGGTGCTAAACTATCCCACAAAAATGAATTTTGAAGGAGTGGTGTGAATGGAAAAAATTCTATGTCACATTTCACTATAAGTCACCGAACAAAATAAGGCTGTAGATATAATATATATAGAAATAAATTATCTGTACCAATTTGGGATTTGAATAAGAAATTATTTATTATTGATTTGAACTGGGATATTGTCCTGGCTCAAAACCATTTTGCTTCTATATTTAATAGAATGCAAATTTATTAACAATTGGCATGGTGACATTTATTACTTGGCTGCAGACTACCACTATCATGATTTCCACCCTGTCTAAAGGTTTCATTCAGGTGGCTTCGCAGCGACTTTTCAACAACAAACCCGGCCTCTATAAGGAGATGATTCTCACAAACGAACGAGAATCACAACTCACTTGCCGAATTTGCGTTTAAAAAATCGCACCAAGTAATAAAGCACACATGCCATCTTACAAGCATCTCATTGAGTTGCATATGTAAGTATGTGTATATGCAGGTATAGTTACCCAGCAATACTTCTGCCGTGCCAACGCTCATTTGTTTTAGTTTTTTCGTTTGTATTTTTTTGGTCTGTAATCAATATTTGATTTGAACTGGGATATTGTCCGGGCTCAAGACCATTTTGCTTTTATATTTAATAGAATGCAAATTTATTTTAAATAATAAAAAAAATATTTATTATTTTTTTCTTTTGTCAGAACCTTTTTATTTCGGTTTTTGTTGTGTTCCATAGTGTAATTAGACCTCTCAAATGTGAAAAATGGGTAAATTTTTCACATGGAATTTGTAATTCCCATAAAAGCTTAATTAAGATAAATAAGTAAGTAAGTAAATAAGTAAGTAATTTATCAATTCCAAGAAAGAGAGCTGCATAAAACCTGAAAATATTACCAAAAATTACGTTTGCAATTTGAAGGGTACTTTTCATTCCCAGGGAAATTTTAGAAAAAATATTTTTTTATGGTGCAATCAAACTACAAAATAAAATAAAAATAATTTTTGCATAACCTATTTTTTCCTGGATTTTTAATTTTTTGTATACCTTGTGTTTATAAACTAATGGAAAAATTGTCATTCTGATCTTCACTGAAATTCTGGTTGATGCAAACAAAAATCGAAAAAAATATTCCAAAAAAATTGATCATTCCATTACTTCCAAACTCAATAGAAAAATAATTTAAAATTTCAAAAAATGGATTAATCTAATCATTTCGAAAATCAAAATAAAATAATGAAAATTGTGAATACTGTTTGTATGTTATGTTGTATGTGTTGTCATTTATTTTGGTTTAAGACCAAAGGTTGTGCTGTGTCTTCAGCAGAACTCAAAATTAGCAAAAAGGCAAAGTGAGACCTTTACTGTTGCAGCTAAAAGTTTACTGCGCAGTTTCGATGGGCGCTACCCCATCTGGTCAGAAAATTCGCAACGAATGTATGTCTTTGACTTAAATCGGGGTTCATATTAGTACCAGCGGTCACATACGACAAATGAGAAGCGCTGATAAACAAAATATTCCACCGAACTAAGTCGACACACTAAAAATCTCACTTTGCCAATTCAATGTTATGCATGTGCTCGCATGGCTCGCAACAATGCGAAGGTTGCTGTTGTGTGGTATGTCCCGTCTTCACTGTACCTCGTGTGTATTGTTGTTGTTTGTATGTATTGTTGGTCTGTTATATTGTATGTGTTGTCATTTATTTTGGTTTAAGACCAAAGGTTGTGCTGAAGTCTTCAGCAGAACCCAAAATTGGCAAAAAGGCAAAGTGAGACCTTTCAATTCAATATTTTAAAAGTTATTGAAATTACCTTCAAAACAAGGTATATCACATTAAAATCGGCCAAGCATTTCAGGAGTTACAGGCGATTGAATGAACACACCTTTTTGAAAAGGTAGTATTTTTAAAGTTATGAACTAACTCGCGAAAAAAAAATTATAATTGTTTTTTTCAAAAATTCGTATACAATATTTTTAAGAGAAGAATACATACACAAACGTTCAAAACAATCGCAACTATCGAGATCTAAAATCGTACCGCTTGACATGGAATGACTCATATATATTATATCTATATATTTTATTATTTATTAAATTTTTCTTTCCGTTGTCAGAATCTTGTTATTGTTCTGTTCTATAGTGTAATTAGACTTGTAGGACGAGAAAAACGGGGTATTTGTAATTCCCATAAAGGCTTAATTAAGACAATTAAATAATATGAATATAATCAGAAAACAGAAAAAAGGTTATCCATTTATTTTTATTATTTCCAAGAAAGAGAGCTGTAAAAGTTAAAAAAATACCAAAAATCGTCTTTGCAATTTGAAGAGAACTTTTCATTCTCTGTGAACTTTTATGCACGATATGAGTGAATGTTTAGAAAGGTTTTTCAAATAAAACAAAATTTATTTCATGTTGGACAGGCATATTGTTTTATTGAACTTCAATATCTACCCTTCTATCCCTATATATTTGAAGAGAACGATATCACGAGATCCACTTCGATTTAATCAACGCCGTATTTCTTATTTGATTTATTTTGTATCGGCTGACATCCAACATTGTTGTAACCTTTGTGTAGATCGTTACGTGGCTACTGTTTGTGATCCTCACCATTACCTTAATTATCATACCAACTTTCATACCAAATTTAAATGTGCATAGTTAACTATCATCGTCATATTATCATGATATATCACGGACTCTCTTCACGACATAATGATCTTCTTCATCACATTACACAACACTTCGGAGGAAACACATCTGTAACATCGTCCCGTCCTCACCCGTCCATGAAGGGCCACAAATAAAACTCCAAAATTTGTTTACTTTTCTTCTTACAATTCTCTGTAAAACAAAAGCCAAAAAATAAACATTTGAAAGCGGTTTCCAACAAACAAAACCCCAAAAAAAGGCTACAATTCTTCACGTCAACAAAAATGAAGAAGAAGAAGAACACGAAGAAGGAGAACAACAAAAAAAAAACGAAGTGATCTTCTGTTTAATTCATAAAAATTCCACTTTAGGTTTTCATGAATGATCTGCTCCGTTCGTTGTATAGATTCTGTCTGGTCAACATCACTTTGATTATGATAATGACGATCATCATTAAGATCGTGATCATCATCATCATTATCATAATGTTGGTGTGCGCTGTGATCTACGACGTTTTATATAGGCTTTGATTTTAATTATAGCGTTTGAAGCGGTTTTCTGTTTAACCTTTTTATTACATTTCATTTACTACTACTACTACTGTGACTACTACTGCTACTCTGAATAGGCCTACCCGGCCGAACAACCTAGCCCAGTCCAGAGACAGACGGACACTTGACAAGCCTCTCAACCACTACTCATCATCAAATGTGTTATTATATATGTTGCTGCTGTTGCTTCTGTTCAGACGCTCATGATGATGACGGTGATGAGGATGATGACGATGGTGTTGAAGCCTTTTTCTTGTTGATTGTTTTTTTGTTTTTGTTGTTTTTTTTTCGTCCGTCCATCCGTCCGTCGCCTAATACGAGTTTTATGTCGAGTTTGTGTTCCTTGCTTTGTTATTGTCTTGGATCAAGATAAGTTTCAACTTTAACTAATTTCAAGCTGTAATTAATTGTATTATCTTAATAACATCTGATTCTTTTGATTCACTCACCTAATATTAGGTCCATTGAAGGTTACATACGTCTGTACGTATAGATGATACTCGCGGCTGTGTTTAAACGTTTACTGCGTTTTTTCTCTTTTTTGTTTTTCAGTGGATGTTGTAATAGGATTTTATAGTTTAATTATAGAATTAGTAAAGGAGATCTAAATACATTCAACAGCTCTTTCATTTTGTAAGGTGCTGAAAGGATATTATGAAAATTTCCAAGGGAAATACTTCATGAACAGGCATTGTAAGTCAGACAAAAACCTGCCTTCACAAGTAAGGAATCCGTAGGCAAAGTTCTAATATCAGGTCTAGATCTCTGAATTAATCCATAAATTTATTCAACATCAGGTTCAAACTTGAAATGAATTGAACATTTTCAATTGAAATTGAGAAAATACAACATCATATTGAGAAAATGCAAATTGAAATTGAGAAAAGCAGAAATGTAAATTGAGAAAATTCATTTTGAAAATTAGAACTGTAGATTGAAATTGAGAAAATGCAGATTGAAAATTAGAAGTGCAAATTGAAATTCAGAAATGTAAATTGAAATTAAGAAAATAAAATTTGAAATTAAGAATATACAATTTGATATTGAGAAATAAATAAATGAAAATGAGAAAATACAAATCAATTTCGATTTAATACAAATTAATTTAAATTGAAATTGAGAAAATACAAATTGAAATTCAGAAATGTAAATTGAAATTGAGAAAATAAAAAGTGACATTAAGAATATACAATTTGATATTGAGAAATAAATAAATGAAAATGAGAAAATACAAATCAATTTCAATTTAATACAAATTAATTGAAATTGAAATAAAAAAAAATCAGATTGAAAATTAAAAATGTAAATTGAAATTCGGAAATGAACATTGAAATTAAGAATATACAATCTGATATTGAGAAATAAATAACGGAAAATGAGAAAATACAAATTAATTTCAATTTTCAATTTCAATTTACATTTCTGAATTTCAACATTTATTTTCTCGGTTTCAATTTTCATTTCTCAATTTCAACTGAAAATGGTGTTGAAATGGATTGAACAAAATTTGAAATTGTTAAAAGTTCGAATGGATGGGTCAAATTTGAAGTCATACCTCAAGCAGTTTTCAAGAGAATTAGTCAAACTTCAAATAGTTTGATCAAACCTCAAAAGGATTGATTCAAATGGTTTGAACAAACTTGAAAAGACTTGTTTAAACTTAGACTGGTTTGATCAAACTTGAAATGTACTTGTTCACACTTATATTTGATTAATCAAACCTTTAAATGGGATTGTTCAAACTTAGACTGCATTGATCGGACTTTAAACGGTTTGAAATCAATTGATCAAACTTCAAACGCGCTGAACAAACTTCCAATGAATTGAACATAATTCAAATGGATGGAATAAACAACAAATGGATTTGATCAAACTTACTATAAGTCTTATAAAACTTGAACAGATGTTAAACTGACTAAAAAAATCATGGAATGGAATTGACCAAATTTTAAAAGGACTTGTTCAAACTTAGAATGGATTGAGCAAATTGAGTGAACAAACTTCCAACGGATTGAACTAATACACTGATCAAACTTCAAATGGTTTAAAACCTTTGAAAATGATTGATCTAACATCACATGATTTGAACAAACATCAATTGGAATGATCAAACTAGAAGCGGACTGATCAAACACCAAATGGGTTGATCAAACTTCAAATGGATTGAACTGACTTTGGAGTGGATTATTCAAACTTTAGGCGAAAATTAAATGATATGGATGAGAACGGCGCTACGCTAAAATCACTCATCATTGGAATCAAACTGAAAACGGTTTGATCAAACTTCATATGTATTCATCAAACTTCAAGTATATTGAGGAAATTTGAAAAGGAAAGATCGAACTTTACATATCAAACTAGTAAATAGGGCTGATCAAAATTATTGTTCAAACTTAGAACGCATTGATCAAAATTTCAATGGACTTGTTCAAACGTAGAATGGATTGAGCAAAGTTTAAATGATTTGATCTCAAGCGATCAATATAGAAATTAACTTGATCGAACTTCAAATGGGTTGATCAAAACTCAAATGGATTGGACAGACTTTCGATGGATTATTCAAACTTTAGGCGATAATTAAATTATATGGATATACCGTCAATTAGAATGATCGAACTATAAATGGACTAATCAAACTCCAAATATGTTGATCAAACTTCAAATGGATTGAACTGACTTTGGAGTGAATTATTATTCAAACTTTAGGCGAAAATTAAATGATATGGATGTGAACGGCGCTACGCTAAAGTCACTCATCATTGGAATCATACTGGAAACGGTATGATCAAACTTCAAATGAATTCATCGAACTTCAAATAGATGGAAGAAATTTGAAAAGGATTGATCGAACTTTACATATCAAACTAGTAATTAGGGCTGATCAAATTTTTTGTTCAAACTTGTTCCAACGTAGAATGGATTGGGCAAAGTTTAAATGATTTGATCTCAATGGATCAATATAGAAATTAACTTGATCAAATGGGTTGATCAAACTTCAAATGGGACTGTACAAACTTCAAATTGGCTGAACAAACTCCCAAGGGATTGAACAAACTTCCCATGGATTGTAGAAACTTTAAATGGTTTCCAACTTCAAATTGATTTGATCAAAAGATTTTCAAAATCAATTTTTCTTCAACAATACACTGAAAGAAACAAAAGCTTCATTACAAAAATGAACCAGTTTCATTAAAATACATTTAAGTTGAAGCAACGAGAAAAGTTTCGTTGAAGCATGTGTTATTATTGTGGCAGCACTGCTTATTTCATCACAACGCAGTTAGGGAAATCTATATCTGTTTATCCTGCATGGAGGCTAGTAGTTTCATTGTTATCATTTTTCCAAGAATATCGTATGAATGTAAAGTAGATGCATGCTATTATTGGACAAACCTTCAAATGTGCATCACATGCAAATACTTTCAATGGTCACACACTTCTAAAACGATTTAGTCATATCAGCAATACATTTTGCCATCATTTGTGACTAATCATTTCTTTAAGAGAGTAGACGCATTTGCCAAGCTCCCCTCTATGGTGTTAGCTGACGTAGCGGGAATATCCCTCCTGCATGATGGCAATTTTTTTCTATTTTTTGCAAATCCAATAGGCTAAAACGCACAAAGTCAAACGCAGTATATTAATTTCATTCTAATTCTAAAGTACTAATTCTTAAACCTCTAACAGGCAAAGGCCAATTTTTAATGCTACGAGGCCGTGATATTTCACAGAAATATGTGCATACAATAAATAATTGGAGGAACGTATTGAAATATTTTGTGTTTGTGGCAGAAAAAGGTTGTAGTAAAAAAAGTTGTTAATAATACGAACCAATGAACAGAAACGCAAGGCTGCCTTGAGACAGCCTTATCCGTTACAGGGTTAATTAGGGGGGGGGGTGTAGATATTTAGAGTAAAATGTCTACTTAGTATACAACATGTAGCGCAAAAAGTGTATTCAAGGATTGAATATAATAATCGGATGGTTCAAAAAAGGAATCCTGGTTATTTTCGTACAGATGATATGGCGCGTTAAAAAGACAGACGATCAATTATGTATCGATGCTTAATATCAAACTAGTGTATCTATAGTCTATACTATTATTCTACTATGGTAAACTATTCTCAAATAAACCTGCATTGTAGAAAATGCTATAATAATTAATATATTTAGCCACCGTTATAAATAATAATCCAAATGCAAAATTGGAATAAAAAACTGCGATTTCGTTAGGAACCAATCTAAGGGACCAAGCTAAATACGTGCGGACTACCGCTGTGGACAATTTCGACAATTACGGTAGCTCCCTAAATACGGATGCGGATAGCTACCATAAGAATGCATGCATTGTTTTCTTTTTTAAAATACCAGCTATTAAAAAATAAAAAACGAATTTCGAAAAATAAATTGTTTCTCAATTCATTGGAGACCGCTCCTAAACCACAGTATCTTTATAAATGTTAAATTCGCACCATTTGTAGGCTTAATAAGTACCTTTAATTGAGCATATAAATGGGTGTCATCGGATATCTAATTTCCAAAATGATGGTACAAAAATTAAAGGTACCTCGACGAAAATTGGAAATTTTAGTAATTTAGTATTTTAGAATTTTAGTCCACATGGGTCGAACCTTATATACCTCCACCATGTATTGTATTCCACAGAGGCTATCGATTTTACGTAGAAGGGCAGTAAAATAACATTTTAATAAAGCCAAAACAAATAAAAATAATGAAAATAATATTATTATATAAATATAGAATTTTAATTATTTTAAACGTCGTTTATAAAGCAAGGCGACCAATATGTTTATACTATATATCGAAATAATATTTAAATTCAATACAAAAAATAAACATTAGGCATCTGTCTTCAAAAAAGCTTAAATGCCCTAAATATGGGGTGGGGCTAGTGAGTGCATTTTGAGCTACAGCCGTTTGTCATTTGCTTGATAAAAATTTTATTAATTTTCCCATTTTTGTGCTAAAAAAATAAAGTTCAAGTTTGGAAACATCTTTTTATTTGATATGTCTATACAGTCAGTAGAATGTGCACACTGATGTCTATGTATTCTGACTGCGGCCATTTGGTAGTACCACTTTTATCCCCATTTCCCATTTTGCTCCCTTAAAAATACGACTTCCGAAAATCTCTTTTTTTACGTGTCTACGCAATTAGAGCGATATACACACCGAATATCTTAATTTTAGCTGTAGTCGTTTAGTTGGTACCATTTTTATCCCTCTGTTCTCTTTGTGCCCCTTGAAAGTACGAATTTGGAAACCTTTATTGTCGTTCGTACGAAGTCAGAGGAATGTATACGACGAATTTGATGATTCTAAGTGGTGTCATTAGGTTGTTACAATTATTGACCCATTTCCCCCCCATAAAGTACAAATTTCGACGATCTCTGTATTTTAAGTGTCTACGCATTCAGAGAAATTTCATTATTCTAGGTGCAACCGTTTTGTTGGTACCATTTCTACCCCTCTATTCCCATTTTATCCCTTAAAAGTACTAATTTGGAAAAAAAGCCTTTGTAGCTGTTCATTTAGAGGAATGTACACACCGTGTTTCTAGCTGTTGTCATTTGATAGGTACCATTTTTATCCCTTTCTGTCCCATTTCATCACTTACTAATAATAATGATTTTCTGATGGACTTTTTGCCATAAGGGCATAATCATAATCAAATCAAATAAAAATTAGCAGACATATTCAAAACATATGATGATATTTTAAAAATAGTGTGGGTACTTATAGTCCTTGTGAGGGAAAAATGTTTCCCTTTGGACCGATTTCGAGCATTTGCAATCCCAACCGATCTACAACTATAAGACGCATTCTTGCAATGTTTGGACGTCCAAGCTTCTTTCGGACAGACGGACATGGCTAGATCTTAGAATTTTGTGACGATCAAGAATATATATCGAAATTTGAGGGTTGACAAACTTAGTGTACCCCCATCCTATGGTGGAGTGTATAAAATTGTTAAACAAATTTATCCATAAACATTTTTCTGTTGATTTTATGAATCATTATGCCTCAATGCACACAAAAAAATAATTTTTATACCCTCCACCTCCAGGATGGGGGTATATTCACTTTGTCATTCCGTTTGTAACACCTTGAAATATTCATCGGAGACCCCATAAAGTATGTATATTCTGGGTCGTGGTAAAATTCTAAGACGATATAGCCATGTCCGTCTGTCCGTCTGTCCGTCTGTCTGTCTGTTGAAAGCACGATAGCGGCCCAACGAAATGAGCTAGGAGGTTCAATTTTTTTCTAAATGTGTCTTATGGTTGTAGATCGGTTGGGATTGAAAGTGGACGAAATCGGCCCAGAGGGAAAAATTTTTCCCTCACAAGGACTGAAAATACCCCTAATATTTAGAGCATGTTTTTTTTGAACATATTAGCTTGTATTTACATGATATTTGCAATGCACATTCCCTTTATAGCATAAAAGGGCACCATAGAGTGATTTTTATTTGTAGGGGGCGAAATGGGACAAAAAGGGATAAAAATGGTAAAATGATAGAAACACGAAATTTGGCGTGTACACTTCTCTAATAGAGTAGATACATGATATAAAAGTATTTTTTCTAAATTCGTACTTTTAAGGGGTTAAATGGGGATAGAGGGATAAAAATAGTACCAACCTAACGGCTGCACCTAGAATAATGAAATTCGATATATACATTTCTCTGATTGCGTAGACACGTAAAATAAAAGATCTTTCCAAAATTCGTACTTTTTGGGGTTCAAATGGAAAAAGGGGATAAAAATAGTACCTACTTAATGACAGCAGCTAGAATCATGAAATTCGGAGTATACATTCCTCTGACTGCGTAGACACGAAAAATAAAACGTTTTTTCCAAAATTCGTACTTTTAGATGTCGTACTCTTGAGGGGGCAAAATTTGAAAAAAGGGGATAAAAATGGTACCAACAAAATCGCTGCTGATAGAATCATGGAATTCGGTGTATACATTCTGACTATGAAGGGAAAAAGGTTTTTTTTTTTCGAAATTTGTTCTAAAGGCGCTTGACAATCGTCTAACGCCTTCTTACCTGTTTAGGTCTCAGAGAGATTTTTTGAAAAAAAAAATGTGTCTTTCTTTATATAATTCCAAATGTTTAAATCAACTGGTGTACGTCCATTTCAATGTCAGAGAGTCTCTCTGATGTCTCGTTCGTCACTGTCTGCACTATATAATTTTCCGTGTAAACTCTCTTTGTGGCTTTTGTTCGCCATAGTTCAGGTACATCTGTCTATTGTACACTGATCTTCCCAAACTTTTAGATGGTCTAACAGACAATTGGAGAAACTACGGTCAAAAGGCAGATTTACACTAATTCTGATTTTTTAAATCGATTGTTTCGTGTTTCGATGTCAGAGGGTCTTTGTCGTGCGGGTACACTGATCTTCCCGAACTTTTGCCTTTAAAGTGGTCTAAAAACTAAACAAAAACTCAAAAGGGCCGGTTTACACTAATTCCAAATGTTTAAATCAATTTGTGTGAACGTGTGATGGTTTCTGTCGGGCGAATTTTGCCACTGTCTGTACTAAGTAATTTTACGTGTAAACTCTGCTTGTGGCTTTTGTTCGACATAGTTCAGGGACAGCTCACTGATGTACCCGATACTCTGATCTTCCCGAATTTTTGCCTTTAAAGCGCCGTGTTGGACAAACTATTGTCAAGAGGCCGGTTTACACTAATTCCAAATGTTTAAATCAATTGGTGTAAGCGTGTTTTGATGTCAAAGGGTATGTGCCGTGAGTGTTTTTCTCACTGTCTGTACTAAATAATTTTACGTGTAAACTCTCCTTGTGGCTTTTGTTCGCCATAGTTCAGGGACAGCTCTCTGAAGTATCCGAAACACTGATCTTAACAAACTTTAGCCCTTTGAAGTGGTCTATTAGACATGTTGGACGAGCTATTTTCAAACGGTCGATTTACACTAATTCCAAATTTCTAAATCAATTGGTGTAAGTGTGTTTCTATGTCAAAAGGTCTCTATCGTGAGGCCACTGTCTGCTACATAATTTTAAGTGTAAACTCTACTTGTGTCATTTGTTCTCCATAGTTCAGGGAAAGCTCACTATTGTACGCGACACCCTGATCTTCCCGAACTTTTGCTTTTATATCAGACATGTTGGACAACTATTGTTAAAAAAGACCGGTTTACACTAATTCCATATGTTTAAATCAATTGGTGTGAGTGTGTTTCGATGTCCGACGGTCTCTGTCGTGCGAGTTTTTGCCACTGTCTGCACCACGTAATTTTCCGTGTAAACTCTCCTTGAGTCTTTTGTTCGCCATAAATGGCCGTTGTTAGTTGGGCCTCTTTAAACTATCGCCCCATTTTATTGGACTTTTCATATGTAGCTTCTCTCCACAACTAAGCAGATGCCCCGTTGATCCGTGTAAACTCTTCTTGTTTGTCATAAATGTCCACTAGTGGCTGGGCCGCTCCCATTTTATTGGAATTTTCCAAAGTAGCTTTTCTCCACTAAACCTATATCCTGTTGATCGGCAATAATTTCTGCTTTTGCCAACTTGTAGACTGCGAAATTTTTAAAATGTTTTCCATTGGAAATTCTTCAAGTGAAATACCCTAAACAAAATTCCAACGAGAGTCAGTCTGATAAGTCAATCGTCCTATATCCTATTACATATTCCCGAAAGGATTTTCCGTTAGTTGCCAACATCGTTTATTGCGTGAACACCACCATATGTCTGCAAATAATGAGTGTGTGCCCTGTGCACACTGACTCCAGCAACTCCCTATCATCGTATCAGAATACCTATTGGCCGAACGAAGAAAGTAGCTAAGCCAGCCAACAAGTAAATCTAACGTTTTAACAGATAATGACAGGGTTTAACGGAAACTCTTGAAATTTTAAAGGCAGCAATTAAATCGTAAAAAAGGCTCCTGTGAGATTTAGAAGAGCGAATAAATAAATAATCAAATCGTGTGTGAGCGAGCGTGCGTGCGTGTGTGATGTTGGTGTGTGGCGCGCAAGTGTCGAGTAGGTATAAAAGATAGTCCATTCCGTCTGTCCGTCCGCTCGTCTGTCCGCATATTTGGCTGGCTGGCTGGTTTGGTTTATTTACCTGCGTTTAAAACATTGGCCGACTTAGTCGAGTCGAGACACGCTATGTTGAAGGTACTCGGCGGCTAATGCTGCGGGGCCTGAGCGCGTTTGACGTGTTGTTCTTCAGCGGTGGCAGTGGTTTAACAAGAAACCCAAAACAAAAATCTCAAAATTTTCAATGTTGATATTTTGGTTGTTTTGTTGTTGTTGTATTTTTAGTGGATTGTATTTTTCGGTTTGTAACGCAAACACAGACCACAGGCCGAAAGGCAGACACCAACTTTTTAACTTTTGTTTGGTTTTAATTTATTTCATTTCACACAAAATTCAAAATTCACTGCATTCGCCACCGTTGTTTGGCTGTCGTAGATAAACGAAAAACTGCGTGGTTGTATATGACTTTGTTGCTGTTGTTGTTGTTGTGGTCGCCGTTGCTGACTCTTTTTTGTATTCAAATGAAAACTTTTTGTTGTTGTTGTTTCAAAACAGAAAATATGATAGAATTTGTAAATTTTATTGTAGGCAGCAAGCAAGCAGGCAATCAGGCAAATTTAAATAACGACCATAAAATTGTGAATTACATTCGATGGATTTCTGCATTAAGGCACTTTGAGGTGATTTCGTTTCGTTATAATTTTCCAATACACATAATACAAATATATAGATTATTGCACTTCAATCATCACATTAGAATTGACACAACAACACACGATTTTTACTTTTTGTTAGCCTAGCCATAAAATCGAATCATTTGCATTTTTAAATTTTCATTTCTTTTTTTTTAATTTCTATATTCCGCTTAAAATTCAAAATTTATGTATTTTTATTTATTTTGTTTGTTATGGTTCTTGTTCTTCTTCATTGAAGAAGCGTTGGTTGGGTTGAGGTTGAGTGTTTATTTCGCACTTTCTGTTTTATATCTTTTGACGTTTTTATTTTGGATACACCCGCCGTCACTCGATCGATCGCTCGCTCGCACAGTACACCGACGACGATTTGCACTTGTTTGTTGCTGTTAAGTAATTGCGGGAATATGGCATATATTTTGTACACTTTGAGGTGGTTGGTTTCTGTTTTTTTTTTCTTATTATTTTTTTATTTATTGAATTGGAAAAATGCACATAAAATTTCTTCTCGAAATCATCAAATCCTCACTTTCAACGTTGTGAGAGTTTCATTAAAATTTTGCGGTTGAAAATCTGAAAATTTTGCGCACACATCCGTCTCGTTTCAATGAAAAAAAATCACTAAAATTTTTGTGAGAGTTTCATTATCATCTGATTGTATTGTTGCCCTCTCTCATCGTTTAGAAACGAAACGAACCGAACGTAAAAACGGAATAACCAAAACAAACAATCGTTTGCAAGAGAGAGAAATTATACACAAAATGTTCTCTGTGTATTGCTCTTTTAGTTTTTCTCTCCCTCTCACTCGGCCTGTGGCACTCTCATTTTCAATGTGATACAACTGGTGGAGTTGCCACACACCAGATCGTCGCACATGGCTTGCAGGTATTCATTCGATCGCCCTGTTCTTTTAAAAACAATGAATGCAAAGCTGATGCTAGGGCTGTTTTTATACCCTCCACCTCCAGGATGGGGGTATACTAACATTGTCATTCCGTTTGTAACACCTTGAAATATCGACCTGAGACCCTATAAAGAATATATATTCTTGATCGTCATAAAATTCTAAGACGATCTAGCCATGTCCGTCCGTCCGTCCGTCTGTCCGTCTGTTGAAAGCACGCTAGCATCTAAACGAAAAGAGTTAGAACGTTCAAATTTTCCATAAATACGTCTTATAGTCGTAGATCGGTTGGGATTGAAATGGGGCGAAATCGGCACAAAGGGACAAATTTTTCCCTCACAAGCACTAAAAATACCCATAATAATCCCTAATATTTTAGCGTATTTAAGCATGTTTTTTGAATATGTCTGTTTATATTTGCTTGATATTTGGTATGCGCATTTCCCTTATAGCAAAAACATGCATGATAAAGTTATTCTTATTTGTAGGGGGTGAAATGGGGCAAAAAAAGGGATAATCGACAACAGCTAGAAACACGAAATTCGGTGTGTACATTCCTCTAATTGAGTAGATACATAATATAAAAGTCTTTTTTCCAAATTCGTACTTTTAAGGGGTAAAATGGGAATAGAGGGATAAATATGGTACCAACCATATGGCTGTACCTAGAATAATGAAATTCGGTGTATACATTCCTCTGATTGCGTTGATAAGTAAAGTACACGGATTTTTCAAAATTCGTACTTTTTGGGGTTAAAATGAAAAAAAGGGATAAAAATAGTACCAATCTAATAACCGCAGCTAGGGTCATGAAATTCGGAGTATACATTCCTCTGTGTGTAGACACGGAAAATAAACTGATTTTTCGAAATTCGTACTTTTTGGGGTTAAAATTAAAAAAGGGGATAAAAATAGTACCAATCAAATGACCGCAGCTAGAGTCATGAAATTCGGAGTATACATTCCTCTCACTGCGTAGACACGGAAAATAGACGATTTTTTCGAAATTAGTACTTTCAAGGGATACAATGTTACAGAGGGATAAAAATAGTACCAACTAAACGACTACAGCTAGAATGATGAAATTCTAATTGCGTAGAAAAGTCAAGGGGGTAAAAATGGTACCAACCAAATGGAATGCTGCACCTGGAATCATGGAATTCGGTGTATACATTCCTCTGACTGCATAAACACGCAAAATAAAAAGTTTTTTTCCAAATTCGTACTTTTTCTTTTACGGCAAAAATTGGTTGAATCATGAAGTTAGGTTATTTTGCACTATGTACGTCTGATAATTGATTTTCAAAATTTGTACTTTTGGAATTAAAATAGAATGGAAATACAACCAACTGTAGCACCCACTATCTACCAATATTTATGGCTTTGAAAATTGACGTATTGGTAGCATTGCCTTATAAGCGTGGTTTGAAATAATTAAAATATTATATTTATTTATAAAATTAATTTTTCAATATTTGTATTTGTTTTGGTTTGGCTATATTAAACAAATTCTATTTTCCTGTAATATTACTACACTTCTACGAAAACCGACAACCTCTGTGGAATGTAATCCATGGTGGAGGGTATAAAAAGTTCGGCCCGGCCGAACTTAACGCCGTTTTTACTTGTTTTTCTTTATATCGGGGTAATAAGCTGCGATCACAAAACCATTAATAAGAAGTTATTTTTTTACGCAAAATTAAAAAAATATTATTTCACATTGCACAGTGGTAACTTACGGCCAAAACCCTATAACTTTTTATATACCATCATAAAATTCTGAATTTTGGCATATTTATATGTGAAATTATTTCTGATTTAAAAATGGGCGTGCCATGCCCACTTTTTGAATTTAATAATAACTATAACTTTGGCGTTGGCGACAATTCAAAAAATATGTACAGTGGTGGCCACGAGAAGTGTGCTAACTTCACATGTGTTGTTTATAATACCAAATAATTTGTTGTGATAATGAACTCTGCGCCAAATATTTGTTTTTTAGTGTTGCTTATGGTGTGCTCAGTAAGCCCCATAATTTGTTTCGTATTCTTTTGTGCCTTTTTCTCGTACTCTCATGTATTTGCAAGTAATTCGCAATCTGGGCTGGACACAAATTTAGCACATTTGATAAAAGTTGTTAATTAATTAATTGGTATGTTTCGGCAATTCTTACTCAAATGGAAGTTATTATTTAACAAAATTTATAATTAGACATGGCTAAAGGAAAATGGTGCATTGAGGCGTAGCGACAGGTTATTATGCAATTGAACGACACTGAAAGTACCGCTGGGGATATTACAAACATTATAAATTGATCCAGGCAGATTGTGTGCTTCAAAAATGTTGCAAAATGTCCTACGCCGAGAAAAACAAGCAATAAATCAGATTTTTTAATTTATAGAACCTGTGTAGCAGATCCATTTAATAGCTCAACTGTGATTCAGAGAGATATTTCGGCAAAAATTGACATTAGCATTTCCTCAAGAACCAGAAGAAGAAGAACCAATGAAAAATTATATGGCAATGAACAAATTATGGCTTACAGTGTCAAATTTAATCTGCTCAGGATCATTTAGAAAATTCCAAGATTTTTGGGAAAATATCGCCTGGACTGGCGAATCGAACATTTGTCGGTGCGGATCTAATAGGAAACAATACGAATTGTGCCCCCAAACATGCAGCACAACCCAAAGTACAAATCTGAGACGGTAAAGCTTGTTGGCGAAAATCTGATGGTGTATACTGCGTTTTCTGGACACGCCGTTGGTCCGATACACAAAATCGATGCACGAATGGATCAATATATTAACAAAAATCTACTTATTGATACATAGATGATAACATATTCAGATAAAAACATGCCAATTAAGTGGCGTTTTGTGCACGACAGTGCACACTTAACGCCAGTGAAGAGCTGTTTGGGGCTGAACAGAATAGATTTTTGAAAATGGTGCAGAACAGTCACCGGATCTCAATCCTATTGAGAATCTATGGAATGGACTTTAACAACATATTATAGCAATAAAACCCAAAAATTTGCCCGATTTCTTGAATGAAACTCATAGTTAACATATTCTGATTACCCTCGTCATCTCAAACACGGAATTATTGAGCAAGAGCAAGGAATCTCCAATCCTCGTCGAAATAGCAAGAAAGGAGTGAAATTGGATCGATCATACCCGAAGGAGATTTCACAATTATATAGCAAAATGGTAATATCGTGGAATCCTCAACACAGCAGAAGAAGGGGTTGACCTGATAATACAATGAGGAGACAAACTGAATCGAAAAATGGCGACTTGGCTGGAATTGATGCTGATTGATGGCACACGACGGGTCAAGTTGGCGTAAAGTAATTCAAAAACCAGTTTTTTAATTTTAAAAATTCGCTGGACGGTATTGTCATTTTTTAAAAACGGCGTTTTTTCTGCCGAGAAAAGGCGGTTAAATCAGTCGCACCGATTTTTCTTCATAATGAAAATAGTAAGAATATTGTGCTTTTTAAAACAATGTTAGTACCGATGTTATATTTGGTACTATACTTCTGATTTAAAGTTTACGATTTTGTAGGGCATAGAGAGGGTAAATCAAAAAATTTTTGGTAATAACAAATTTTTTATAAAGTTATAAAGAGTTATTTTTCTATTTTTTTCATGTAACAATAATAAGGTCATCCATCCAGCGTTTTACGGGATTATTCCAAATTTGGTAGGCCCAGTCAAGCTTAAATTTTTCATTCCGCATTATCCTTTTTCTTTAAAAATGTCCCGCTTTTTCGTTTAACATTATACGGTATAGTTACAAAATTGCCACTTAAATATTTTTTGGTAACCGACAAAGGTCCACAATATAAAAATCCCTTAATACCACACTTCAGCATTATTTTAAAGGCAAAAAACAAGATTGTTAATTACGGTGTTAATTTTAAAGAAGATTAATGAGCTAGAATGACAAATTTAAAAAAGAATATCATAATGTTGGTATAAACAGTCACTTTCAATTTTTTCGTGCAAATTTTTATGTTCGACAAGTACATCACCACCTGTTGAACGTTTGTCCTACATTGATTAAAGTATATCGGGTGATTCAATAAGCTTTTTTTACAGATCACGTATGACTCATATCAAACTGTTTTGTCTCTCTCTCACCACAACAGCTTATCCAATTTATTCAGCTGTATTACGAAAACAAGTAAGGAAAGGCTAAAGTCGGGCGAAGCCGACTATATGATACACTCCTTTCTATCCGAATACAATTCAATTCGGTAAAAAACTGAAAACGGGAAATAATTTTGTATGTTTACTAACCATAGGCTAATATGACCTGGTCCAATTTGTCAAATCGAGAAGAATATTTGTATCGGGACTATATCCAAACATAGAATGAAGTGACTAACTTCCACAATAACTTCTTTAAGTTCAAGTAAACGTGTTATGCTTATTTTGAAGAAATTCGGTGAAATACGTGGTTTCTTTGGCGGAAAAAGTAAATCCGGGAGCGAAATTTGTATGGGAGCTATATGTAAAACTGAACCGATCTAACCCATTTTCACCATGGGTGTTTCTAGTAGAAATATAAGATATATTGCCAAATTTGAAGAAGATCTGTAAAAATATGTAGTTTCACCACAGGTGTTTCTAGTTGAAATATAAGATGTTTTGTCAATTTTGAAGAAAATATGTGGTATCTAGAGTGAAAAGAGTCAAATCGGGAGTGAAATTCGTATGGGGGCTATATCTAAATCTAAACCGATTTTCTTCAAATTAAATAACGTTCGTCCTTGTCCCGAAAAACTTCGTTGTGCAAAGTTTCATTTGGTTCTGGCTACAATTGCGACCTGTATCGTGATTACAAGAATAGATGGACAGACGGACATTGCTAATTCGATTCAAAAAGTGATTCGAAGTCGATCGGTATAATTAACAATGGGTCTATCTCCCTTCCTTTTGGGTGTTTCAAACAAATGCAGAAAGACATAATACTCTCGTGGAGTGTATAAATAGCATTCTGTGTAGGGTTTGCATCCCGGGATTTCCCGCGGGAACATTCCTGTGTTCGGATATGCCAAAAATTCACTTTTTCGGTGTTTGCCTGTCACACTCCATATGGAAAAATTTAAAAACCCGAAAAAAGTCGATTTTTGTCGTGTATCCGAACGCCCAAAAAAAGAAGTCAGTCGTTCGAAAATATTTTATACAATAGAAACACAAATAATAATATTGTATTAAGAAAGTCAAGATAGCTGTCTAAAGAAAGAATTTATAGTTTTCGAAGCGACAGGACAAAGAACAGACAACATAAATATTTTATTTAATGCTCTACTGACTACATCTGTTGAATGTGAACGATCGTTCTCCGTCGCGTCCACATTTTCCAATAAAATAAGAAATATCTGAAGAGCCATAAATGCATTGTCCGCTCTTAATTCAAATATACACTTGCAAATTTTGATTTAGTTAATTTTGAAACTTGAGAACATTTTTGAATTTAATTCTGTTCGTTGTGTAATAAATATTTATTATTCTGAACTGGGGAACTCTGGCTCAAGACCATTTTGCATCTATATTTTATAGAATGAAAATTTATTTTAAAATATCATTGTGACATTTATTATTTGGCTGCACACTACCACTATCATGATTTTCACACTGTGAAAGGTTTCGTCAGGTGGCTTCGCAGCGACTTTTAAGTAAATGATTTTCACCAACGAATGAGAAGCACAACTCATTTGCTGAATATCCGTTCAAAAATTCGCACCAAGTAATAAAGCACACATGTCACCTTAATAAAATGTGAATGTTTTATTTAAAAAAAATAAGCTTAACTCAAACGATATATTGACGATTTCCCGTGGTGTCCCGGGATCCCGGGAAATTGAAAAAATAATTCCCGTTTCCTGGGAAATAAAAAGTACGGGAAAATACAAACCCTAATTCTGTGAGAAAGAAGGCCGTGGAGAATCGATTCGTCGTCGTTCTCAGTAGCTTGACTGGTCGTATTCGACATGGTGTATTTTAGGTAAACATCTCGACCTTAAATCGTAGAAAATTCAACCGGTGCAAGAAGAAGACAGGCGACTTAAATTTGCGTGTTATTTTCACTGAATGGAAGTCGCAATGATCGGACCACCTCAGACGTAGTCGTAACCAACATTTACATGATATCATTTTCAAACAGTAAAAGCCATAAATTGTTCTTTTAGTTGATAATAAGATAACATAATAATTAAAGTTTTCGTTCAAATTTGTGTGTTTTATTTTACATTATAAATCAAACCTCAGACAAATTATGTTTTTGCTTTTTACATTTTGAAAATCACCACCACAAATATTTAAGATTGATAAAGAAATACAAATTGGATATGGATTATGAACGATACGATATTTTCTGTGCTTTTTGTAAATCCAGTTATTTGAATATATATTTTTTCTATTTTTTCAGTTTCATGATCCCGCTTTTTTCTACAAAATCCCGCTTGATGACAAATGGAGATGACCACGTTAAACATTCACGTCAATAGTTATATTGTAGGTACATATATGTTAGTTTCTACATTTCGTTCTCAGACATCAGGCATATATTCCAAAGTGGAAAGAAAAAATTAAATTATTAGATCAGCATTTCCGAGTCTTACATTTTTGGCCACACACAGTGTTCTTTGATCGCATAATTTCAATGGAAGGATTTCATTAATTTTAAAATATCTCGTCTAAAATCAATATTATATCACAATACATAATATTACATCACTTACTATTAGTATTTTTGACTCTCCGCTAAACATACAGTAATCCCAGCATGGGCTTAATTTTCAACTCGTGGCAACACTGACACACCGAACACTTGCACACGTACTGCGATTTGCCAGAGTTTATTTTTGTCGATTTTGTGAATATCTTCGTTTCTTTTATTATTTTGCGTGTTTCGCACTGTGTATGCGCGTGTGGATGTACATATTCGCACACACAGTATACTCGTCGCCGTATGTTTGTATGAAGACTGAAGAATTGTTCTTGGCTTTTCGTTAGCTTTTTGCCTTTTTATTATTTTCGCTGATAACACAATGAAAAGTGAGAGTGTTTCTTTCTTTTTTGCAAATCACGCAAAGAATTGACGAGTTTTAGGAAAAACATCAACTTTTGTATTTCTACGCAATTCTTTCATTCACATCTGATATAATTTATAGAATTTCCAATGATTTATTTTTGTTATTTTGGTTGTTTTGGTTCAAATCACTTGTTACACTTTAATTGTTGGGAACACTTTTTGATCTTTCAACCGACCGGCTTCTTATTGGTATTTTATGTTATTGGTCTATCCCCGATATTTTCATATTGTGTGGGACATGTATGGCGTATAATCCTTTAGATTTCGTATGTCATAGTTGTCGAAGAAGAAGAAGACTAAATGTACGAAATAAAATTCAAATAAAATTATAATCCCACACATTGCACCACGGAACTGATCCACTCTCGCACAAACAGAGAAATGTATCACGAGAACAATGTGGATTTGAAAGAGAACAGACATTCTCTTCAAAATGTTTCTCTTTATATTTGTCTTGTGGTTATGCGCTAGTGTGGGAAAACGAAGTATGTATATTTTTGGAACAAAAGGGAGATTTTTTTGGTACGTTGCATAGTTCCACTGTACACAATAAATTAACAATATGTAGGTGCGTTTTTTATACCCTCCACCTCCAGGATGGGGGTATACTAACTTTGTCATTCCGTTTGTAACACCTTGAAATATCGACCTGAGACCCTATAAAGTATATATATTCTTGATCGTCATAAAATTCTAAGACGATCTAGCCATGTCCGTCCGTCCGTCCGTTGAAAGCACGCTAGCATCTAAACGAAAGGAGGTAGAACGTTCAAATTTTCCATAAATGCGTCTTATAGTCGTAGATCGGTTGGGATTGAAATGGGGCGAAATCGGCCCAAAGGGAAAAATTTTTCCCTCACAAGGACTAAAAATACCCATAATAAACACTATTACTTTATAGTTTTTAAGCATATATTTTCAATACGTCTGCTGGTACTTGCTTAATAATGGGTATGCGCATTCCCCCGGTAGCAAAAACGTGCACCATAAAGTGATTCTTATTTGTAGGGGGTGAAATGGGGTCAAAAAGGGATACAAATGGTACATATTAAACGACAACAGCTAGAAACACGAAATTCAGTGTGTATATTCCTCTAAAGGAGTAGATACATAATATAAAAGTATTTTTTCCAAATTAGTACTTTTAAGGGGTAAAATGGGAATAGAGGGATAAAAATGGTACCACCCAAACGGCTGCCCCTAGAATAATAAAATTCGGTGTATACATTCCTCTGATTGCATAGACACGTAAAATACACGGATTTTTTAAAATTCGTACTTTTTGGAGTTAAAATGAAAAAGGGGGTACAAATAGTACCAACCGAATGACCGCAGCTAGAGTCATGAAATTCGGAGTATACATTCCTCTGACTGCGTAGACACGGAAAATAAACGGATTTTTCCAAATTCGTACTTTCAAGGGATACAATGGTACAGAGGGATAAAAATAGTACTAACTAAACAACTACTGCTAGAATGATGAAATTCTAATTGGGTAGAAACGTCAAATAAAGAGATTTTAGATAGTCGTACTCTTAAGGGGGTAAAAATGGTACCAACCAAATGGCCGCAGCTGGAATAATGGAATTCGGTGTATACATTCCTCTGACTGCATAGACACGCAAAATAAAAAGTTTTTTTTTCCAAATTCGTACTTTTTCTTTTACGGCAAAAATTGGTTGAATCATGAAGTTAGGTTATTTTGCACTATGTACGTCTGATAATGGATTTTCAAAATTTAGACTTTTGGAATTAAAATAGAATGGAAATACAACCAACTTGAGCACCCACTATCTACCAATATTAATTAATTAAAATATTAATATTTATTAATATTTATATTTATTTAATATTAATTAAAATATTATATTTATTAATATTTTTTTTTTATATTTGTATTTGTTTTGATTTGGCTATATAAAAAAATTTTATTTTCCTGTAATATTACTGCAGTTCTACGAAAATGGACATCCTCTGTGGAATGCAACCAATGGTAGAGGGTATATAAAGTTCGGCCTGGCCGAACTTAACGCCGTTTTTACTTGTTTTTGTTTCGTGTACACTAGGATGGGTCGCGGTTCATACAAATAAAAAAGTAATTTCCATTCACCCCCGGGAATGAAGATTGAATTGTTTAATGATGATCGACAAACTATTTCGTTGCTGGGTCAAACTGTCTGTGAGCTGTACGTTCCTAAAAACACCTACACAAATCATGTTTACTGTATTTTTTGTGTTGTTGTTGTAAAATAATTAGATTTTAGTAATTATGCACTTACATAAGTAACGGGAGTAGTAAAGTCAAAGGGATTGAGAGAGGGAAATGACACTCTCTTAAATTGTTGCAGTTAATACACTCAAAAGAATTTGTTATTAAAAGAAAGCAGAAAGTGGCAGATTTTCTGCTGAAACAGCAAACAGTGTTTTGTTTTTCAAAAAAAAAAAATATACCCGTACATTGAGCAGGAAACCACATAATGAAAAAAGAAATCATACCCTCTCCAAACCAATGGGTGTTTACTGGCATATTCTGCAGAGCTCAGAATTGGAGATCCATTTGTGAGGCCATCATATGTACAGCTTGAAGTTTATTTGTGGCTTCTACTGACTTAGAACTTTGGTCACAGATGCTAGTTGCATGCACCGCTTATATATAGTGATTCCTATTGTTCCAGGTTGGAACAAACGGCCGCAACAAAATTCCATTGATCTGTTCTGTATCATCAGCTTCACTTAGGTCCAGATTTTCCCTAGAGTGGTTGCTTCGGTTTCAATTTGCCTTCTCCAGGTGTTGTCTGCCTCTTCTTCTACTGCATTTGGGGTTCCATTCTATTGTCAACATTGGTACGTCTTCATGAGTTCTTCTCAAAACATGGCCAATCCAATTCCACTTTCTCTTGGCGATTTGATTGGCGTTTATCCTGTTCTTTCCCTCTCCCTGTTTGAGATGACATTCGGCCCGAATATTCTAAACACTTTCCGTAAAGAACGGAACTGAGGTGTTCCAACAACACGGAACGCACGTTCGACGAGAAAAGACAAAGTTTGGTTTTTAAATGGATTTGTGAAGATTTACATAATTTTTGAAGTGCGCTAAATGCTTGGTTTGCCTTTTTAATGCGGTTTATAATATCCTCCCCGTCTGACGAAGAAATAACTCTTCCCAAGCATGGACAGAAGATGAGACGACTTCAAGATCTACATCCTTTATCGTAAATTCTGATTTGATGTGTTGGTGATATTGATGTCCCGTCAATACTAACATCAACGTAGACAGTTGAAATATTTCAAGTGAAAAAAGGTAGTTCGTCCTTTTTGTATCATACTTTGTCCAGGCCAACTTCGCGATTCTGCACGTGTCCTGTGTTCGACAGGCTTGCTGAAGCTTGCGATGGTAGCTCTCTTCTCTCGCTCCATTATATTTTCCTTGAAGTTGAGTTTCCTATCAAGTATGATACCCAGATATTTCGCACTGTCCGATGCCTTTTATTATCATCTTGATATAGTGCATGTGAATGACCTATAAGTAGTGGCAACAGAAGGACAATATAATAGCCTAGTAACATTTTCTGGCCGCACGCGAAATCGAACTTAGCTAACAATGATCAGTAAAATCAAATAAAAAACGCGTGATTTTTTAAAATTATTTTTAATTTTGATTGTATATTTAAAATTTTAAATTTGAATCGATCTAGCCATGTATAGGGTGGGCCATGTAATATTTAATAGTTTAAGTGCGATTCTCAGGATTGTTTCAAATTTTCACTATAGATAGAACTTTGATCTGAACACAACAAAAAAAATTTGTTGGCGCTACGGTCCACTTTCCGACTGGGGCCTTGAAAGTTCGGATATATAATTTGAGCTATAGTCATCATTCCGATGGGGTCGATATATATATCGTTGGAAAGCTTATTGAATTTACTATAAGATAGCGGAGCGGAAATTTAAAATCATTAACCCATCGGGAGCCAGCGTTAAAAAAGTGAATTTTGAACCCGCTTTTTTGGTAAAATCGACATTATCTAGAAATAGGTCTTACATTGAGGTACGCCATCGTATATATAGGTTTATAATCAAGACTTCCGGCTTTCTTTTAAGGTAGCTCTTTAACCCTCTTGGAACCGAAGATATTCAACTTCAAAGTTGTCCTATGATTTATTTATCGATTTCTTTATCAATTACGAGCCAACCATATTCTGGCCTTTATTACAAACTTCCAAGTGTTTTTTAATTTTTACAAAATATAAATTTAGTCTGCGTAGCCGGTTTTGGACATACCCCAGAGGAAAGTTTTAACCCCGGCCGAAGGCCGGCTACGCATACAAACTTTAGTCTGCGTAGCCGGTTTTAGTTTTGGACGTACCTCAGAGGAGAAAATCTTAAACCCCGTCCGAAGGCCGGCTACGTGAATAAACTTTAGTCTGCGTAGCCGGTTTTGGACATACCCCAGAGGAGAAAATCTTTAACCCTACTACTCAAAAAAAACTTGATGTTTCTGTCTGCGTGTTTACATATAAACTACTTTTAGGATGTACAATACATCCTCAATACACGCCTACAGAAAACAAAATTTTTACAGTTATTGCAGACTTTCCCCAAAAATATTATTTTGACGTTGAATATCTCCGGTTCCAGGTGGGTTACGATTCTGTAACCCACATTGAAAGAAAGCTTAAAGTGTAGGCTATAAACTGATATTAATCATCTCTTACCTCAATATCGATCACATTTCCAGATAATGTCGATTTTACCAAAAAAGCGGGTTCAAAATTCACTTTTTTAACGCTGACTCCCGATGGGTTAACTCTTATAGTAAATTCAATAAGATTTCCAACGATATATATATCCACCCGATCGGATCAGGAATGACGACTACAGCTCAAATTATATATCCGAACTTTCAAGGCCCAACACGATGGGTTAACTCTTATAGTAAATTCAATAAGCTTTTCAACGATATATATATTGACCCGATCGGATCAGGAATGACGACTACAGCTCAAATTATATATCTCGGAAAGTCGACCATAGCGCCATTTTTTTCTTTTCTTTGGTAATTTTTAACGCTCTACAAGGCTGTATTTTTTTGGACCATCGCCATTAAACTAGATTTGTTCCAAAAAATTATAGCCGCACGGATAATAGGGCTGTTTTTTAACTGGATAACTAAGCTGCGATAAGAAAAATCTAAACAAAATTAAATTCCGCCAGCGGCAATGTCAATATGTGTATGAAAACAAATTTTGGAAAAATAATTTTATGTTAAAAATTTCGGACTTAACCTGGGATAAGTCAAATTTATGGTTATCGAGGCTAAATCCAAAAAAGTCAACACAAAATATTTTTTTTTTCAAAATTTGTTTTGATAAAAATATTTATAGTGTATGTGAAAAAAATATTTTTATTTTGAGCAAAAAATTCAATTTTTTTAACGTTTTTGTTATCGCAGCTGGTTATTACACAGGAATATGCTTTATATTTATTTATTCACACACAGCTAGATGTTTGGCAATTTAATTTTTAATAACATTTTGGTTAAATGCAGTGCAAAAATACCTTGGCAGCGGCTGCAAAAACTTTAATTAAATCCAACCTTGTTTTCACGTTCAATCATATTTTTTCTTTTTGTGTTGACAATGATTTTTGTGTGACGCAGACAAGTAAATAGTACAAATTGTACTATACAAATTTAAAATTCTGGAGTGGGCAACAATTTTCTAACAAATGTCAAATTCCATATAAATGTGACATTAGAAAATCGACCTTATTTAATTTCAGATATATTTAATTCCATACAAAAAGAAGCTAGTACGCCTAATCGAACGGTCCTAATGTAAATGAATAACGTTAGGGAAGTTCTAATTCTCATTCGCAAGGTGGGACATATGACTTAAGTACTTCGGCTGTTGCGGAGTTAGATCGGCACACGATAGTGCAGCCCGGTAACGACGTATATAAACCATAAACAAATTATTTATTGGCAAGTGATACAACAAACAGAAAAACGAGTTGCCATTCAAAAACACATTACAATGTTACAATGGAAAATAACAATTCCAGGTGGAAATGTTCGTAGGAAGTACATAAAAGAAAATCTCACCTTGAAAACATTGTGATTAGAGTTTCTGCAATATCTCAAGCAAGAACGGAAATGTTTCTCTTCAGAAATAGGGAATAATTCAAAACAAGTCATACATAACGAATTTATGATTTCTAAAGTCCCATTTCAGGCGGCTAAATTCCTAATTAATGATCATGCAAAAACTAAACTGAAAACAACAAACGAAGCGGTGGCCAAACAAACAAAGAACAACACAGTCAGGGTCAGTTAAGAATCGCCTAAAACCAAACCGAAGAAGAGGGACAGGACAGCATTGAACATTGTGCGACACACTCAAAATGATCAATGACGGCAGCAACAACAACAACAACAAACGACTGCGACAGATCACCAGTGCCAGCTAGAAAAAGTAAAAAGTCAATTCAACAGAAAACAAACAAACAAACACACAAAGTCTGAAAACAACATTATCTCTGCCATTTACCACCACCAGCAAAGCAAGCCCATAAAGCATGAAGCAAGCGAAAGGCACAAAGGCAACGTACGAAAAAACACCACAACAACATGCGAGGAGTCGCGCAACACGTGCAACAAATGTGTTTTAAATTCACAGGCTATAATCAAGTAAATGCAACCAGCAGTAGCAACAACAAGCACGAATCTATAAATAGGAACAACAGAGCGAGCAACATACAAATGACATGTTTGATCAAATGCACAGTGGCAAGAGGCGCAGTTTGAAGCGGGCTTCATACATGTGTGTTTGTTTGATTGTATGTGCTATTCCGAACCGCAAACTCATTCCTTAAAAGCCATGGCAAACAGAATGTAGAATGTTGTGTGCAATGTACAAGTGCGACAAGTCCTTTGAAGTCAACTAATTTACTCTGTATGGATGTATAGGTATGTATGTATGTATGAACAACAAAATTATATACATTACCATGGATATGGCAACTTCATTCAAGCAGCAACAAGTGCAGTTTAAGAGCATTCCATTACACGGCCCTCTTCTATTTATCTCTGTCTCTCTCACTCACCCCATTACTTCCTCTCTCAGATCATTGCAAGTTAATTCGTGTGCGTGTGTGCGCGCGTGAGTTCAAGTATGTGTGTGTTGCTGACTTGTTTTGCAGAAATTTTTGTGAATGAATTTTTTAATTCCTTCATTTCTATTGAATTCGTTCTTCGCTGTGTGTGTGTGGAGTGCTCACCACCTCCTAGTTGGCCAAATCGTCGTAGATGAAGTTGTCTTGTCGGCGACAATTTTTCACTTTAACAGTTAAAGTGAAATATGTGGATTTTCCCCGTTGCAGATTAGGGGTGGGGTAGTGCACGACTTTTCGATTTGGATATGCTGGAACCCCCATTTTGTGAGGTTCAGAAAAAAATGAATGAGCCATATCTCCACTCCATAATGGAGCTCCCATACAAAAACTATTTTTTTATAAAATTTGCTCCCACCACTCTAACTACCCCAAGGAGGCGCCTAGTGGAGTCAAATGTACGACTGACCCCCCAATATTTTCTCAGAACACACCTACCCTCCAACTGCAAGCGTTGAGGTGGCCCCCATACATTTGCCTACGTTTTATATTTTTTATGAAAGAAAGGCCCAAAACTGCCACGCAATAGACCATAGAGGGTGAAGTGTAATACTGACACCCATTTAATTTCCCTCCTCATCATTTTCCCCAAACATATCTACCCCCTATCACCACTGCTTAAGGGAAAAGTTGATATACTTCTTATAATGCCTAAGGGCGCTCCCATACAAAAGAAAAATTTGTATATAATTTGCTCCCACCACTCTAGGGGAGTCAAATGTACCAAATGTTACGGCACAGCACATTGTTATGGTCATCTATTAATGCAACGTCTCTTTCGGTAGCGTCTGTGACAAGATGTAATATTTATAGCGCTTGCTGGTAGACTTCGCGATCACCCCACCACCCCCATTTTTTGACTCATTCATTTTTTTCCGAAACTCACAAAATAGGGGTTGCTGGTACCGAATCCGAAATCCGAATCGAACTCCTAAAATTCTCATACAACACTATCCCACTCCTATTGCAGATATAATCATTGTAAACAGATCGGTCGAACAGCTGATCATTTTGATTGTCAACCCCGTGATTACATTTCAGCACACTGTTTTTTACGTGGGCTTCAATATTTTTGTTCCTCAATTGAAATATTAAATATTCTTAGATCACGCAAATAAAGAAATACGTTGAAAACTCCACATAACACCGCATAGCTTCATCTAAAAAAACGAAAAATTTCCAAGTAAATTTCTTACAGTTTGCGTTAAAGACTCACTACTTTGAAAGTAAGTTTTTTCTGCCTTTCAAAGTCAAAGTAATCGGTAGTTCAAATGGCCCACCCTAAACTTATATTTGATATCAAATGTCGTTCATTATTACATACAACAATAGAATCGTTTTTGTTTGTGTGGAAATAAGCCAAAAGAACTATGATACATACACGTGATTTGAAAAATTAACAAATCGCACGAATATCTCGTTGTTTTTTTGCACCAGCTATCGAGATAATTTATCATGATAAATTTATAATCACTTCACAAATCAATTCAAACGCAATGTTGTATTTGATTTTCCAACATAGAACTTATTGAACAAACCATAAAACCCTGAAAATGTACTTCACTGAACACGCACAAAATAACAATTCATAATGGGAGTTCATATTTAAATGTTTATTGTACAAGTTGAAGGTATATTAATACAAAAACTTAACAAATTTACCATTTTTTAATGGAAAATAAGTTATATCGTTAACATAAGGCATAGATTTAGTAAATGATGCAATATATTCAACTGAAAAGTTTTTACAGAAGTAGAATCGGATTAATAATTTTACACTAATCTTCATGTGAGAACAGCCCTATACGAAGAAAACGAGCCAATAGTAATGTGAACACCTTTTTGTCGTATTGTGATTATCATGATAATATAATGCATATGAATATAACTTAAATAAACCCCAGAATGCAGTATAAACAACCAAACATGAAATCATTCATCATGTGTAAACGAGCCTCTATATAGAACACGTAATCTTTACATTACTGCAGCAGTCCACAAAGGGATAAAGCAATACCGAATAACAACTCTGTGTTCGAACTGCCTGGTGAGCTGTCACTTGTGTCGATGTGTGTTGTTATTGTTTTATTTTGTTGATAATTGCAAATAAGTTTTAAAAAAAGGTTTAGAAGCTTGAAAATATATATTCCAATCAAATTCATTCCACCAAAAATGAACATAGAAAAGTATACCCTACAGTCGATAAGACAAGATTTAATTGATAACAATCTTCAGGCAAAGGCCATAATACAGGTAAGTAGACGAAGGAAATTTTCCTTGCTATGACTAATATTTATTCGCCTTTCTAAGGACATCTTATCATATCGTGGATCTATACAAGAGTTGGAAGCTCTCAATGAAGCGGGTCGGGCGAAGTTGGCAGCGTTACGGAAAAACATAGACCGTCTCAATGATTGGGCTCGTGATACCGGTGATCCGG
The DNA here is from genome assembly GCA_947397865.1 of Polietes domitor. Lineage (NCBI taxonomy): Eukaryota > Metazoa > Arthropoda > Insecta > Diptera > Muscidae > Polietes > Polietes domitor. Next base: position 201,879,285 of record OX377618.1, read on the forward strand.
CTTTATCCAAAGAAGTCGATACTCAACGCGAACAATTCTCCAAAGTTTTACAGGCTTTCCGTAAAGCAAACGTGGCCACAATGTTGGAAATAGAAAAGGCAAACCGTGAAGAACTAATGGCCATAACGGGTGAAACTGATCTGAGACAACGCAATGTAGCAGGCGCATCGACACGTCACAATCGTGGCAGCCTGGTGTCACAAGAAAATAATGTAACCGAGAAAATGTTGGCTATTTCCCGGCATCTCTCGGAGACAACACAGAAAAGCGCCATTACATTGGAGAGCTTGGTGGCGTCCTCGCAAAACGTAGAAGCAACTCGGGATGAACTAACCAATACTGCTGGCACAATATCGCAATCGGGCAAGCTGCTAAAGAAATATGGACGACGTGAATGTACCGATAAAATGTTATTATTCTTTGCATTTGCTTTCTTCTTAGCCTGTGTCTTCTACATTGTCCAGAAGAGGTTGTTTTAGAGGTGAACGTTTGGAGTAGGTGCCTACGACAAGATGTTACGTGTTAGAGATACGAATAGATGGAAGATTAATGATAAAGGCTGGCCTCTTAGGGGGATTTTCTGCATGGAAAAAATTACCCTTTCGTTCCAAGATTGTTTTGTTTAGGGAATTCAATTAAAACACATTTAAGAAAAACTGTTTTAGAGAGTATGCATTTGTATATGTAGGTTAAAGAGAAACAACTAAACTAAAAGCTTATATCTAGTTTTAAACTAAAATTAAAATAAATCATATTTTAAATTATAATTTCAAATGTGCAAAATTATTACAATTCGTTCGAGAGGAAAGAAATCTCAGAGTTGAAGACGTATTTTTACAGTGCTCATTTCGTAAAATCTTTACTTACAATATTAAATTTATAATTCATTTTAGATATTCGTTTGTGTTGTGGAAATCAATCCTTTCCGATTTATGTCAATAATACATGTTGGTACATCAAAATTCTTACAAGTAATTTTTGGAAGCTGTGAGCGAATATATTTGTAAAAATAAACTTTTCGTTATTTTAGTGGTAAACAGAACACGACGAGAGTTAGGAGTAGAATATTCGTGGAAAATGATATCCGTTATCTGGACGGAGTTATAAGAAACAAAATAAATGGTAAATATAGAGTTTTTATTTAGCATATTTTCTATTCATTTGTACTGTTTAATATGTATTTTTATAATTTGTTATTTTAAATTTATTGAGGCTTTTTTAAATCATGTATGTTACATATAACAATATACAATGGATTTTCTTAAAACTATACTTTATTGATTTAATTAAAGTAAACAAATTTCAACATCTTGCTTTATCTTAAATCGTTAAAGCATATACAAATATTTCAACAGGTTTAGTATCCGTGTTTGCTCCCCACACTAACGTAACATGAGAGAATATCTCAACAAAAAAGTGTGCTTAAAAAAATTATAATAAATCTAAATACTTAATCTAAATGCATATACAAAAACATAAAAAAATCAAACAAAAAACTTAACCCCTATGGGATCCAGTATCAGATTTGACGTATCATAAATAAATTTGTTTGAAAAACGCTTATTGTAACTCTGGAAGTTCTTTCCAATGCAAGATCTGAGGATTTTCCTTTCCATTATTCCGAAATCGATCATCACAGACGGTAAAGCATAAAATAATGCGTATACTTAATTTATATAATAATAATTTTGTTTGTTCGGGTAATCTATTATTGTAGAAAAGTCTTCCAAAGTAACCCTTAATTTGGTAGGTCTTTCTCAGTCCCACCCGGGCATGATCATTAAATTTTACAAATTTATAGAAAGTAACTCCTAAGTATTTGAAACTGTATTTCAATTCCGCCCAGCAACAACCTCAACACTTACTCTCCGGTACGACCTTCCCCAAACAGAGCGCCTCACTCTTTGTCGTATTTATTCTGATTCCCCAATCAGTGTAAAATTTGTTCAAATGACCCGAAGCTTTTTTTAAAGCTTCGTTTGGCGTTCTCGCTTGAGCATACAAAAGGCAATCGTCCGCATATAACACACCTAAAGAATCGTAATTCTGATAATGAAAGTCGTACATATATATACTAAATAAATGAGGAGCTAAGATTGATCCTTGAGGAACGTCACAAGACACTGTATTCAGTGATGAGTATTCATTTTCTACTTGAATGCAGAATTTTCTATTTGTAAAGTAACTTTTAAAAATTTTAACTATATGAGGATCAAATCCTATTTGTATTAATCTATAGATCACTCCATCATGGTAAGTCCTGTCAAACGCCTTTTCTACGTCCAAAGATATGGCCTTGCTTCTTAAACTCTTAATAAAATCAGTATGAAATTTTATCAGTGCATCCACTGTCGAATGACCCTTCCTAAATCCAAATTGGAAATCTGAAATATAATGTTGATCTAATCCTAAATCCATTTTCACTCTTGAAACCTTTTCGAATAATTTGCCTAAATTCGACAACAGTGAAATCGGCCGAAGATGGATGATATCAGTTACATTCTTCTTCTTTGGTATAGGAAGAACCTTAGCTACTTTCCACTTATTAGGGAAGTACGAATTATTTTAACAGTTATTGAAAACTATAACTAAATATTCTATGGCCTTTGCAGAAAATTTTCTAATCAGAAAGTTCGATATGTCATCTAATCCAGAAGACCTTTTATTGTTAAGTGAACTTGACAATTCTACCACTTCGTCTAATGTAGTGATCCACTTGTATTAATCGAAGAATAATGCTCATTAAATTCCACCAAATGTATCGGAACCTGAGAAAGCGAGTTCCCAATAGCAGTCTGAATTGCGCGCATATTTTCGATCGGTGGAGAACCATTATAAATTTCAGACAAGTGTTCACATAGTGCATATTGCTTTATCTTAAATCGTTAAAACATATACAAATATTTCAATATTTAGTATTCGTGTTTGCTCCCGACACTAACGTAACATGAGAGAATACCTCAACAAAAGAGTGTACTTAAAACTAAAAACTAATAATTGTCACCAGAAATCCAAAGGGGTCTATCATCACTTTTGAAAATTTTGCAAAAAAATGAATACTATGAAAACATTTTACTTTTTACATTAGAAAGTATATCGCGTCCTAACATTTGCGCCGACAATTTTGGGAATACACAGTAAAGTTTTTCAAACAAGAATGCTTTTCGGACTGTTTGAATTTCGCTCATAAAGACGCCATTTTTGGCTAAAGAAGGCTACAATTTGGTGAGGATGTGTATTTTGGTGTAATGCATTATTGCCAATCAAAAACCCAAAGTTGGATTTAAGGCTCTGTTACATTTCTGATGACGATATATCTGCGTCTTAATATAGAAATAATGCATCTCGATTTTTACAAAATCGTTTTTTTAATTTAATTACAATAGATTATTCTCAAATATATCTACTTCCCATGAAAAAAGATGTTTGCAACTTCACAATTAAATTTATTGTCTGGTTTTGATAAATATGCATTAATTTGTTGTCAAGTTGCCTTGTATTTCAAGCTGATCATGCAACATTATAGTGCAGAATCAAACTGTTGCATTGCCATCAACTATATCCTGTCTAGCCTTTGTTATTGATTGTCATCTTTAATTAACTAGTGATGTTACGAATATATGCTCCAAAATCAATTTCATTTAACTTTCCTAATCTTGAATTATGTTAGCATGGCGTTTTAAGATTTGTTAGCAGTTGACATTTTTTCTTGATATTAGACGCTTATACTACTTATATATACTTACAAACTTGGCAAACCATGTTATCTCAGTTCCGACTTTGCCTTTTTGAATTCCAGCAGGAATTCTCAATTACTTTTAGAACGTTTTCATGGCGGATTTTTATAACGTTCATTTGAGGTCCGTGTTCGAAGACTTTGGAATTCTCTGCCTGCAAGCGTTGCGAACTTTTCTATTGGACCGAAGACATTTAAGGAAAAGTAGCATTTCCACTTTCTTGGTGGTTTTCATATTTTTGTCATCACTGGCCGTCATTGCCTATGTATTTAGATCTGAGATTATTATAGGTGTGGAAAATGTGTGTTTTGTATATTGTTAGGTATTTACATTTTGTATATGAGATAAGCAATTTTTTGTTGTTTCTGTCCCTTGAGGTCTCTCAAATAAAATTTTTAAATTTACAATACTTTTTGATGAAGTATGATTCAATATATGATTTCTATAGAGTTGTGGAGTTCTAAATCATACAGGACGTGAGTAACAGGATGTTTCTTACTGCAGATATCGGTTAAATAAAAATAATATTTGAATGTTCTTTATTTTAAAAATCTTTATTATGTATCACTTCGAATAATAAAGACGGACTTTCTTGTTCTTGAAGAAATCCAATAAAAATAAGACCAATTTTAATTACAAGATAGATACTCAATAATTGAAATCAGAGACTTCACTTTTGTTATCGCCTTCCTACGCAGACACAACTTACCAAATTTGCTGGTTCTATTTTGAATAATCTTTGTTACACAAAAATAAAATTTATTAATTCTGTGATTTATGTAAATGATTTTATAGGACTAACTCGTAATGTTGTCTATAGGCAACATTGGAGATGAAAGGGTTAATGACATTTTATACATCTAGTTTAATTTGTATTATTCGTGGACTGTATATTATTTCTATAAATATATAGTCCGTAATGGGCTTTATAGATTAATAAAACGAATTGAAGGTTTCTCCTATAAACAAAATGAAAATCGTTAAACCATCGATATATTCTGGGCAGTAGTTCATTTTATAGCCTCCTCCAGGGTATTATGGCTTTGTGAATTTGTAAAACCCTTCGTTTATTATAGTGATCGACTTAGAATCATTTTCTGAATCGATTTAGCCATGTCCGTCTCTACATCAAAGTACTGGACGAAATTATTCCAACAATACTTGACACAAACATTTTATGCATGCCTATGACGTTGATCATTGACACGTTTTTGCATATATAGGGTCCGCCAAAGAACTTTTTTTTTGAAAATGCTATAAAAAAACTATTGAATATTTTCTCAAATTTCTTTTTTTATTTGAAAGTACAATCATTCCGGTTAATAATGGAAAATAATTTCATTCAAATGGCTGCCTCGGGCACCCCACAAATAATAGTCCAACGGTTGAATAGTTGAAAAAAACGTTAGATGGTGGACCCTATATTTATTTTAAGCAATTTTAGCAATTCTATCAGCCCTTTCTTTAAGTCAGGATAACAAGCGACGATACCAATTATTTTAATAAAGTGTTATTTATTACAAAAAGTAAGAACCATATTTTTTCACAATTGCAATATATGTAAACGTTTTTCCAAGAATTAATTTTATATTGACAACTTGAACTTTTGATAACCATAACGTTCACTTACTTACTTATTACTTATCTAGACATTTAATACTTATCGTCGTTATATTGTCGCTTAGTCACACATCGTGAGGTCTCACAAATACTGTTAGAAAATATATGAATCAGGGAATATACTTTGTAGAAAGTATGTTTTCTAGCAAACAAAGAAAAAATATTACTTTAAGGGGGACATTTTTGAGGAGTCGAGACTGATATAAATATATGAAGAGAGTATTTTTATCGGAGATATCATAACGAATAACTGGACGAATTTGGAAAGAGTTTTGCTCATATCATAACGAATAACTGGACGAATTTGGAAAAAGTTTTGCTCAATTCTGGTTGATGGACTATAATCTTGATTGATAAGAAAACAAAACTAAGAGTTTCAAAGAGGTAATACTAAATTTGGCAGCAGGACTCAATTTGGGGTATCAGAAGATGATTGAATTCTGGTGAACTTCAATTACATAAAATAATAAATTATGTTGATCACTTACATATCAGACGACGAAATTTTGCAAGAATAATCGATATGTCAAGCCAATACAAGAAAAGTCAATATGTAAGTGTGTATAGATGCATATACGTTTCAACAATGAAGATTAATTTGGCATAATAGCTCATGTCTCTGACATCTAACCATAACCACATAAGAGGACCTTAATCAGCAGTTATTCACCGAATTTAATAATATTTATATGGAGCCATAATTTTGTCTAATATTTGTCCAACATACCTATTTTATCGGAAGGACATTCAATAATTTAAATGGAGAATTATACCTAACCCTCTAACCGACAATTTTTTAATAATTAAAAATATACAGTGGCCGACAAAAGTCAACATACGACCCACATTTTTGCGTTTTAGCGAGTTCCAAAAAATATTTGAAAAAAGTAATGATGCGGTTTTGTTTGAAATCGTTTTTTATTCATATAACAATAACAAAATGCTTTACTTCAATATAAACTTAAAAGATATTGGCAAAATAAACAAAAAACACCTTGACAAAAGTCTACATACGACATAGCATCCCATGCTTTACGTCATTTTTTATAATGTACTTTGTAGGAGAATTGACGAAATTTGTATTGTCATTTGTCTTGTGCTTGCTCTTCTTTAAATAAATATAATTCAAGAAACATTAGTCCGCGAAAATGGCTTTTCGTAAAGAAATTGCAACTGATATTCGAAATTTAAAAAAACTTAGTCGACGAGATGAAAGCTTTATTTTAAAAGAAGCTAATGAAAACCCGAAAGTGAATGCTACAATGTTGTCCAAACAACTCGCAGAAAGGTCGGATACAATTGTACATCCAAGAACAATTCAAAGAAGTCTGAATAATAATGGTTTCCGAAGCAGTACGCCACGCAACCTCTTATAAGTGAAAGGAATCGTAAGCTTCGCCTAAAATTCGCCCAGCAACACTTGGACAAGGGATTAGACTTCTGGAAGCGGGTTTTATTTACGGACGAGTCGAAGTATAATATATTTGGAAGTGACGGGAGAGCCAAAGTATGGAGAAAAGCGAATACGGCAATGAATCCGAAGAATTTTCTTGCTACGGTAAAGCATGGTGGTGGCAACGTAAAGGTTTGGGGTGCCGTCGCGGCGTCTGGATTTGGAAATCTTGCGTTTATTGAGGGTAACATGGATCGCTATCAATATAAATCCATATTGGAACAAAATCTGAAGGCATCGGTCGATAATTTAAACCTCGGAGAGCGCTGGATTTTCCAACAAGATAACGATCCGAAGCACACAGCCCAATTTGTTAAAGATTGGCTGATTTACCATGCTCCAAGACAACTTTATTCGCCGCCACAAAGCCCCGGCCTGAATATTATTGATCATGTGTGGGAGATTCTGCAACGCAGGATCCGAAAACATCACATAACTAGCGCCCAAACGCTAAAAAACAAGCTGGAAGAGGAATGGCGACAAATATCACCTGCGGAATTGGAAAACTTAGTTGCATCAATGCCCAGACGATTGCTGGCTGTTGTAGATGCTCATGGTGGACCAACAAAATATTAAATTATATAATAGTATCATTTTGTCACGTTAAATTGCATTTTTTATGTCTCATCTCAAACCGTATGTAGACTTTTGTCAAGGTTTTTTCTGCGTATTCTGTTAATATTTTTTGTGTTTATATTGAAGTATTGCATTTTGTTATTGTTATATGAATAAAACACGATTTCAAACAAAACCGCATCATTACTTTTTTCAAATATGTTTTGGAACTCGCTAAATCGCAAAAATGTGGGTCGTATTTTGACTTTTGTCGGCCACTGTATGTTCAGAATATTTTTTTTCTGGAATAATTGTGCTCAAATAAAATCAGAAAAAGTATCGGAAACTTAGTTCGAGAGCCAGATGATAAAAGGTGAGAAGTGTCTTGCGTCCTCTACACACAAAGCATTTTTTCACATGCACTGAAATTAGTTAGTCGCACCTTATCAAAAAAAATATAAATTAAAATCATGAAATTCGGTGTATACATTCCTCTGACTGCATAGATAAGCAACATAAAAAGAAATTCCCAATTTCGTTCTTTCAAAAGGATAAAATGGTACCAACCAATCGGCTACAGCTAGAATAATTCGGTTTGTACATCCCTCCAATTACGCCGATATGCAAAATAAAGGAATTTTTCGAAATTCACACTTTAAAAATTCTTTATAAAAAAAGAAATAAAACTGGAAGTGAACAAATGGCTAGAATCGTGAAACTAAGTTATCTTGCAGTGTGAACGTGGGAGATAATGGTTTTTCAAAATTCGTGCTTTTGGAATCAAAATAGGATGGAAATACTACCAACCAAACGGCTGTAGCTTAACTGTTCACTATCCCCTAATATTTATCGTTGTTAAGCTTTTTTTGAAGATGGCTGCCTTATATTTATTTACTTTTAATTTAACTTGAGGTGTTCTTTTGATAAATATATTTTTTCAATATTTTTATTTATTTTGGTTTGGCTTTAAAAAGAAATGTAACATTTTCTTATAATGTTACTGCACTTCTAATCTGCAAATAATACTGTGGAATGCAATCCACGGTGGAGGGTATATAAGGTTTTGCCCGGCCGAACTTAACACCCTGTTTACTTGTTTTCTTTGACATTAACATAATTGTTATTGAACTAATGCCACTGAAAGACCCATACAATTGAATTCGATTCGATTTATGAAAATTTAATAAAACCTATCTTAAATTTTAGGCGACATGTCACGATTTAAATTTCTGTTTCATATACCTATTTTTTTATTATTTTTCTTTACTTCTGCCATTTTTGCAAGGGCAAAAATGTACATCTAGTTTATTAATTATTATTTGTATAACTTATATCAACTACTTATAACAAGTAATTCACTGTTAACAAGTAATTAATTTTAATGTAATAATTAATTTAATTTTATCGATTCGAATACGTATTTATTCGGTTGGTTCTTACAGCCAAATACAACAAGTATATATTGGTATTCCGTGTAGGGTTTAATTCAATGATTCAAATAATATCAAAGTGATTCATATAACCCCCAGATAAAAAATAAATCCCACATAGCTGATGTAACTATATACTCATCAGGAATGTGAAGTAAAATTTAAAAATTGTTGCGAATTTTTTTTTAAATTTTAGTTTATTTAATTTCAAATAAATATCTAGTTCCAATTAAGTCTTAGAAGGCATTACGAATTTCAATACGGGCACCTGGGAACACCGCCCGGATTGGTGAATCCATTGGTGTTAACCATGCGGCAAATGTCTTTGTACGATCTCTCCTTCTTAGGCTGTGCAGGAGTTTGGTACTGTTGAGGCCTTGACGGTGGTGGATAATAGTAATAACCGTTGGCATTCTGTGGATATTGTGGATATTGTGGATAAGCCGGCTGGCTGGGATACTGATATGAGTGGGCATTGTAATATTGTCGCTGCTGTTGCGGAGCTGCTGCTGACAATAGGCGGCTTTGCAATTTGCTGGATACAACACAATTTGTCATAAATGCCAGCAGCATTATTGCGATTGTCAATGATCCAATTAATTTCATTATTATTCTTCGTTTGTTAAGTAATTACACTTTCTTCAAATACAGTTCTACAGTTCCTGTGGTTTAGTCTATTTCCTTAGTGTTACTGTTCTCTGATTCGGTTTCGTCGTTATGCATCAACTGAACAATGAATACAGAAGAGCTTTTGGAGAATCCATCCATACGCCCGTATAATACAGACTGATAAGGCTTTACCTTGTACTATATGCTGTGCTGTCTCATCGTGTGCGAGCTTAGCGGTTTGTTTTCTTGAACCATCACGACGACTTTTTGTTGTTCTTGAAAGTACGGAGAATAATATTGAATTTATAGGAAGTATGTGATAGAGCCCATAGGAAATACAGTGCGAACTCTTAACGCTAGCTTAGAAATGTAAGCCGGAAAACAAATAAAAATCACATAATCATTGTAAATCGATTAAGTTACAAGTGTCATAGGTTCTTAGCACAGATGCAAAGAATCAGCAGCATCCGTTGAATAGATAGCGAGAAGTCATTCTGGCCATATCTCCCGCGAAAATGAAAATTGTGCAAAAATATCAAATTTGTATTTTTTGTTTATCGTGCTCTACTGAGATACTCACTTTTTTGTCGAAAAATCTCGAATTTTCAAAAAACACGGACGACTTTAAACCCTAGTAATTTATTTGGTATAGGGTAGGGTATAATTTATTTGGTATTTCCTATGAAAAAGTGCCTTGACGAGAACTTTTGATACGAAAAAGTGCCTTGACGAGAACTTTTGATACGGAAAAGTGCCTTGACGAGAACTTTTTCTACGAAAAAGTGCCTTGACGAGAACTTTTGATACGAAAAAGTGCCTTGACGATAACTTTTGCTACGAAAAAGTGCCTTGACGATAACTTTTTCTACGAAAAAGTGCCTTGGCGATCACTTTTCCTATGAAAAAGTGCCTTGACGAGCACTTTTCCTATGTAATAGTGCTTTGACGAGCACTTTTCGTATGTAAAAGTGCCTTGACGAACACTTTTCCTATGTAAAAGTGCCTTGACGAACACTTTTCCTATGAAAAAGTGCCTTGACGAGCACTTTTCATATGAAAAAGTGCCTTGACGAGAACTTTTCCTATGAAAAAGTGCCTTGACGAGAACTTTTCCTATGAAAAAGTGCCTTGACGAGAACTTTTTCTACGAAAAAGTGCCTTGACGAGCACTTTTCTTATGAAAAAGAGTCCTGACGAGCACTTTTCCTATGAAAAAGAGTCCTGACGAGCACTTTTCCTATGAAAAAGAGTCCTGACGAGCACTTTCCATATTTGACGTTGAAAGGTAGAACAACATTCATTTTTATTTTCAGGTTTATGTTTGACATTTGCAATATGGGACGCTATACGCTCGAACAAAATCGGGAAATATTAGAAACTTACAACCAAAGTAGTGCGTCTTTAATGCAAACTGTAAAAAATTTACATGGAAAATTTTCGATTTTTCACATGAAGCTCACTTTCATCTTAGTGGCTATGTCAATAATCAAAATTGTCGCATATGAGGTTCAGAGAACCCACACGTGACTATTGAGAAGCCAATGCATCCACAACGAGTCACTGTTTGGTGTGTATTTTGGGCTGGCGGCATCAATGGCCCATGTTCTGAAAAAATGGGTTTATCGGATGAAGTACTGCCGAGCCAGTCGTGGAAATATATGAATGATATTGTGTTCCATTGTTAAATAACAAAGTTGATCCTTTCCAATAAAACCAGAAATTTAAAAAAATAATCAGTACTTCTTTTTATAGCCGATTCTAATTTTAAATGGCCCACCCTATATATAGGTTGGCTAGTAATTTTGTTAATTAAGCCAAAGAGTTTTATTTACAACTTCGGTGTGTTTGGTGATCCCCACTGGAATTTTCCGGCAACATTTTTCATAGACTATTATAATCCTTAAATGTCCTTTTTAAAATGATTGAAATGATGATTTTCTCAAAAAATTGGTCCATAATAGAAGGAACTAGGTGCTAGAGGATTAAGATCTTTCACAAAAATGATACTCATAAAATTCCACAATATAATTGTGTTAATAAGTATTCTCTCAGACATTAACTTACAACATTTTTTCCGCTTATTATAATGCTTTCTTCGACCAAAAAATGAAAACTTTGACCCACTGTACAAAGAAACTCAGACCAATTGGACTATAAGTTTATTCTGTAAAAGGGTATACTCAACAAAGTCTTAATTTGTTGGAAAGTGTAATTAGTTGCTTCAGAATAATTTGTTTCTATGGCCAAGAACACCATAAATACATTTAGTTATCCAACCTTAATTAGATCAAACCTTTTAAAAAACAACGTTCCTAAAGGTAAACACCCCTTAGAGTTCGACTGTAGACCTCTTGGAAGGCAAGATTGTTTTAAAAAGCAGTTGAAATGTTGACTTCGAGAATGACCACGTTCGAGTCGCTCACATGCCCCGATTTATATTCATACACTAGCGGCATAAAGATATACTTCTAATAAAGTCAACTTTTAGTTTGAAATTGTACAATCTCATTATTACATTTTAATTTAAGGTTCTACACGTCTATATTTGGAAACTGTAATCCTCCTAGCTCATTTCGCTAAGATGCTAGCATACGTCCAAGGGACTGACATGGATTTTATATTGATCAAAATTACATACAGGAATAAATACTTTATAGGATTTCATATATTTTTGGGCTGTACGCAATGTAATCTGAAATATACCAGCAGTTTATACCCGGCTTCAAACAGGTAATGATATTTATTAGAAAACTCTACACTCTCTTTGTACTCATAAATGAAGTTGAATGAATGCACTTTGGTTTTGTGCACATATGCTATTTAACATAACATAGCCAATAATTTTGTGCCACTATTTGGGTGGCGTATGAGTTATGTTTTGATATTGATGATAATATTACTCATTCGCTCAAGTATCAAACTATGAGTAAGTGTAATGGAAATCATCAAAAAGAGATTAGTTGATGTAATTTACTTTCAAATAGTTTGTATCTAGTGTATATTCGTCGATAAAATTGATATTTAGTCGATATTCGTCAATTTAAGTAGCTGAAAATATGGAAAATGGTCGATTTTAAATTTTTAATATTTTAAGAAGACTTAAGACAACCTAAAAAAGACTTAAGACAACCTTATGTATAGCATTGTTGCATATTCAAAGACTTAATAACAAGGTTATTAAGATGTACAGTACAGTTTATACGAAATATAATCTTTTAAAATAAATTTGTAATTTCTAAATAATGACCCTATGTTCCTTATAGGAATTTCAGGATTTAATGTATAGTAAATTCCAAACATATCAGGGGAAGTATGCACGACCCGGTACTTAGCACATACACTTCTATCAGTTTCAATACAAATTAGGTGTAATTTGTAGTGCATATGTTCAAGTTTTTGTGCCGACTAACCTTTAAAATAAAAATTTTGAAAATTCCCTTCGGTTGATACCCTTTGTGACTCATTCTATAGCTGAGAGAATTAAATAAAAAATAGTTTAAAAGAAATTTCGGAAAAAATCCACCTGTTTTGCGTGTACCTACACTTCGAATATCAGAATTCCAGTGGTATTTCTTTTTTTGATTGCGTGACCATTCTCCATCACAGTGCCTAAAGGCACCATTTTGACTAAAATACTTTGGTTATCCCTCTTTGTTCTGCTTCGCCTTAAAATTAAAAATTATGATAAGTTTATTTGTGAACTCAGAAAAATAATAAAATCCACAATCCAGTTTAGTTCAAAAATTGTACTCCAGTTTAGTTAAAATTACCTTAAAAGTTGGAAAATTAACTAAGTATGTGTAAAGTTTCCTTATTTCAAAGTCTTCGTAAATAGACAAAGGGTAGTAAATTGGAATTGGGATGATTGGATGATTATTTATTCGACCTGTATTTGGATGTTTGGTTGTTTAATAACACTGTCCAACTGCATTTTTGGAACTGAGTAGCGACCCATTAATTCTGAAAGGGCATATTGAGTAGATCATTTTTGTAGAATAAACTTATAGCCCAGCAGGTCTGAGTTTCTTTTTACAGTGGATCAAAGTTCTATTTTTTTTCGTCGAAGGAAGCATTATACGAAAGTGAAAAAAACTGTTGTAAGTTAAGTCTGAGAGAATTCTTATTGTCAGAACTATATTGTGGAATCTTATGAGGATTATTTTTGTGGAAAATCTTAACCCTCTAGCTCCTCTCTTTATGGATAAATTTGACCTTTTTGGAGAAAATCAAGAATAGTGTCTTCTAAAAGGCATTTAAGGATTAAAATGTTCTACGAAAAAAATTGCCGGAAAATTTCAGTGGGGGCACCTAAAACATCAAACTTGTAAATAAAGTTCTTCACGCTGAAATAGCCAACTTAACAACAAAATTAGGTTTAAAATTCGTCCATGTTGTTTTGGAGGATCGATCAATTTCCACAAAAATTGTGGGTATTTCGGTAGAGCGCGATAAACACAAAATACGAATTGAATATCTTTGCAAAATTGTTATTTTCGCGGGAGATATGGTTTTATTCAAAATGTGTATAGACATATGGTAATGTGGAACACATCATTAATTCCCCATTTCCGTCTTTCCCGAATTTAAGGTAGCTTAGTCTCCATTACTCTTTCCATTTAAGGTTCAATAGATTTGATAAGGTGGCAGCATTGTTTATTCTTAAATCCCAAAGAAAAATCTGGCAGCATTAATTAAGCGAGTAGCAATCATCTATCTTGTTAAGCGAGTAAATTCCATATAATTATTAAGTCAGTAACGCTAACTAGCCTATTGAGCTAGTTATAATATTGGTATACGTTAAATGAAAATTTTGATCAGTTATTAGAATCTGTGGTACATACAATCTTGGCTTTACGATTTAATAAATGAGTTATTGAAAATAATTTTAACTCGCTGATAGGGATGTTGTGTTTCTCTAAGCCGGGTTAACAAGCTTCGTCAGCAAAAACCTTAATAAATATTGAATTTTTTACTCAAAATAAAAACCCATTATCTCCAACTTCAATGTAGAAGCTTGCATTAAAACAAATTCCCAAACAATAATTTTATGTTGGCTAGTCATCAACAATTTTAATATAACATTATTTTTTCAAAATATGTTTGCTATACTCACCTTTAAAAAGGGTGGTTAAATTTTAAGGGTCGATGTTGATTTTGAATAAAAGACAAATTATTTAGGAAATTATTGTAATCTCTTTTTATTGGGATAATTTTGGTATGGTTCAATTATGTATGGAACAAAATATCGGCCAAATGGCCGCCGCGACCTCGGCACACCTCCATCCGATGGTCCAAATTTTCGATGACGCTGAGGCATAATTGAGGTTCTATGCCGTTAATGTGACGAATTATCTCTTCCTTTAGCTCTTGAATTGTTGCTGGCTTATCGACGTACACCTTTTCTTTCAAATAACCCCAAAGAAAGAAGTCCAACGGTGTCAAATCACATGATCTTGGCGGCCAATTGACATCGCCACCACGTGAGATAATACGGCCATTGAATTTGTCGCGCAAAAGAGTCATTGTTTTGTTAGCTGTGTGGCAAGTGCCACCGTCCTGTTTAAACCACATATCTTCCAATTCGGACCATAAAAAGTTCGTTATCAGTTCACAGTAACTGCCTGAGCGGCCTCATTTTGGAAAAATACGCCCCGATGATGCTGCCAGCCCATAAACCGCACCAAAAAGTCCCTCTTAGTTTTTCGACAATCACTCTTGGATTATCATTCGCTCAAATGCGGCAATTCTGCTTATTGACGAATCCACTGAGGTGAAAATGTGTGATTAAATTGACCGAAAAAATCACGAAGTGCACGATATGCATTTTGATTTGAACGCCCATTTTCATAATAAGTCGGAATAACTTTAACGCGTTGCTCGATTGTGTATCTTTCCATGGTTCAAATTGAGTTAGTCTGAAATTGAGAAATGTCAAATTAAATGCAGAAAAATACTTCACGTTTAGGTGTGGTTCACATTCAAAATCAGTCCTTACATTTTAACCACCCTTTATTAATTAAGACAATTAAATTTTAACTCAAAATATTTGTTTTTAATTGTTGCCAACAGCAATATCAATGTGTGTGTGTGAAAACAATTTTTGAAAAAATAATTTTGTGTAAATCCAAAAAAGTCAACACAGAATGTTTTTTTTGAAAATTTGTTTTCATATAAATATTATAATATATACTACAGTTGGCGACAATGTGAAAAAATATTTTTTTTTTATATTTTGGCTGTTTCTTTAAGACTCGATAACGAAAACCTAAATACAAAATTAAAATTTAACTCAAAATATATTTTTTAAATTGTCGCCAAAAGCAATGTAAATGTGTGTGTGAAAATAATTTTTAAACAAATTTTGAACTTATTCTGGATAATTATCCATGTTAGTCAAAATTGTGGTTATCGAGGCCAAGTCAAAAAAAGTCAACTCAAAATGTGTTTTTTTTCAAAATTTGTTTTGATATAATATTATTATTATATATACCGTACGACAATTTTTAAAAAAAGTCGTTACACTTGAACCGGATGATATACGTATGAAACTATAGGCATAATGGAGTTACTTGGCGATTTTGGGTTTTCATTTCCTGTTGCTCCTTAAAAGGACTACAAAGTTCCAAAGGATACAATTTTTAGAAAAATTACGGTATTAGTATATAATTAAAGAGGAGAATATCTGTTAATACTTCAAATATCTTGCTTCTATCTGTATTAGTTCAGCATTAACATCTATTTACCCTTAGTTTGTCTAGTTTATGGTTACTAATACTAAACTGATACAGATAGAAGCTTGGAATTTAAATTATTTTAAGCACTCTCTTTAATTTGGCATACCGGTGTCATAGGGTGCGAATAAGTATTAAAAATAATTCTTGAAAATTTGTATCCTGTGAAAATTTATAGTCCTTTTAAGGGGGAACAGGATGAGAAAATTAAAAAACTGAAAACGTCAATCTATATATATAAAAAAGTTGCGTTTCTGACTGACTGACTTATCATTGACCAGCCTCCAGACCAAACGGCTGAAGCCAGGGTCATGAAATTTTCAGAGTAGTTCCCAAATATGACGCAGACGTCGACTAAGAAAGGGTTTTACGAAATTCGTACTTTTAGGGAGTAAAATGGGACAAAAAGGGATAAACATCGAACCTTCGTCCTGACCAAACTGTAGTAGCTAGAAACATGAAATTCGGCGTGTTCCTTGCAATGACCATGCCGACGAGCTACAAGTAGGGATTTTTCGAAATTTGTACTTTTAAGGGAGGAAAGATACAAAAAGGGATAAAAATGGTACCAATTCACGAATTGCAGCTAGAATCGTGAAAAATCGGTATTTACATTTCTCTGACAACTTAGACTTGCAATATAAATTGATTTTTCGAAAATTGTACTTATAAGGGGTGAGCGGGACAGAAAGGGATAAAAATTGTACCAACTAAATTATTACACCTAGAATAGTGAAATTTGGTATGTAAATTCCTCTGACCATATAAAAGTAAAATTGGATTTTTCGAAAATTGTAATTTTAAGGGGCGTGTGGGATAAAAATGGTACCAACTAAAGTATTACACCTAGAATCGTGAAATTTGGTATGTAAATTCTTCTCACAATATAAAAGCGAAGTAAAATTAGATTTTTCGAAATTTGTACTTTTAAGGGACACGCGGGATAAAAATGGTACCAACTAAAGTAGTACACCTAGAATAGTGAAATTTGGTATGTAAATTCCTCTGACCATATAAATGCGAAGTAAAATTGGATTTTTCGAAATTTGTACTTTTAGGGGGCGAGCGGGACAAAAAGGGATAAAAATGGTACCAACTAAAGTATTACAGCTAGAAACGTGAAATTTGGTATGTAAATTCCTCTGACCATATAAAAGCGAAGTAAAATTGGATTTTTCGAAATTTGTACTTTTAGGGGGCGAGCGGGACAAAAAGGGATAAAAATGGTACCAACTAAAGTATTACACCTAGAATAGTGAAATTTGGTATCTAAATTCCTCTGACCATATAAAAGCGAAGTGAAATTTGATTTTTCGAAATTTGTACTTTAAAGGGCCAGCGGGATAAAAATGTTACCTACTAAATTAGGTGTATTAATAATAGTGAAATTTGGTATGTAAATTCCTCCGACCATATAAAAGCGAAGTAAAATTGGGGTAAAAAGGGGTAAAATCGTGGGGTAAAAAGGGATACAAGTTGAACCAATTAAAGTATTGCAGCTATAGTCGTGAAATTTGGTATGTAAATTCCACTGACAACGTAGTAGCGCAAATCTAAATGGATTTTTAGAAATTATTACTTATTAGGGGTGAGTGGGACAAAAAAGGATAAAAATTGTAGCTACAATAGTGAACTTTGGATTGTAAATTCCTCTGGCAACGGATAAAAGTAGTGCCAACTAAAGTATTGGAGCTATAGTCGTGAAAAGTGGTGTGTAAGTTCCTCTGACAATTTAGAAGCGATAATCTACATGAATTTTTCGAAATTTGTACTTATAAACGGTGAGCGGGATAAAAACAGTACCAACTAAAATAGTGCAGCTACAGTTGCGAAATTTGGAGTGTAAATTCCCTGACAACGTAGAAGCGCAATCTAAATGGTTTTTTTTTAAATTTGTACTTATAGAAGGTGAGTGGGACAATGAGGAATAAAAATGGTACCAACTAAAGTATTGCAGTTATAGTCGAGAAAATTGTAGTGTAAATTCCTCTGACAACGTAGACTTGCAACAGAAATGGATTTTTTTGATTTAGTATGTAAATTCCTCTGACCACGTAGAAGCGCAGTAAAATTGGACTTTTCGAAATTTGTACTTTTAATGGATGCGCGGGACGAAAAGGGATACAAATTGTGTACAGCCCTTTAATTACGTAAACGCGGAACATAAATGGATATTTCAAAATTTGTAATTAATACAACGATACCTCCCGACAAGAAATAAATGTGTTACTAAATAAAGTACATATTTTTAGGGGAAGCAAAAATACATACAATACAACCTATAGTGGTTTTTCAAAATGTGTACCTTTTGGGAAAGAGTTGCAAAAAGTTATAATGTAGCTGGCTGCATCTAGGAACATGAGATCGAGGATATAAATGGTGGTAATTTATTGTTCAAAACTTGGTAGAAAATGATAAAAATTATACATACGAAGGAGTTCAGCTAAAATAAAGACAAAGACAGATACGGATAAAATTAACAAATAACTGGCTTTTTCGCGTGCGAAGCAGCGGGTACTGCTAGTTTATTATATTTCACCTATAGTTTCAGATGTATATCATTTGGTTTAAGTGTAATATGGACTGTGAAAAAAATATTTTTTATATTTTGGCTGTTTTTTTTAATCCTAAATAAAATGTTAAAATTTCACTCAAAATATTTGTTTTAATTTGCCATCAACAGCAATATCAATGTGTGTATGAAAACAAATTATGAAAAAATTTGATTTTATGTTAAAAATTTTGGAGTTAGCCTGGATAAGTATCCGTGTCGAAAATTATCAAAATTATGTCAATTAGTCAAAATTATAATTATCGAGTCAAAGTCAAAATTGTATTGATAAAAATATTATTAAATTGTAGTTGGCGATAATGTGAAAAAAGGAGTAATAGCTCACTATCAAGGCGTATTTATAAAGGTGATAGCAGGAGCCCAGCTGATTGAAATTTTTTTTTCATTCAAAAGTAACCGAAACTGTCAAATCCGATATATTTTGCTTTGACAGTATGGCTCACCATTCAAGAAATTACTTGTATTTTGTTGTTGTCGAATTTGTTTTTGCTCTGTTGCTATCACCTGTATAAATACGCCTTGCTCACTCACTATTGTAAAATCGCTTTATTTCTAGAGAAATTGTTCAGTGTCTAATGTTCACTGAAAAATCGTACAGTTGGCAGCGCTGAGAATTAATTTAAAAGTCAAGAAAAACAATGAGAGCAATATTTACACAATTCGTACTGCAACAAATCAACGCCAAAGCGAATACAATAATGAAAGAAAGCAAAATACAAAATAAGGTAGGAACGAGAGAGAGAGAGAAAGCAGAGCGAGCAAGCGAGCGGATAGGCCTCCACAAATGCTTTCGTGCACTACGAAATAAAATCATTGTAAACGTGAACGTGAACATTAAACCATCGAGTCGAGTGTTGGTCGCACAGACACGGAAGTAAATCGATTGAAAGTGAAAGAAACAAGAATAAAATTCGTTCGCCAAACCAACGCTATTTTAAAGTAAAGACATTAAAAAGATTAGCTAAAGTCCACTGTTGCAATAAATGGTAAATTGTTTTTAATTAAACTAAACTAAAGATCATAAAAAACCTAAACTAAAGTCAACCAGTGCGAACGAATGAATGTGTAACAACAAATGCGAAACAACACGGCGGCACACACATTATTTTTGTTTACGTGTCTCTGTCTCTTGTATTGTTGGCCCTTTTTTGGGGAGGGGGGGGGTTGGCTTTTTTGGTTTGTATGTTTTTATTGGTGCAGTCATGAGTACACTTATGATTAAAATGCACTCTATGTTATGCTACCGGTTGTTGTTTTTGCTTCTAACATATACGGCTGCACAGTGCATCGCTATTTGGTGAATTTGTCGTAAAGTAAAAGTTATACAAAATATTACGTGTTTCTCTTGAACCTGTTCTTCAAGAAACAACAAAAATCATCCAAACAATCGAAAATAATATAGAAATGACTGCAAAAGATACTTCTATTCGCAGATAGAAATAAAACGAAACATGACATAAAAAATAACAAAAAATTAAAAAAAAAAATTGTCTATAGAATTTTTTAATTTTGATTAAAAAATGTTCGCTCCTTTAGACTTAACCAACAATTATAGTTTTTAAATTCTACATAAACTGACATAACTGTCGGTTAGGTCTAACTTTATGTTAACAGAGCTACATCACAACGGGGGTAACACTTGTTATATTTTTTAATGTCTCCCTTACTTAATTAACTGTTGAAAGTCCTATGCTCCTTGAGGGAACAACGGGAAAATTAATTATTAATCGTTTTCCCTGTACCGACAAGGAAAAACAACTTATGTGCATTTAAAATTATTAAAAATATTATTTATACATAAAGTTAGGGCGTGTTTAAGTGTTTAACCACATTTGAGGTGTAGGAGTCAACTTAAAAAATTTGTGTACGATTTCTTATAGAAGTGAATGAGTTAAGTTAATAAAAAGTTAATTTTTTGCTCAAAATAGAAAAAAATATTTTTTCACATTGTCTTCAACTACAAATAAATATTTGTATCAAGTCAAATATTCAAAAACATATTTATTCTTAATTATTTTTTAACTTAGCCTCGACTTACACTTACACAATTATCCAGACTAAGTCCAAGATTTTTAACATAAACACTTTTTTCATAATTTTTTCTTTTAATACGCACATTGATAATGCTGTTGGTGGCAATTTTTAAAAAATATATTTTTTTGTTTTGAGTATAATTTTAACTTTTTATACACTCCACGAGAGTATTATGTCTTTGTGCATTTGTTTGTAACACCCAAAAGGAAGGGAGATAGACCCATTGTTAATTATACCGATCGGCTTAGAATCACTTTCTGAGTTTTTTTAGCAATGTTCGTCTGTCCGTCTGTCCATCTATTGTTGTAATCACGATACAGGTCGCAATTGTAGCCAGAACCAAACGAAACTTTGCACAACGAAGTTTTTCGGGACAAGGACGAACGCTATTTAGAAAATTTGAAGAAAATCGGTTCAGATTTATATATAGCCCCCATACGAATTTCACTCCCGATTTGACCCTTTTCACTCTAGATACCACATATTTCAACAGATGTTCTTCAAAATTGGCAAAACAGCTTACAGTGAAACTAGAAACACCTGTGGTAAATATGTGTTAGATCGGTTCAGATTTATATATAGCTTCCATACAAATTTTGTTCCCAATTTGAACTTTTCCGCTCTACAATCCACATATTTTAACAGATTTTCTTCTAAATTCGCAAAAAACCTTATATTTCAACTAGAAACATCTGTGGTAAAAATATGTTAGATCGGTTCAGATTTATATATAGCTCCGATACAAATGTTGCTCCCAATTTGATTTTTTCCGCTCTACAATCCACATATTTTAACAGATATTCTTCAAAATTCACAAAACACCTTATACTTCAACTGGAATGGAAACACCTGTTGTAAAAACGTGTTAGATCGGTTCAGATTTATATATAGCTCCCATACAAATTTTGCTCCCAATTTGAATTTTTCCGCTCTACAATCCACATATTTTAACAGATTTTCTTCAAAATTCGCAAAACACCTTATATTTTAACTGGAAACACCTGTGGTAAATATGTGTTAGATCGGTTCAGATTTATATATAGCTCCCATACAAATTTCGTTCCTAATTTGAATTTTTTCCGCTTTAGAATCCACATATTTTAACAGATTTTCCTCTAAATTCGTAAACACCTTATATTTCAAATGGAAACACTTGTGGTAAAAATGTGTTAGATCGGTTCAGATTATATATAGCTCCCATACAAATTTCGCTCGCAATTTGATTTTTTCCGCTCCAGAATCCACATATTTTAACAGGTTTTCTTCAAAATTGGCGAAACATATTATATTTAAACTAGGAACACCTATGGTTAAAATGGGTCACTTCGGTTCAGATTTACATATAGCCCTCATACAAATTTCGTTCCCCATAAACCGCGTATTTTCAGAGAATTTCTTAAAATTTAGCATAACACGTTATACTTCAACTGGAAAAACTTATTGTGAAAGTTAGTCACTTCATTCCATGTTTGGATATAGCCCCGATACAAATATTATTCTCGATTTGACAAGTTGGGCCAGTTCATATTAGCCTGTGATTAGGAAACATAAAAAATTGTTCCCGTTTTCACTTTTTTACAGAATGGAATTGTATTCCGACCGAAAGTGGAGTATATCATATAGTCGGCCCCGCCCGACTTTAGCCTTTCCTTACTTGTTTTATTTAGGTTTCCGTTATTATTACGGCTTAGTTAGCCAGTCTTAAAGAAAAATAGGTCTATAGTTCTTGATGAAGTTCGTCAAAACTTTAAAATTTTCATTTTTTCTCACAGGTCTAAGAGATAATATTTGGGGAATATTGTGAACCACAAATAGTGACAACACACATCAAGCATTCTGTTAACAAGTAAACATTTTTGGGAGTTAATCCTACGTCACAGTTGAGTTTATACTCTTATTCAAACCGAAAATTTACTTTATTAGAAAATTAATTTTACGACATTAGATAAATATTATTCGAGGCATGTGGGCGGCGCACAGTGGTTCAGAATCAAAATTCAACAACTTTTGTTCTAGTAGACATTTTTGACAATTAGACAAGGACCCAAGGATTATTTTGAGATATTAACATTAAATGGGTTATATTTTAGAAATCGGCCCAAAGATGACTTCTTTTCGTATTTTTCGATTTTAAAGAAAATTAAAATTTAATTTTTTTTGTTTTTATGTTTTTTAACATATCTTTACGTATTTGTTCATAATGAAAATTCATTTTTTTGTATTACAGATTTTAACGTATTTCAGATTTTGAAAATTGAAAAAACGTAATTTCTTTTTTTTTACTTTGTCAAACTGTTTTTCCCTCAAATTATTATTTTGGTTTTTTGGGCATATTTCCGGTAAATGAACTCCGATTGTTATAAAATTTAGCATGTGGATAAAGGGAAGTTACTCACCTTTTTATCAGCGTACCAACTTTTCAGAAGTTAATGAGACTAAAAATGAGAATGACTAAATTGCGTTTTGGAACTAAAAAATGGAAAATTTTTTCACTCAATGTATCCTATCTTCCAAGGGTGTAATTTCGTGCAGCAGAAGTTACCCTACAAAAACTGGGAACTCTTCAACCATTCCAAATATGTATATATTTTGTTAAAGACTTTTGAATGAAAAAAGTTGTGTTGGTCCAAAATCAGACATTTGTTCAAAAAGGATATTTTTTGCAATATTCATTACAACCAAAATATATTTGGCACATACAGTGGCGTCATAATAAAGCTAAGAAAGCACAATTTCCAAAAAAAAAATTGAGTGCAAAATCTCTTAAAATGTGTGAGAAACAGTTCGACAAAGTCAAAAAAAAGAAATTACGTTTTTTCAATTTTCAAAAATCTGAAAAACGTTAAAATCTGTAATACAATTATGAACAAACACGTAAAAATTTTCTAAAAGCAAAAAATAAAAATTTTAATTTTCTTTAAAATCGAAAAATTCGAAAAGTAGACAACTTTGGGCCGATTTCTAAAATATATCCGATTTCCCGATTTTTAATGTTAATATTTCAAAATAATCATTGGGTCCTTGTCTAATTTTAGTTTTTTACAGAACTCAAAATTGTCTACTAGAACTAGATTCTGAACCACTGTGCGTTCTACGAAACGAACTTTTTAGTTGTGCTAATTCCAAAAATGTCGACACAGTCGCCAACACTAGGTCCTCCGATTTTTTATAAAATTTTGGCATTATTCAATGTTTTTATATTTTATGATTCGTCAAAGTTGACAATTTACAATTTGACGGTATCGTTCTCACCTTCACTAAGCAGAATATTACAATATTACGATTCCCATAAATTTCGAAATAAAATTATATATTATATTATCATTTTGCAAGCGTTTTTCTGTCGTTAGTCTACGCCTGATGAAATGGCAATTGATAATAGTGGCAACACCAGAACAATTTGTGATCGCTTAATGGAACCACTAAAAACACATAACACGATTCTGATTGGGCTATTATAGGAAATTGTATAGGAAGTGTTTGAGGGCGTATATGTAATATTCAGAAAGGACAATATTACTAATACGCTCAGTTATTGTACTGGTCGGAAATCAATGTAATCGATCTAATTTTCTTTCAGAATCGTATTAATTAATTTATTATTTTGATTGACAGTACAAAAAAACTATAAAAAAAATGCAAGAATTATTGTATTTAATACTTTGTGTTGACTGCAAATT
The DNA here is from genome assembly GCA_947397865.1 of Polietes domitor. Lineage (NCBI taxonomy): Eukaryota > Metazoa > Arthropoda > Insecta > Diptera > Muscidae > Polietes > Polietes domitor. The sequence continues at coordinate 201,903,706 of OX377618.1, forward strand.
TTGTTTAATATAAATTCAAATTAATATAATATAAATTCACTATTGCTATCAATTACTTTTTTTCTCGTCACTGTCGTGAATAGATTGAGCAGTCGCATAAGAAGTGCTCGACTCTTTCTTCCTCCTCTTCGTTGTCGCAGGTACGATAGTGAAAATTTTCATTGGCACATGATATAAAAATAAGTCATATTCGCCAAAAAATAAAATTAAAAATATCACTTTTTAGAAAATTTAAAGAATATATAATTCAAATCACTCAATAAGCAGATTTTGAATGGTTTGTGAGGCGAATTAAAAAAACTTACAGAATTGCTAATTATAGGGTCCGCCAAATAACTTTTTTTTTGAAAAATGCTATAAAAAAACTATTGAATATTTTCTCAAATTTCTTTTTTATTTGAAAGTACAATCCTTCCGGTTAATAATGGAAAATAAATTCATTCAAATGGCTGCCTCGGGCACCCCACAAATAATAGTCCAACGGTTGAATAGTTGAAAAAAAGAACGTTAGATGGCGGGCCCTATATAAGGAAGTTCTTTTGATGACGATAAATACTTTAAACTTGTGGATACACAGAGGGGACAACCAACTATTAATATCACCCTTCCACAGAGTGTGACTTATTACATTAACGCACCACAGTGCATATTTGATAAACAAGCAATCGTACGATAACAGCTGTACTTAGTACATATGTAAGTGCCCCTATCAAAGCAAATTTACAATATTGTAAATCCAATAATGTCAATGTTGGATATGTGTATTAGGGTAGGTTGGAAAATCTAAATTGTTGAATTTAGACAAACCTCCTGGGTAAATATACAAATCAATGAATCAATGGGGTTTCAGGTCAATTCGAGTTATTTAATGTTTTTCTCTGTGATATTTTCACCCCTTAAAAAGTAAAATATGAATAAATTAAAAAAACTAAGGGGACAACTGAAATTTTTGTTACTACTAAACTAATACAGATAGAAGCATGAAACTTGAAGTATTTATAACAGATATTCTCCTCCTCAATTTGGCATAGTATAGTAGGTGTAGTAGGGAACAAATAAGTATTTAAATTAGTCAGTTTAAGAGGCTACAGGATGGGGAGATAAAAATATCATTAAACTCCATTTTGCCTATCGAATATCAAGTGTGATGACTTTTTTATACAATTTCGTGCGGCGAAATATATCAAAAATTAAAAACTACAAAAACATATGTTAGTTTTTGAAGTGATCTAACACTTCTAGCAAATCTATTACTTTATTTTCCACTTTTTGGTGCCCGGAATTTTAAAACATATGTTTTTGAAATCGATTATGTTTTTGAAGAAATTTAATATTTTCTTAATAAAATCTTAGGAAAATGTTTTCCCTGCAGACATGCTGAAAATGAGGGTTGATATGATGTATGGAAAGTTCTGCAACACTCTCTTGTAAAATAGATCTTCAACATTTATTTCAAAAATTTAAGTTCATTACATTACATTATACAACAAAACAATTGTCGAGGGGTTATTTTCTGATGTAGTATTTTGGTTTTGTAAACTAGAAAACGATATTAAACAAATAAGGAAAGGCTAAAGTCGGGCGGGGCCGACTCTATGATACACTCTACTTTCTATCCGAATACAATTGAATACGGTGAAAAAGTGAAAACGGGAAGGTTTTTTGTATCCTGTAAATGTCTGTGTTTGACAACAAATGTTAAATCGGAAAGGACATTTGTATGAGGATATATTGAAACCTGGAACGAAATAGGTGAAATATAATATGTATAGTTTGGCCAAAATCGGTTAAACTTTTGGGAGCAACATTTGTATTTGGGCTATATTTAAATCTGAACCGATCTTACCCACTTTCACCATAGTTTTGTTTAGTTAGATTATAAGATGTTGTGCCAAATTTAAAGAAAATTGAGCACAATATGTGGCTTTTAAAGCGGCACAAGTCAAATCAGGAGCGACATTTGTATGTATTTCTGCATAGGTGTTTCTAGTTGGATTATAAGATGTTGTGCCAAATTTAAAGAAAATCGGGTACAATATGTGGGTTCTAGAGCGGAAAATGTCAAATCGGGGGCGTCGTTTGTTTGGGGGCTATATCTAAATCTGAACCGATCTTACCCATTTTCTGCATAGGTGTTTCTAGTTGGATTATAAGATATTGTGCCAAATTTAAAGAGAATCGAGTACAATATGAGGTTTCTAGATCGGAAAATGTCAAATCGGGAGCGAAATTTGTATGGGGGCTATATCTAAATCTGAACCGATTTAATCCATTATCAACACAGATGTTTCTACTAGAATTATAAGGTAATACAAGGTAATTTGAAGCAAATCAAGTGAAATATGGGCTCTCTAGAGCGGAAAAAGTCAAATCGGGAGCGAAATTTGTATGGGTGCTATATATAAATCTGAACCGATCTAACACATTTTTACCACAGGTGTTTCTAGTTGAAATATAAGATGTTTCGCCAATTTTAAAGAAAATCTGTTGTAATATGTGGTATCTAGAGTGAAAAGAGTTAAATCGGGAGTGAAATTCGTATGGGGCTATATCTATATCTGAACCGATTTTCTTCAAATTAAATAGCGTTCCTTGTCCCGAAAAACTTCATTGTGCAAAGTTTTATTTAGTTATGTCTACAATTGCGACCTGTATCGTGATTACAAGAATAGATGGACGGACGGACGGACATTGCTAAATCGACTCAAAAAGTGATTCTAAGTCGATCGGTATAATTAACAATGGGTCTATCTCTCTTCCTTTTGGGTGTTACAAACAAATGCACAAAGACATAATACTCTCGTGGAGTGTATACAAATTTGTTATGGTAAATTTTAAAATTTAAAACCAAACGTATATAAACAAATAAATGTAGAAGTTATGAGCCTTATGTTGAAGTAAGGGAATTTTAAAAATTCGTGCGATTATTTAAGAAGTTTTTGCTTAAATTGAATTAGTCATACGTGAAGGCTAAATGCACTTCTACAAGAAGGACCATAACTTGTACATAGGTAGAACAAGGCCTTGTTTTTTGTTTCAACAACTTTTTTTAATATTTTGCGTCGACAAAGAGTATCATAACTTCTACATTTATCCATAGATTTTTTACATATAAACATTGTTTAGAGCATCATCTATCAAAAAATATATACAAAATGCCAAATATATTTCTCCTACTTTTTTCTATTTTTTTTGTGTCAACAAAAATATATTTTATATATAAAAAATTTTTATTTTTATATAAAAAAATAATTTAATTAATTTTTTGAAATCCCGACTAATCGAATATTCCAAATACAAAACATTTCACTGAGCCATATCATCAAATAGCATATTTTGGTAATAAGTGGCATGCAACAGGCAACCTTTTTAAAGACAATAATTACTTTGTCATTTGGTTATTCAATATTCAAATACAGATCCTTGTTCTACTCGACAATACCTACCAGAAAAATAATATCACTTTCCACAGTTTTCTACTTCATTCTTTTTTGTAGCACTGCGTTATAGATTCCAGATTCCATACAAAATATTCGGTTGGTGACAGCTAATGATGAAAATGGGGGTTAGACTACAACTCAGTCTCAGATATTATTAAAGGTCACCCTAATGTATATATATACTAGCTGAACCCCGCCCGCTTCGCCAGGCAAAAACACAAATGGTAAAATTAAAATCAGGTTTCATATTGATCTTATCATATTGATATTATCGTGGTCAGTAATAACGGGTGATTTTTTAAGAGCTTGATAACTTTTTTTTAAAAAAACGCATAAAATTTGCAAAATCTCATCGGTTCTTTATTTGAAACGTTAGATTGTCCATGACATTTACTTTTTGAAGATAATTTCATTTAAATGTTGACCGCGGCTGCGTCTTAGGTGGTCCATCCGCTTAGTCCAATTTTGGCATTTCCACGTTTTTGAGTAACAGAGACCCAATTGGTGCGAACGGCGACGAATCGAAAATTGGTGGTCATCATTAACACTGGCCGATACAGCTGCGATATTTTCTTCAGTTCGCACTCTACGTAAGCGTGTTGGTGGTTTAATGTCCAACAATGTAAATTTGGTGCGAAATTTAGTCACAATAGCCCGAATAGCCGCTTCAGTGGGTCGATTAAACTGACCATAAAATGGAAGCGCGCAATGAACTTTCTTAACAGAGCACGCATTTTGATAATAAAATTCAATAATTTGCAAGCGTTGTTCGTTTGTAAGACGATTCATGATGAAATGTCAAAGCATACTGAGCATCTTTCTCTTTGACACCATGTCTGAAATCCCACGTGATCTGTCAAATACTAATGCATGAAAATCCTAACCTCAAAAAAATCACTCTTTATATACGTTCCAATTTTCAGCCTTCTAGCTAAAAGACACTTTTGCCACGCCCCAACTACCCACCAAACGAAAATTCAAACTCCAGCATCATATTTATCTTTCGTGTGGTCAGTAATATATACGTTCCAATTTGCAGCCTTCTGGCTCAAAAAAACACTATTGCCACACACATAAAATGAAAATCCAAATTTCGGCATCATATTTATCATTCTCGTGGTCAGTAATATTTATGTACCAATTTTACATCCTATGTCCTTCCTTGGGCCAACACGAATTCATCAAGCCCAAAATCGTGAAAATCAGACGATCCGTTATAAAGTTTTGCGTGTTCACACGGACGGCATTCTCTTTTATAAATATAGATATACATTTGCGAAGGAAATCTCTGGTTGATATTTTTGGATTGCATGTAGACGAATGTGCCTAGATGTTGGGGGGGATCCATGATAAGTGTATGCTTTTCCCATAGATATTGCAGAATGTTACACACCCTATACTAAAATAAATATTGTACGTACGTACACTCCAATTACAAATTACATCTTATGGCATGACGTGTAAAAACACGTTTTTGAAGTGTTTCTTTCTTTCTTCTTTTGTCTTATCGAATTTGTTTGCCTTTGTTATTTTGAAAATGAAAGTAATTGCAAACCAATAACAAAATAACACATTCCGCTTCACATGGATTGGTTTGCTGCAAATACAAATTTCAAAAGTGTATTTTGTACAAATTGTTGAATTAAATAACAAAAATAGAAAATGGTTACGAACATGAAATATTGAGCATTCAAATACATACCTATTTAAATTAAAGTGTTTAATTTGCAATTACGTTGGCTGTGACACCTGAATAATTCATCTAATACAATTTCTGGTAACTTCAACAACTCTTGTGATCAATAGCCATTGATAACTCTAATTATATATTTTTAAATTAATTAACAAGTTGAAGAATTTTCCCTTACTTGATTTTTATACACTCCACGAGAGTATTATGTCTTTGTGCATTTGTTTGTAACACCCAAAAGGAAACGAGATAGACCCATTGTTAATTATACCGATCGACTTAGAATCACTTTTTGAGTCGATTTAGCAATGTCCGTCCGTCCGTCCATCTATTCTTGTAATCACGATACAGGTCGCAATTGTAGACAGAACAAAATGAAACTTTGCACAACGAAGTTTTTCGGGATAAGAACGAACGCTATTTAATTTGAAGAAAATCGATTCAGATTTAGATATAGCCCCCATACGAATTTCACTCCCGATTTGACTCTTTTCCGCTCTAGAAATCACATATTTTAACAGATTTTCTTCAAAATTGGCAAAAAATCTTATAGTTTAACTACAAACACCTGTGGTAAAAATGGGTCGGATCGGTTCAGATTTATATATAGCCCCAATACAAATTTCGCTCCCGATTTGATTTATTCCACTCTATAAACCACATACTTTAACAGATCTCTTCCAAATCTATCTTTCAACTAGAAACACCCATGGTGAAAATGGGTCAGATCGGTTCAGATTTACATGACTTTTTCCGCCCCATAAGCCACAAATTTTCACCGAATTTCTTTAAAGTGAGCATAACACGTTATATTTGAACTGGAAGAACTTATTTTGAAAGTTAGTCACTTTATTCCATGTTTGGATATAGCCCCGATACAAATATTCTTTTCGATTTGACAAATTGGACTAGGCCATATTAGCCTATGATTAGGAAACATACAAAAATTCTTCCTGTTTTCACTTTTTACCGAGTTGAATTGTATGCGGATAGAAAGTGGAGTGTATCATATAGTCGACCACGCCCGACTTTAGCCTTTCCTTCCCAGCGGCGGAATTTACGAGGCCTTCCAAATTTTAGGCATGTGGAAGGCCTTATTTGGCGAGGGCTTCCTTATGTAAGGCCTGCGAGAAACCATTGCAGGAAATTATTGTAGGCATGCTACTACCAGGCGTGTTAAAAGGCCTTGTCATTGCTTTCTTTTTTATCTTATTTCTGTTTCTTTTAAGAAGGCCTGTTTAATGCCCTTCTAAAAGAAGGCGTATGGATTTTTGTCTCGTTGCTCTTCGCTTCCTTTTAGAAGGTCTATTGAAGGCCTTGCAAATGGAAAGCAAGAGGAATGGGTTTCCATTTTCTCTCTCTCATTCCTCTTCACTTCTTTTAAGATGGCCTGTTATATGTCCTCTAAAAAGAAGGCGTATGGATTTTTATCTCGTTCCTCTTCGCTTATTTTTAGAAGGTCTATTGAAGGCCTCGCAAATGGAAAGCAAGGGGAAGGTGTTTCCAGTTTCTCTCTCGCATTCATCTTCGCTTCTTTTATGAAGGCCTGTTATAAGCCTTGCTAATAGAAGCTATGGGGAAGGTGTAGGCATTCCACTTCGCTTCTCTGTAGAATGTCTGTAGAAGGTGTATCATGTTCTGATATATCGTCTGTATGCTGCAAAAATGTATCCCGTTATAAAAACTCGAACGTTGAAGCAGGATTGCCACAAATCTTTTTCTATGCCCTACTAAATCTGAAAAAGTCTCTAATAGCCTTTTCATACTTAAAGTAACATAGGTGTAAGTAAAAACGTTTGTTCCAACAACGACTGGGTCACATCCACAGTTCTGGCAACCCTACATTGCCTCTTTACGTGCTTCGGGAGGGGAGTAAAACAAAAGAGCATGTGAAAACAAAAACAGATTTCAGAAAACGCTATTAGTTTTTATCAGTTTCTGTTGTCGTTCGGTTGTAGTTTCTACTTCTGGAGCTTTTATTATTTTATTTTTTTATTATTGAATTATTTTATTTTACTTTCAATTATTTAAATTTATTTCTAAAGAAAAATCAGAATAAAAAATAAATATTTTTTAAAGAAGCTGTTGTTATCATTTTTAACATTTCAACTGTGTTGTGTCACAACTTCGAAAACCTTTAACATGCCTTCTTTTAAGCCATTCTATAAGGTCTGTTTTTTGCAATACGTATTCATTTTGCAAGGCCTTCTAATGTGCCTTTGGCTTCAGACCTTAAACAGGTCTTCATCTTAAGCCCTTCTGGAAGGCCTGATTTTTTCGGATATAATGTCTGCCTTCTTCATGCAGGCCTAATAGCAGCCTGTGCCTCAAAGGCCTTCATCAGATCTTCTCTTCGAGATCTTCTAGAAGGCCTGCTTTTTTCCGACATGCATTATGTCTTATCTAGGAAGGCCTGCTAGAAGGCCTTCCTGTAGGAAGCGAGCGTGGAAGGCCTTACCTCCCAATCTCACGCAATGTTAAAAGGAAAGGAAGATGGAAAGTCTATGGAAGGCCTCCGGGTGCTGTAGACAGGCCTGATATAAGGCCTTCCAAGTCACAATTTCCGCCGCTGGGTTACTTGTTAGAGATATATTTGACAAAAGTTGTACATTATTGTATCGTTTGTAATTCGAGGATATTTAAACCTTTAGCAAAAAAATTATCTGAACATTGCTGAAATTCTGCATCCACCACAAAAATCATGACTTATAAATGTACCTTAACTTCATCAAAATTATTAAAAATGTTAAAGAACATGGCGACAATTTTAATAAAAAAATCCCCAATTTTGGAACACATATTCCGCAAACAAGTCGAAACGGCTTCGCGGACTTAGAAATAAGATGAACTATATATGTACATAAATAAATCAATAAAAAATTGCATTAAAACAACTTTGGGAATTCGGGTATTTTTTGGAAACATGAGAAATCTAGTAAATTTAAGATTCATTTTTTTAATTCATTAAATGAATTTTAGCTATTATTACTTTGGTGATGACGAACTCGATACTGACTGTAGATACTTTTCTGGACATCGGAATCTTATGAGATCAACGTCTGAACTTTCGACTTCACATTTCAATGATAGTAAAGAAAGCTTATAGTGCTCTTGGTTTTATGAAGCGTTGGAGTAAGGAGTTTTCTCATCTTTCAGTCACTAAGCAATTATATACCTCTTTGGTTCGCTGCATACTTGAGTATGGTTCTGTTATATGGGACCCATCTTATACTATTCATAGTAACATTATTGAATCTGTCCAAAAACAATTCCTCTTATTTTGTCTACGTGGACGTGGGTGGAACCCCCGTACACTGCCGTCATATGAATTTAGACTTAATCTTATTAAGTTACCATCTTTGAGAAGTCGTCGTACTATGCTGAACATTACTTTCCTGATGAATGTTTTACAGGGCAACATTGATTAAAATTTTATCATGAATAGAATGTTTATAAATATACCTCAAAGACCTACTAGAAATTTTCAGTTGATTCACATTGATTACTTCCGCACAAATTACGCTAATAATGATCATTTCCGCCGCTTGTGTTTTCAATTTAATAAATACTACCACATCATTGAATTATCGGAAAATAAAAACTCTATTAAAAGAAAAATTATATTGTATTTAAATACCTAATAATTAAGTAGTTCATAAGTATATATATGTACATTAGTTTTTTATTATTTAAGGATATTTGTATATATAGACTTATAATAATAAAAAAACAAGTAAAAAGGGGTTAAGTTCGGTCGGGCCGAATCTTATATACCCTCCACCACGGAGTGCATTCCATAGAATTACCGGTGGATTACCGCCTGTCGACTTTACAAAGAAGTGAAGTAAGTTTAAATGTTGACCTTAAAGTACGATTTGGGAGAAATACTCATATTGTGCGTGTCTACGAAGACAGACGAGTATAACCACTGAATTTCATTTTTCTAGCTACCAATTTTATCCCGTTTTTATCCTAATAGTACGACTATCGAAAGATATTTTTATTTTTGTGTCTACACAGTCACAGCAATATACACGCCGAATTTCACTATTCTAACTGCAACCGTTTAATTGGTACCATTTTTATCCCTTTCGCACCATTTTCCGCCTAAAAGTATAATTTTCGAACAAATCCTTTATGTTTCACGTCTACAGATAAATGCATACACCGCATTTCATGATTTTATCTTCAGCGGTTTGGTTGGTACCATTTTTATCCACCTTTACCAATTGTATCTCTTAAAAGTACAAATTTCAAAAAATCTTTATAAAGAGTGATTTTTTTGAGGTTAGGATTTTCATGCATTAGTATTTGACAGATCACGTGGGATTTCAGACATGGTGTCAAAGAGAAAGATGCTCAGTATGCTTTGACATTTCATCATGAATAGACTTACTAACGAGCAACGCTTGCAAATCATTGAATTTTATTACCAAAATCAGTGTTCGGTTCGAAATGTGTTTCGCGCTTTACGTCCGATTTATGGTCTACATAATCGACCAAGTGAGCAAACAATTAATGCGATTGTGACCAAGTTTCGCACTCAGTTTACTTTATTGGACATTAAACCAACCACACGAATGCGTACAGAAGAGAATATTGCGTCTGTTTCTGAGAGTGTTGCTGAAGACCGTGAAATGTCGATTCGTCGCCGTTCGCAGCAATTGGGTTTGTGTTATTCGACCACATGGAAGATTTTACGCAAAGATCTTGGTGTAAAACCGTATAAAATACAGCTCGTGCCCTAGAAAAGTTGGCAGAAAATCCGCTTTTTTATCGACAAATTTTGTTCAGCGATGAGGCTCATTTCTGGTTGAATGGCTACCTAAATAAACAAAATTGCCGCATTTGGAGTGAAGAGCAACCAGAAGCCGTTCAAGAACTGCCCATGCATCCCGAAAAATGCACTGTTTGGTGTGGTTTGTACGCTGGTGGAATCATTCGACCGTATTTTTTCAAAGATGCTGTTGGACGCAACGTTACGGTGAATGGCGATCGCTATCGTTCGATGCTAACAAACTTTTTGTTGCCAAAAATGGAAGAACTGAACTTGGTTGACATGTGGTTTCAACAAGATGGCGCTACATGCCACACAGCTCGCGATTCTATGGCCATTTTGAGGGAAAACTTCGGAGAACAATTCATCTCAAGAAATGGACCGGTAAGTTGGCCACCAAGATCATGCGATTTGACGCCTTTAGACTATTTTTTGTGGGGCTACGTCAAGTCTAAAGTCTACAGAAATAAGCCAGCAACTATTCCAGCTTTGGAAGACAACATTTCCGAAGAAATTCGGGCTATTCCGGCCGAAATGCTCGAAAAAGTTGCCCAAAATTGGACTTTCCGAATGGACCACCTAAGACGCAGCCGCGGTCAACATTTAAATGAAATTATCTTCAAAAAGTAAATGTCATGGACCAATCTAACGTTTCCAATAAAGAACCGATGAGATTTTGCAAATTTTATGCGTTTTTTTTTTAAAAGTTATCAATCACCCTTTATTTTACTTGTCTACGTATTTATAGGAACGTACACACCGAATTCCATGTTTCTAGCTGTTGTCGTATCAAAGGAACTATTTTTATCCCTTTTGTCCCATTTAATCCACTAAATCTTTTTTGAACTTTTTTGTGATTACACGTTACTGGAGGAGGGTACGAAACAAATGGAAAGTGTATAAAATTGGAAATTTTCAAAAAAATTGCTTAAATATTCTAAATATTAGGGGTATTTTCAGTCCTTGTTAGGGAAAAATTTTTCCCTCTGGGCCGATTTTGCCCGGTTTCAATCCCAAACGATATATCGATTGAAAGATACAGGATTCTTCTTTTCAAATTCGACAAGAAAGTAAAAATAAATTACGGGCTTATAAGCATGCAAAGGTACGACAAACAGTTTTTTAACCATAACTCAAGATTTTGGGATGTCTGGCAAATTTCAAATACAGATTCTTCATCTTCACGACAAAATAATAATATTTTCCGGAGTTTTTGGGCTGTTGCACAGTGTTATTATATTATTTAAAGTAAAGTTTACTTAATTCAAATACATTTTTTTGCATTATATACTCAATCACCGCCGGCAATTTGCAATGATACACATTATTTTCAATTGACGACAATAAATTTAAATACTTGCACATGTGCTCATTTCAGGTTAAGGACCGAAACCCGTATGAACAATTGAATGGAATTCAGATTGATTTATTTTCTCTTAATCCATGAAGGCCGTTCTATACAATAAATCATTTTAAAATCAAATAATATACTTTCTCTATACTGCATCGGAGACATCGTGACCATCAAGAGTCATTAAACTCTCCGGCCGGTTCTTATCATCAAAGCGGGAAGTTCCACTAAGATTCAGTAATTTAATTGTTTCTTGTTGAAACCACGCCTGAAAACCATTCAAACACAGTGAATTCCCGATCGAGAAATTCGATATATCGAATACTAAATGTTATCATTATTTATGCAAGATCAAAATGATTAATTCAGTTCAGAAATATCTTATTCAACTCATTATTTATACGATTTCTTAGGCCTCAAAAGGTCCACGCAGGTCCGGCGGACCCATTTTCATTTCATTGCCTTTCTTTATTTATTTATTTCTTCATGACTTATAATCCTAATCTCGATATAAAATACATTACAAAATTCATAAAAAAACTTTATGCGACAAAAAAGAAAGCCGGGAAAATTATTTCAAATGTGGCATGCTTTTTTCCAAAAATTAAAAAATCGTCCTCGGACTTTTACTTTCATTTTGGATATATTGGTCCGATTGTTCTTAAAAGTAATTATTATATTACTAATTACCTTTCACATAGAAACAGTGTTTTATGAACAGCCTCTAAAAACTTGTGGAAAAAATATTTTTTTTGAGAGCTACACTCTAACACAAAAAATGCAAAGTTTTTATGTAAAAAAATCTATGGAAAAATGTTATGATACTCTTTGTAGACGCAAAAAATTAAAAAAATTCCTTTTTTAATTAAAAAATAAAACATTGTTTAAAATTTTTTAATGTTAGGTATTAAAGTGCCTTTAGAAAAACCCTGAATAAAATTGGTAGCTAGAATAATGAAATTCAGTGGTTATACTCGTCTGCCTTCGTAGACACGCACAATATGAGTATTTCTCCCAAATCGTACTTTAAGGTCAACATTTAAACTTACTTCACTTCTTTGTAAAGTCGACAGGCGGTAATCTACCGGTTATTCTATGGAATGCACTCCGTGGTGGAGGGTATATAAGATTCGGCCCGGCCGAACTTAACGCCTTTTTACTTGTTTATTTTAATGTATTTTTAATGTTGCACTTTTCTTAAATTTTTTTCTGAATTAATAGACCCTTGACTTAGAGTAACTTATTGGACGTTTAGATTGTTTTTTTTGTTTTTTTTTTATAGTTTTTTCGTTTGTATTTTTTGGTCTGTTATCAATATTTGATTTAAACTGGGATATTGTCCTGGTTCAAGACCATTTTGCATCTATATTTAATAGAATGCAAATTTATTTACAAATGGTATGGTGACATTTATTACTTGGCTGCAGACTACCACGATCATGATTTCCACCCTGTCAAAGGTTTTGTCAAGTGGCATCGCAGCGACTTTTCAACTTCAAACCCGGCATCTATAAGGAGAAGATTCTCACAAACGAACGAGAAGCACAACCCACTTGCCGAATTTGCGTTTAAAAAATCGCACCAAGCAATAAAATGTACATGCCATCGCCATACAAACATCTCATTGAGTTGCATATGTATTTGCATATACCAACGCTCATTTGTTTTAGTTTTTTCGTTTGTATTTTTCGGTCTGTTTTTTTTTTCAAAAAGTGACAGCTCATATTTCTTGGAAATATTTTGTAAAAAATGTTGTGAAAAATAAATAGAATAAATTTATTACTTTTCAAATGATGCCAAAATAATGAATATCTGAAAACTGAAATATTTTTATTGAATAATTTATTACAGGGTATGGTTTTCAGAGCCAAAATTTTCAGAGTCTTTTGGCACCGCATGTCAATTTCTTTCCGAGGGTTTATTAATTCAGAAAAAAATGTTGACAAAAGCGCAACACACAAAATTACAAGGGAAAAACATGATTTTCGGGGGTGTTTTCAGGAGCATTTACCTCACAGATGACTGAACCTAGAGTCGGAATATTTTGCAAATCATCATTAAACAATACAACCTTCAATTTATTTTCGCGACCCATCCTTATGTACAGTCGGCTTAGTCGCGGTCCATACAAATAAAATAAATTGTATTGATTAAAAATGAAATGCAAAATATTTCATCACTGTGTCAACCCCAAAATCATGTTTTCCAGTGTAATTTTTTATGTTGCATTTTTTGCCAATTTTTTTGAATTAATAGACCCTTGAATGCACATTTAATTATAAACAAATGTCAACGAAAATAATGGCTAATAAGTTTTGCATTTCAACAACGTGCCGATATTTGGGATTTTTATTTACAGGATTTTTTATTTAGAAATGTGGTGATATTTTTTAGGATGTTTTATTATAAAATATTTCATTATTTGTGAAACATATGATTTTTTTTTGAGAGTATTCGACTGAAATCAGCAAATATCATTTCAACTGTATTTGTGCAACTAGATACCATTCACTCTTTGCATGTTAACGCCATGCGTTCGGTCAATTTGAAAAGTGCCCATTAAACAATGTTTTTTTCTGGGTTGTTTTTCTTTTTCAGTTGTTTCCTTATTTAGCAATTAAGCGAATTTTTAGTAAACAATTGCATGGAGAGAACGAAAAAACCAATTTTTTTATATTGAATTATCACGTGTGCTTTTGAAATATGATCTGTTATACAATTTCGTTTTTTTGTTCTTTTTCTTTCGTTTCAGGTTATGAGTTCCTAAATCGATACAATTTGCGGGGAATTTTGCACAAGAAAAAACAACTAAAATTTAGTATTTATTAAATTATTAAAAGTTCTATCTATAACAACATGAAATACTTTGGAGGAATAGAAGGGTAAGTTAAAATCGATTTTTTTCTTCTAATTAATCACACATATGTATGCACAAAAATCATATTTTTCCCGAGTAATTTTTTTATGTTGCATTTTCGTAAAATTTTTTTCTGATTTTATTATTGGCTTATTATTGAGTCGTATTTTTGGACGTTTGCGTTGATTTTTTGTGGGTTTAAAAATCATATTTCTTGGAAACAGTTTATAAGTAATGTTATGAAAAATAAGTACAGGGTGACGCAGAATGAGCTGTATGGTTTAAATTGTTTATAACTTGTTTATTTATGCGATTAATATATTTTTTTAAACTCGGTATATTATTAGGGAATTTTTTGCAATTAGCTTTGAAAAATTATATCCTGTAAGTGATGTCCATTTTCTGCTTCGCACATACGTGCTCTTTTTAGTATATTTTCCGTAACTTTTCGCAAAGGCTGAAAAATCTTAGAAACACATTTTTTAAGAAATTTAAAACGAATCATGATGTCAATGATGAAAGATTGTATTTTCATTATATGAGAGAATTTAATTTTCTCAATAAATTCTTATATAATCAATACATTATGGGTTATAGCGATAGTATCATGTCTGATTCTAAAATGTTATGGCATATTATTAAATCGAAGAAAAATTGTTCTTCTATTCCTTCGCCTATGTTCTATGAACAGAGGATTTCCAATTCTCTGTTGGAATCAGCCAATCTTTTTAAAGACTATTTTCAGTCTACTTTTTGTGATGTGTCTCCTCATATTGATGAATCTATGTTTTCTAATGTTACTGCATTTGTAGATAATTCCAACCTGCGCATTTTTGATGAAGATATCTATTCAGGAATTTCTAAACTGTCAATTTCATACAAAAATGATATTGATGGAGTTTCTTCCTTTGTCTTAAAAATTGTTGTGAATCGTTAATCTTGCCACTTAAGATAATATTCACGAAATCTTTATTCCTTTTCTATTTTATACAAAAGTGGAAAAATACTGTTGTAATTAACCCATTTCAAAGCTGTCAAATATTGCCAAACTTTTCGAACACATAATTTGTGATAAATTGTCTTTTAGATTTAAAAGCTATATTAGTCCTTCTCAACATGGATTCTTTCATGGAAGGTCTACAACTAGCAATTTAGCAGTTTTTACAAAATACTGCATTTCGAATTTTGAGAGTGGTGCTCAAGTGGACACTATTTATTCTGATTTATCTAAAGCTTTTGACAGAGTTCCTCATAATGTATTATCGTATAAATTAATGAGAATTGGCTTTCGTTCTGAAATTATTGATTGGTTCCGTACATATTTAATAAATAAACACTGTTCGGTATTTTTAGATGGTTTCTATTCAGATAATTATATTCCGGTATCCCTCAAGGTAGTGTATTAGGTCCGTTGTTGTTCAATATTTTTGTTAATGATATTGATTGCTGTTTTTTGAATTCTAGGCATCTCATGTATGCTGATGATCTAAAGAAGATAAAGATTTTCAGAGCTATTCGATCTTTTAGTGACATTAAATTATTGCAGGATGATATTGATAGATTTTCCCGTTGGTCTACGTATAATGGTCTAGCAATCAACCATTCGAAGTGTTTACAAATTACTTTCCACAGATGCCGTAATTCAATAATTTCACAATACAATATTTCACGTCATGATTTGGATGTTGTGTTTGAAAAGCTTGATTTAGGTGTTTTGTTTGACTATAAGCTAACTATCCTCAGTCATCTAAATTATATTATCCCTAAGGCTTATTCAGTTATGTATTTCATACGTAGAAACACTAAAACGGTTTTATATTGCTCATTTGTTCGATCAAAAATAGAATATGCTTCTTTCTTTTGGAGTCCAAATGCATCAGTACATATTAATCGTGTTGAGAAAGTTCAAAGGACGTTTGTGAAGTTTGCTTTAAACTCTTTAAACTTTTCTGCACCATTTCCATCATACGAAAGTAGATGTTTGCTTCTATCTTTAAAATCTTTGACTTCTAGAAGAGATATAGCTTCATTGGTGTTTTTTACATGGTATTATTCATGCTTCTGTGGATTGTCCAGAGTTGCTATCACTCATCCAGTTTAGTGCGCCGGCATATCATATCGATAGACATTTTTCTAATTGACCTTGATTAAATCGATGAAACTTTATAACACTATTTGTGAGTTTGTAGATTTTTCTATTTCTAGTCTTATGTTTAAAAAATTGTTAAATATATATTATATAATAATAATAATATATTATTGTTATATTAATTTTAATATAAATAATGTAAAACATTGCTGGTCTGTAAGGATTTATATCCATAGACTTAATGAATGAAAAATAAAAAAAAAATAAAAAAATATAGGTCAATTATCCTTTCGGAGGATACACCGCACCAAACAGTACACTTAAGTGGGTGTGATTGTCGCTGATGAACTGCTCTTGGATATTCCATAGCCCAAATCCTGCAGTTTTGCTTGTTGACATACCCATTTAATAGGAAATGGGCTTCATTGCTCATTACCTAATTGTGACTGTTGGTTTGAAAAATAAAATTCAATTATTTTTGTACGTTGTTCGATCGTGTAATGATTCACAATTAATTCCCCAAATCTCCTTCACAAAATGCTGAAAAAAGGAAATAAAAGAAAGAATAATAATTAGAGAAGTTGTAAAGAATTCCAACCATATAGCTCATTCTGCGCCACCCTGTATAAGGAATTAATGCCTTTCGAATGATGGCTAAATGATGAATATCGGACGAAAAATGACTTCACTCTATTTTTGTTAAATAATTTAATACATGAGATGGTTTTTCTGTCACAGTTTTTATACTCTTTTTACAAAAATGAGGCTTGAGGCGTCAAATTCCTTCCTTCCGATTTTCATTAGTTAGGCATCATTCGAAAGGGATTGACTGCAGCTATTTATTTTTATAAAATACTAACACAAAATACAAAAACGTTTTTAGTTGCCATTATGAAAAAAAACACAAAAAATACTATGAACGTCCAATAATTCCACCAATAAGTTCATAATGATGTTCTTTTATCCAAATCTAATCCAAACTTTATTTTTTTTTTTTTATTCAATTATGCCTTATTCTTCCCGCCAATATATACCCAACCAGATGGGTGGCATGATTTCGTTTAGATGCCAGGGTTATTGCAACAGATGGACGTTTGCAAGTGTGTTATTCTCACAAGATCTACATATAAAGGGTGGTTAAATTGTAAGGGCCGATGTTAAAGTGAACCACACCTAAACGTCAAGTTTTTTCTACAAATTGGACATAATAAGCCGGAATAACTTTAACGCGTTGCTCGATTGTGTATCATTCCATGGTTCAAATTGAGTTAGTCTGAAATTGAGAAATGTCAAATGAAATGCAGAAAAAACTTGACGTCGGCCTTACAATTTAACCACCCATTATATACAATTTCTTGGTCGTCATAAAATTCTCAGGTGTAGATCGCTCGCGAGCACACCAGAAGTTAATCATCATCTCATATAATTTAATTTCCCCGCCTTCTTTGGGTGGTGTAGACGACAAACGACTACCACTGAATTATTATCAATTCATTCCAATTGTGGCGTCTCCCATTTAACAAGCTTTGTATAGCAAATTAAAAATAAAAATTAAATAAAAAATTAAATTTTCGCATAGTTCATTGACCTAATAAACGCCACTTCTGCGACAACGACGATTCTGGTGATGATGATGACTTCTTAAAACAAGAGCACGCCTGTTGTCTTAAAAGATTGCATAATCGACGTGCAGACGCATATGTATGCACACACATCTGTTCGTCATACTTATGTACGTGCGTACATTTGTTATTGTTTTTGTAGTATTTAATCAAAACCCTTGATTGGCATGACTTCTGAACTCTCTCCACTATCAATAACAATCACTTTTTATTGAATTTCAATTAATTGCAAATAAATGAGGGTCATCGTAAGTGATGATGCTGACTGGATGTTGACAAATTAATACTATTTTTCAAATAAGTTCGCATTACTTCGATGCGATGGTGTGTGATCATGTCCGAATGTGAGAGACCCTCGCACAGTGATTTGTTACATTTAAAATTGATGTCTCAAATGTTGAGACGATATTATCGAAAGATAATGTCGACGCCTCCGAACAATCGAACAATGGAAACCGTAGAACGAAAAAAATGAATAACTTGAAAAAATGATAAGACGACTTTGCACATCGTCAAAAGAAATGAAAAACAGTCTATCATTGATAATTTTTCAGGAGAGGCAAAAGAGCTGAATAATATGAAAACCATTGTGGTTACAATAGCGATTTTTCCGGATACTTTCCAAAACACAAAAATGCAATTACATTAGAATGTAGATCGCGTTCCATCATTGCACCGGAAAAATTGGGACTATACAGTAAAAAATATTTATGTTTTTTTTAAAACAAATTTATTTTTCGGACTGTCCGTCTGTTTCGCTCATAAAGTCGTCATTTTTGGCAAAAGAAGCCTAAAATTTTATAAGGATGTGTATTTTTGTGTAATGCACTCAAAAAAAACTCAAAGTTGAAATTGTCGAACAATAGCCCTTTTGGAGGCGTTGATATGTTCATTAAAGGATATTGGAAACGTATACGCAATATTTATTGAGAATAATTACTCATTCGCTCTGTAATCACGTTGAGCGACAGGAAACCACGTGAAATATTAGACCTGTTCGACTGGCTTGCCTGATGATTTCGTTCTAAGCGATGAAACAGTGGTCCACTGCAATTGATGATATGTCTTTTTTTAATTTGATATTAAAATTTAGACAAAAAATACTTAGTTTGTAGTTTAAATGTGTAAATTTAACGTTAATTTTTGTAAATTCTCCCTTCAAATCTTTTTGGGTGTGTGTGTTTGGCTATGAATACTGTAATTTTTATATTCAATATTTTCGATTCATTGAATACCTAGGAAACAAACGAAGAACACCAGAAATGTCACGTAACGTAACAATAACGATATGTATATCGTTATGTTTCAGAGGATATCTTTGTTGGATGGAAGCGAATGTTTATACGAGGTTGGAGTATCATTAATTTAATTTAAATTTTTGTCGATGCCATTTTCTTTTTCATATCATTATTATAATTTCATTTCTGACCAAAGGAAGATGGTCGTCACCGACCAAAATCATGGTAAATTTATTACTTGGCTGCTAACTACAGCCAAGACATTTGTAAATAAATTTGCATTCCCAATTAAAATCAGATACTAAATATTTTTCTTCGATTACCCCTATTATCCCTCTCCCCAAATCATATTTTTTGTCCTTTCGGCCACCATAAAATCCCCATGGTTGGGGAAAAGCTGAAAATTTTACAGATATATATGTATATCACCGTTCGATAATTTTATATTTTTATACCCTACACCACAGGGTATAATGTCTTTGTGAATTTGTTTGTAACGCCCAAAATGAAACGAGATAGACCCATCGTTTATTATACCGATCGACTTAGAATCACTTTTTGAGTCGATTTTGCGATGTCCGTCCATCCGTCCGTCTGTCCATCTAATCTTGTAATCAAAGTCCAGGTCGCAATTGTTGTTAGAACTAAATGAAACTTTGCACAACGAAGTTTTATGGGATAAGGACGAACGCTATTTAATTTGAAGCAAATCGGTTCAGATTTAATAATAGCTCCTATACAAATGTTGCTTCCGATTTCAACAGATTTCCCTCCAATTTGGCAAGATGCCATATATTTCAACTAGAAACAGCTTTGGTAAAAGTAGGATAGATCGGTTCAGATTTGGATATAGCTCCCATACAAATGTCTCCTCCGATTTGACTCTTTCCGCTCTAGAAACCGCAAACTATGACAGATTTTCCTCCAATTTAGCAAGACACCATATATTTCAACTAGAAACAGCTCTGGTAAAAATAGGATAGATCGGTTCAGATTTGGATATAGCTCCCATACAAATGTCTCCTCCGATTTGACTCTTTCCGCTCTAGAAACCGCAAACTATGACAGATTTTCCTCCAATTTAGCAAGACATCATATATTTCAACTAGAAACAGCTGTGATAAAAATAGGATAGATCGGTTCAGATTTGGATATAGCTCCCATACAAATGTCTCCTCCGATTTGACTCTTTCCGCTCTAGAAACCACAAACTTTGACAGATTTTCTTCAAATTTGGCAAAACAGCTTATATTTCAACTGAGAACAGCTATGGTAAAAATAGGATAGATCGGTTCAGATTTAGATATAGCTCCAATACAAATGTCTCCTCCGATTTGACTCTTTCCGCTCTAGAAACCACAAACTTTGACAGATTTTCCTCCAATTTAGCAAGACACCATATATTTCAACTAGAAACAGCTCTGGTAAAAATAGGATAGATCGGTTCAGATTTATATATAGCTCCCATACAAATGTCTATATATATAGCTCCAATACAAATTTCGCTACTGAATTGATTATGTCCCCTCTAGCAATAGCATATTTGAACAGATTGTCTTCTAATTCGGCACTTCAGCTAATGTTTCAAATAGAAACAACTAATCGAAAGTGGGTCACATCGGTTCAGATTATATATAGCTCCCGATTTGATTCTTTTCGCTCTAGAAACCACATATTTAACACTCCATAAAATTTGGTAAAGCGTATAATATTTCAACTAGAAAACCTTTGCTAAACATGCATCAGATCGGTTCAGATTTGTATATAGCTCCCATTCATAGTTTGTGTTCAAATTTTCTTACAAATACAGATAGAAGTATGGAATTTGTAGTATATTCTCCTCTTATAGCTGCATCGTATATCACCCGGTTCAAATGTAATGACTTTTTTATATCCTACACCATACGGTATAATGACTAAGTGTAGGATATCATATAGTCGGCCACGCCCGACTTTAACCTTCCTTACTTGTTTCTATTGGGCCTGAGCAATGTCATATACATTAGAATGGGTCACGAAAATAAGTTGCAGCGGTCACCTCCTCCTCGATGAAGATTGGATTGTTCAATGATGATCTGCACAATATTTCGACACTGGGTCAAGCCATCTGTGAGTAACGCTCCTGAAAACACCTCTAAAAATCATGTTTTTCCCGTGTAATTTTTTATGATGCATTTTTACCCAATTTTTCTGAATTAATAAACCCATTTAAATAAAAAAATTACGTCACTGACTCAATTTTTGCTAAATAATTTAATACATGCGATGGTTGTCACAGCCAAAATGGTCAAACACTTTTTACAAAAAGTGAGTGTCAATTTCCTTCCGATGTTCATCATTTAGGCGTCATTCGAAAGGTATTGACTGCCGCTATTTATTCTTTATAAAACACTACCAATAAATACGAAAAAGTTTTCAGTAGTCACTGGGAAAATCTACAAAAAATATCTTAAACGTCCAATAAATCGACCAATAAGTTACTCTAAGAAAAGAATCAAAATTTATATTTAAAGTGCTTCAGAGGAGGAATGTAACACCGGAAAAACATGATTTTTAGGGTTATTTTCAGGAGCGTTTCACAGATGGTCCGATCTAGGAACGAAATATTTTGCAAATCATCATTAAACAATCCAAACCTTATTTTCTTGGAGTGGCTGGAACTTTGCATGGACCGCGACCATATAAAGAGTGATTTTTTTGAGGTTAGGATTTTCATGCATTAGTATTTGACAGATCACGTGGGATTTCAGACATGGTGTCAAAGAGAAAGATGCTCAGTATGCTTTGACATTTCATCATGAATAGACTTACTAACGAGCAACGCTTGCAAATCATTGAATTTTATTATCAAAATGCGTGCTCTGTTAAGAAAGTTCAGAAAGAAAGAAATTGTGTTCAGCGACGAAGCTCATTTTTGGCTCAATGGGTACGTAAATAGGCAGAATTGTCGATTTTGGAGTGAATATCAGCCAGAAGCATTGCAAGAGCTACCAATGCATCCAGAAAAAGTCACAGTTTGGTGCGGTTTATGGGCTGGTGGCATCATTGGACCGTACTTCTTCAAAGATGATGCGAATCGTAACGTAACTGTGAATGGTGAGCGCTACCGTGAGATGATATCCAACTTTTTTTGCCCAAAATGGAAGAACTGAACTTGGTTGACATGTGGTTTCAACAAGATGGCGCTACATGCCACACAGCTCGCGATTCTATGGCCATTTTGAGGGAAAACTTCGGAGAACAATTCATCTCAAGAAATGGACCGGTAAGTTGGCCACCAAGATCATGCGATTTGACGCCTTTAGACTATTTTTTGTGGGGCTACGTCAAGTCTAAAGTCTACAGAAATAAGCCAGCAACTATTCCAGATTTGGAAGACAACATTTCCGAAGAAATTCGGGCTATTCCGGCCGAAATGCTCGAAAAAGTTGCCCAAAATTGGACTTTCCGAATGGACCACCTAAGACGCAGCCGCGGTCAACATTTAAATGAAATTATCTTCAAAAAGTAAATGTCATGGACCAATCTAACGTTTCAAATAAAGAACCGATGAGATTTTGCAAATTTTATGCGTTTTTTTTTAAAAAAAAGTTATCAAGCTCTTAAAAAATCACCCTTTACATATGAAACTAAATATATACGATATATATAAAAACTATATACTCGGTTTTCCATTTGGTGATCTTTTCTCCTTTTTATTTTCGTACATTTGCGAGTCACATGAAGGCGATATGTATATCGAATGAAGGAGAAGAATATATTTTAAAAATACTTCAAATTTCATAGCTCTTTATTTATAAGTTTAGCACTACTAACTATTTAACAATTCCCCCTTATTTTATTTAGTTATTCATGTTTTACTTTTTAAGGGGAGAAACATGAAATTCAGAGTATTTTTAACAGATATCCTCCTCTTTCATTTTATACTCATAACGTACTTGTATGTCTCACAAAAGTAAGAAAATAAATTATTAAAACAATTATATCCTTTGGAAAATAAAAGTCCTGTAAAAAGGAGAAAAGATGAAAAACTAAGTACAGGCCTCTAGATTAATGTGTACATGGTCTTGTTCAGGTCCAAAAAATACTGTTGCACGGTGTATTCAAATCTTTGTATTTCGCAATTTTAAATTTAATGAATTCTCTACCTTCTTTCATAGTCTTCAGGAATTTTATTTGTTTTTATTTGGAGTTTTTGACAACCCATATGTGACCACACTTTTTGTTGCCCGAATTTTGTTAAGTTATGTCCGGGTTGGATAAGTACGGATTATCGTGAAATCACCAAGAAATCCAAATAGACAATAAAGAAAATTAAAAGATGTGATCTTCTCTCAATCTCACAAACGCATAGCGAGTGTATGAGACGATATATTAGGATTAATCCAGGCCTATCTTACCTATTGCACCCATATAATTACTTAATAAGCTCACATAAATGTTCACGATTCTCGCTTAAAAATAGAAAAATATGTATTACTGCATTTTTTATTGAAAAATCGGTTGTAACACTATTTCCAAATCTTTGACCTACACCCATTTTTGTGTTAACTTTTTTGAAATAGTCTATTCGAATAGCGATTAGATATCAACAATTATATTATTTCTAAAAATGGTGATAAGTGTTTAATTTCATACCAAGTGAATATAATAATCTTATTATGTTGATAAAACCGACCCTTCAATAGCCTGTGAAATTATGATTTTCGAGGCCCATAGATCTGAAGGCATTTTCTGTATTCTCCCCTTATTTTTTCAATTGTTGTGCCGGGACAAATCACTGTGTACACCGGTCCCATAGTTAAGATTTTATTACTTTGCACTTGCACTCATCCATTTCGGAGATAACCAACCACAAAGAGCGAAAAACAACATCACGACAATCCTCCTTTTCATTTACAATTATTGTTGTTTTATTTTATTTTATTTTATTTTTTGTGTTGTGATTTTTTGCTATAAAATCAATGCAATGCCAGTTTATGGGCACATGGAAGCCTCCCATCGTCATCTTGCGACCTTATTTACATAAATACTGACATTTAAGTACACGTTATTTATACGGTGGTTGGTCGATTGCGGTGCTGTGGTGATCGTAAATTACTGTCGAAATTTCAAAGCAATTATTAATCTTGGAGTATCAATTGATAAATACAACAGAAATAAATAATAAATATAAATGGTGTCAACATCTATTGTTGTCAACGATTTCAGTAGTTTTATTACGGGTGGGCGATTATGATCTACCCGAGTAAATACGTGGAAATAGTTACATGTGGACATTAGAGTGTGTTAGATAAAAGGTTTAAATATAAACTTTTTCATGCCCGCACCCTGCAAATTAGTAGAGTTTGGACAGAACACAATTATAACGCATTGAAGCAGTGACTTGAGACCCTAAGTATGTTTGGACATAATTCGTTTCCCGACTTTTTAACACCAAGCTTCCCTATGTAAAAATTCTAATTCTAATCTCTTCAAAATCTCCTCCTCTTCTCACACAGTGGTGCTACACATTCGCGCTTGGTCATCTGCGATGAGAAGGGTGAATGTTGTGCGACAACAACCGGACTGGGCACCAACCATTGGAACGTCGGCATAGCTGAGTGCGCCCGCCGCATAGCCGATATGGTGGAACGTGCCAAAACAGATGCGGGCATTCAACAAGAGACACGTCTAACCAGTTTGGGTTTAAGTTTAAGCGGCTGCGAGCAGGTAATAAAGAAATGTATTTTAATTAAATATCGTTTTCTGTTAAAGGTTTTGGGATTATCAAGTCAAGGTCAACTGTATTTGCATACTTACGTTGTTGTTTTACTCTTTCTTTCTTTTGGGTAATTTTACATGGAATCTCTGTGTCTGTGGCTGCGCACAGGAAGCAACGAATCGCGAGTTGGAATTGGAGCTGCGTACTTCATTTCCCAATGTAGCCGAAAGCTATACAGTCAACAGTGATACTATGGGCAGTATTTTCACAGCCTCGCCCATTGGTGGCATGGTTGTTATCTCGGGCACCGGGTCCAATGCTTTGCTGAGAAATCCCGATGGCACGTCGTATAATTGCGGAGGTTGGGGCCACTTTATGGGCGACGAAGGAAGTGGTGAGTATGAGACGAAACATGAAAACATCACAAGAAATTCAATTCAAAAGTCGCCAATTGAAATTCAAAAAATAACAATTGAAATTCAAAAGACATCAATTGAAAGTAAAAGTAAACAAAAATATTAAAAAAAGAATATCCAATTCGGACCATTATTGACGAAGTTATGAGCAAAAGACTGAAAAAAGAACGATTTTTAAAAAAGCTATATCTTTTTAACGAGTAACCAGAAAAAAATCAGAGTATACCAGGGGGTGTTTTTTAGTGGGTAAAAAATGGAGGATATCAAAAATATTTTTTTTGAACTGTCCGATTTGTCGTGGAATGCCCCATATATAAAAGAGTTGTGTTACTGACTGATTGCCCGACTTATCATTGATCAGCGCCCAGACCAAACGGCTGAAGTCAGGGTCATGAAATTTCCTAATATGTCGGATACGCGGACTAAAAAAGGGTTTTACGAAATTCGTACTTTTAGGGGGTAAAATAAGGCCAAAAAAGGGATAAACATCGAACCTTTGTCCTGGCTAAACGGCAGCAGCTAGAAACATTAAATTCGCTATGCCTTGCACTTACCATGCAGACGAGCTACAAAAATTGTACTTTTCAGGAAGGAAAGAGACAAAAAGTGATAAATATGGTACCGATTTAAGTAATGCAGCTATATTCGTGAAAATCGAAATTTACATTTCTCTGGCAACGTACACTTGTAACATAAATGGATATTCCGAAATTTGTACTTTTAAGCGGCGAGCGGGACAAAAAGGGATAAAAATTGTACCAACTGAAGTATTACAGCTAGAATCGTGAACTTCCTCATTCCTCTCATCACATAGAAGCACAATATGAATGCATTTTTGTACTTTTAAGGGAGAGCGGCACAAAAGGGATACAAATGGTACCAACTAATCTAGAAACTAGAATCGTGAAATTTAATATGTAAATTCCTCTGACCCCGTAGAAACGCAGTAAAATTTGGTTTTTAGAAATTTGCACATTTAAGGGGTGTGCGAGACAAAAAGGGATAAAAATAGTACCAATTTAAGTATTGCAGCTATAGTCGTGAAATTCGGCGTGTATATTCCTCCTACCTCATAGACGCGCAACATAAATGGATTTTTTGGAATTTGTACTTTGTAAGGAGTGGGCGGGGCAGAAAGGGATACCAACGGTGCCAATTAAAGTATTATAGCATGGATCGTGAAATTTGGAATTTAAATTCCTCCCACATTTTTGCACTTTTAAAAAGGAGAGCTGGATTTGTACTTTAAGAGGCGCGCGGCGGTACAGACCTTTAATTACGTAAACGCACAACATAAATGGATATTTAAATATTTGTACTTATGGGGAGGATGCGGGACGAAAATTTAAAAAATACTATCGAAAAACAGAAATGGATAAAAGTGATAATAAACAACTCGCTTTTCCGCAAGCCTTTTTTGTGGAAGAAAGTTACTGATTCACTTCTTTGGTAAAGATTATAAAATATTTAATCCATACGATATTATCGCCATTTTACATCTTTATTGATTATTTTTTATTTATTCATAGATTCTACCCCATTTAATGTATATTATGGGTATTTTTGTTTTGACCAGTTTTGAATTTCATTTGATGTCTTCGTCATGTCAAATAATGCCTTTTGAATTTCAATTGATACGTTTTGAATTTCAAATGGAATCTTTTGAATTTGAAATTGTGTCTTTTGAATTTCAAATTGTTTCATTTGAATTTTAAATGGAATTTTTTACTTTCAAGTGATACCCTCACTCTACAGAGTAGGATGATACATATCATTTGGGACAGAAAAAAGTGTAACGCCTTGAAGGAGTGACTTAAGACCACAAGTATGTTTGGACCAAATCCGTTTCACAACTTGTTAAGTTGTTTGAGCCATGTCCGTCCGTCCGTCTAGCTGGCTTGCTTGTGTACATGATAACTCTCGAAAGGAGTTAAGGAATCAATTCAAACTTTGCACATGGTAATATTTGCCAAACTTAGTTTAAGTTCGAAGGTGGGCGAAATTGCCACGCCCGTTCCGGTACCTCCCACACAAATGACCCATATTCCAATATTACATTAAAAACACTGTAACTTCCACTCGGATATACGGAATCCGCTACATTTTGGTATTTTATAATGTTTTTTAATCACTTTAAGTGTACTAAATATGGCGGGTTTTGGCACGCCCCTTTCCTTTGTCCTGGCTAAACGGCAGCAGCTAGAAACATTAAATTCGCTATGCCTTGCACTTACCATGCAGACGAGCTACAAAAATTGTACTTTTCAGGAAGGAAAGAGACAAAAAGTGATAAATATGGTACCGATTTAAGTAATGCAGCTATATTCGTGAAAATCGAAATTTACATTTCTCTGGCAACTTACACTTGTAACATAAATGGATATTCCGAAATTTGTACTTTTAAGCGGCGAGCGGGACAAAAAGGGATAAAAATTGTACCAACTGAAGTATTACAGCTAGAATCGTGAACTTCCTCATTCCTCTCATCACATAGAAGCACAATATGAATGCATTTTTGTACTTTTAAGGGAGAGCGGCACAAAAGGGATACAAATGGTACCAACTAATCTAGAAACTAGAATCGTGAAATTTAATATGTAAATTCCTCTGACCCCGTAGAAACGCAGTAAAATTTGATTTTTCGAAATTTGTACATTTAAGGGGTGTGCGAGACAAAAAGGGATAAAAATAGTACCAATTTAAGTACTGCAGCTATAGTCGTGAAATTCGGCGTGTATATTATTCCCCCTACCTCATAGACGCGCAACATAAATGGATTTTTAGGAAATTGTACTTTTTAAGGAGTGGGCGGGGCAGAAAGGGATACAAATGGTACCAATTAAAGTATTATAGCATGGATCGTGAAATTTGGAATTTAAATTCCTCCCACATTTTTGCACTTTTAAAGAGGAGAGCTGGATTTGTAACTTTAAGAGGCCCGCGGGACAAAAAGGGATTAGATTGTGTACAGACCTTTAATTACGTAAACGCAGAACATAAATGGATATTTAAATATTTGTACTTATGTGGAGGATGCGGGACGAAAATTTAAAAAAATACTATCGAAAAACAGAAATGGATAAAAGTGATAATAAAGAACTGGCTTTTCCGCAAGCCTTTTTGGTGGATGCGGTAACTGAAAATCATCACCATTCTAATAGTTGCCAAAAGAAAGTTACTGATTCACTTCTTTGGTAAAGATGCGAGCACATGCATAACATTAAATTGGCAAAGTGAGATTTTTAGTGTGTCGACTGAGTTCGGCGGAATAGTTTGTTTATCAGCGAACCCTGAACCCTGATTTAAGTCAAAGACATACATTCGTTGCGAAAGTTCTGAAGAGATGGGGGAGCGCCCATCGAAACTGCGCAGTCAACTTTTAGCTGCAACAATAATGGTCTCACTTTGCCGTTTTGCTAATTTTGGGTTCTGCTGAAGACTTCAGCACAACCTTTGGTCTTAAACCAAAATAAATGACAACACATACAACATAACAGACCAACTATACATACAAACAACAGCGATTATAAAATATTTAATCCATACGATATTATCGCCATTTTACATCTTTATTCATTATTTTTTATTTATTCATAGATTCTACCCCATTTAATGTATATTATGGGTATTTTTGTTTTGACCAGTTTTGAATTTCATTTGATGTCTTCGTCATGTCAAATAATGCCTTTTGAATTTCAATTGATATGCTTTGAATTTCAAATGGAATCTTTTGAATTTGAAATTGTGTCTTTTGAATTTCAAATTGTTTCATTTGAATTTTAAATGGAATTTTTTACTTTCAAGTGATACCCTCACTCTACAGAGTAGGAGGATACATATCATTTGGGACAGAAAAAAAGTGTAACGCCTTGAATGAGTGACTTAAGACCACAAGTATGTTTGGACCAAATCCGTTTCACAACTTGTTAAGTTGTTTGAGCCATGTCCGTCCGTCCGTCTAGCTGGCTTGCTTGTGTACACGATAACTCTCGAAAGGAGTTAAGGAATCAATTCAAACTTTGCACATGGTAATATTTGCCAAACTTAGTTTAAGTTCGAAGGTGGGCGAAATTGCCACGCCCGTTCCGGTACCTCCCACACAAATGACCCATATTCCAATAGTACATTAAAAACACTGTAACTTCCACACGGATATTCGGAATCCGCTACATTTTGGTATTTTATAATGTTTTTATAATCACTTTAAGTGTACTAAATATGGCGGGTTTTGGCACGCCCCTTCCAGTACCTCCCACCACACAAATCACCCAAAACTACGTAAAATTAAAACTGTTATAACTTCTATACGGATGATCGGAATACTGTGAAAATTGATATTTGGCAATTCTTTTATAGTGGTTACATTCGCGTGGAATATGGGTGATATTGCCACACCCTCTCTGGTACTTCCCACACAAAGTGGCATAAACTTTGGTTACAATAAAACCGACTTAACATTCACTCGGGTAGTCCAAATTATATGCAATTTGATATTTGAAAATGAATTTATAATCACTTCAAACATAAAAAAATATTGACGCTTTAGCCACGCCCCTTCTTGTACCTCCCACACAATTGTCTCTATTCTAGGTAATATTAAATCCTTCATAACTTCTATACTGGAGCATGGAATCCACTATGACTTAATATGTGTTTACAATTGTTTTATATATGCTGAAGCTGGGACCATGTGACACGAACTTCCTATTACCTTCCACACCAATTATCCTGCCCTTACGTAAAATTTAATATATTATAGCTTTCGTATATATGTATGAGGGTATATATAAGTCGGTTTAGCCGACTGAAGCTTACTTACTTGTTTGAATTTCAAATAGTGTCTTTTGAATTTCAAATGGAATTTTTGAATTTCAATTGATGTTTTTTGAATTTCAAATGAAATTTTTATTTGCACTGATATTTTTTGAATTTCAAAAGGATTTTTATACCTTCCACCTCCAGGATGGGGGTATACTAACTTTGTCATTCCGTTTGTAACACCTGAAATATCGACCTGAGACCCTATAAAGTATATATATTCTTGATCGTCATAAAATTCTAAGACGATCTAGCCATGTCCGTCCGTCTGTCCGTCTGTTGAAAGCACGCTAGCATCTAAACGAAAGGAGCTAGACCGTTCATAAATGCGTCTTATAGTCGTAGATCGGTTGGGATTGAAATGGGGCGAAATCGGCCCAAAGGGAAAATTTTTTCTCTCACAAGGACTAAAAATACCCATAATAATCCCTAATATTTTAGCGTATTTAAGCATGTTTTTTCATTATGTCTGTTTATATTTGCTTGATATTTGGTATGCGCATTCCCTTTATAGCGAAAACGTGCACCATAAAGTGATTCTTATTTGTAAGGGGTGAAATGGGGCAAAAAAGGGATAAAAATGGTACATATTAAACGACAACAGCTAGAAACACGAAATTCGATGTGTACATTCCTCCAATTGAGTAGAGACATAATATAAAAGTATTTTTTTCCAAATTCGTACTTTTAAGGAGTAAAATGGGAATAGAGGGATAAAAATGGTACCAACCAAACGGCTGTACCTAGAGTAATGAAATTCGGTGTATACATTCCTCTGATTGCATAGCTAAGTAAAATACACGGATTTTTCAAAATTCGTACTTTTTGGGGTTAAAATGAAAAAAGGGGATACAAATAGTACCAATCTAATGACCGCAGCTAGAGTCATGAAATTCGGAGTATACATTCCTCTGAGTGTGTAGACACGGAAAATAAACAGATTTTTCAAAATTCGTACTTTTTGGGGTTAAAATGAAAAAAGGGGATAAAAGTAGTACTAATCAAATGACCGCAGCTAGAGTCATGAAATTCGGAGTATACATACACCTCTGACTGCGTAGACACGGAAAATAAACGAATTTTTCGAAATTCGTACTTTCAAGGGATACAATGGTACAGAGGGATTAAAATAGTACCAACTAAACGACTACAGCTAGAATGATGAAATTCGAATTGCGTAGAAACGTCAAGGGGGTAAAAATGGTACCAACCAAATGGGCGCAGCTGGAATCATGGAATTCGGTGTATACATTCCTCTGACTGCATAGACACGCAAAATAAAAAGTTTATTTCCAAATTCGAAATTTTCTTTTACGGCAAAAATTTGTTGAATCATGAAGTTAGGTTATTTTGCACTATGTACGTCTGATAATGGATTTTCAAAATTTGTACTTTTGGAACTAAAATAGAATGGAAATACAACCAATTATAGCAACCACTATCTACCAATATTTATGGTATTTAAGCTTTTTGAAAATATAAATATAAGAATATTTATTTTTTGATTTGAAATAAATAATGGTTTGAAATGATTAAAATATTACATTTATTTATAAAATTATTTTTTCAATATTTGTATTTGTTTTGGTTTGGCTATATTAAACAAATTATGTTTTCCTGTAATATTACTGCACTTCTACGAAAACCGACAACCTCTGTGGAATGCATTCCATGGTGGAGGGTATATAAAGTTCGGCCCGGCCGAACTTAACGCCGTTTTTACTTGTTTAATTTCAATTGATGTCATTTGAATTACAATTGAAAATGGTGCAGTTCTTCGAACAAGGAATAACTAGTTTCTGTTAATCTTTTGAATTTCAATGGAAATGGCATCTTTTGAATCTCAAATGGATTTTTTGATTTTCAATTGATGTTTTTAATCTAATTCTTCTCCTTCTATCTTACAATCTAATTAATCAATTAACCTTCTCCTCTCTTTATCTTACAGCTTGGTACATATCTCATCGGGCCATGAAGATTGTCTTTGACGACATGGACAATTTCCAGAAATCACCCTTTCCCATCGAGCAAATTTGGAAGCTAATAGAGGAACATTTCAACATTCAGACGCGACTCGATCTGCTGTCGCATTGTTATGCGAAATTCGACAAACCCTTCTATGCCAGCTTGTGTAAGAAGCTGTCGCATGCCGCCCAGCAAGGTGACAAACTGGCCCAACATCTGTTCCAAGAGGCTGGCTGTCACTTAGCACGTAGCATTCAAGCCTTGCTGCCCCAAGTTCATGATGATCTGGTGCAATCGGGCGACTTAAGTATTGCCTGTGTCGGCTCGGTGTGGTTGAGTTGGTCGCTGCTGAAGGATGGTTTCATTGAGACCATCCGCAAGCAGCCCATACCCTATGGTTTGAAGCTGATACGCATTACCAAGAGTATGGCCTATGGAGCCTGTTACCTGGGGGCAGATGATGTGGACTTTCATTTGCCGCGTAATTATTCGGATAACTTTGAAGTGATGTATCTGTACAAGGAGCTGCATTCGAATGGCTCTTTGAATGGTACCACAAGCAGTTGTTCATCGTCGGAATAGCCTTGCCTATCGAGAGATGGCTTCATTTCGGTACGAAAACATTCCGTGTCTTGTGTTATTTACAATATATTTTTATAGCATTAGCCGGCTTTTCTGTTAATCCTTGACCTTCCACATATACATTTAAATATATATTTACACATACATAGTACATAGTACGTTTAGCAAAAGAGAAAAGCATACAAATATAAGAATTATTCTCTTATCCTACTACTTGATATATCCATGCATACATATGTATGTATGTATATGAAAAATCTTAAGTTAATAATAAAACGTATTTTTATACAAAAGAAAAAGCAATTACGCCGTTTTGTTTGCTTGCTAATCATCAACGTTTACGTAGCGACTTGTATTGCCAAAAAAAACACTCAAAGATAAATGTCCCTTTACTTGGACATCATGGTAAGGAAATTGTCGAGGTTCCACACAAGTAGGATGACTTCATACATTTGAGTGCAGAAACTGTAAGGAGTGCCCGTAGAGTGATGAAACTTGGTATGAAGTTTTTTTAAACAATTAATTAAAATATGAAGTTTCATCAAAATTAATCACGCTTTACACATACCGTCCATATAACTCAAAACGAATTTAGAATAAAACATTTTTTGCTTTGGTCTGAATCTCTTGAAATTTTTCACAGAGATTACAATTAACAAAATGAAAAGATTCTGCAAGTTTTATCAAAATCAAAACTAAAAACAAATTTGTATGCACATTAGCAGTCCTGATAAAATAACACTGAGGAACCAAATGAAACATTTTCGAAAATAACAAGGTTCTGACACCGGATTCTGAAAGAGGGGGTAACAAAACGAATATATGGTGGTCATTTTAGAGAGGAGGACAATATTTCCCCCTTTTCCACATTCTTATGAAGAAACGACAAGGCAAACCTTGTGATCCTTACATTTTAAGTATTTTATATTATGCTCAGCACCTCGAGGTTACTTTGTGCAAAAGGGTAAAAAACAGCCCAAAAACAGAGGTTTAACGGGCCAAAATGTTCTACAAAAATATTTGCCATAAAATTCTACTATAAATCCCTGAATACACTAAAACTCAAATTAAATGCCAGTATTAAGTCTAAACTTCAAATTTATTTTAGGGTTAATTTCGTACTTTTTCCGAACAACACCCAAGAACTAATAATAAAAGTATCACTGCAATACAAATGTATAGATAAGATCATGATTGGCTGGAAAAATGCATTCCTGGGATAAACATTAACTATGATTTCTTTTGTTAGAAGTCTAAAAAATTGTATAATCTCTAGTAGTGATAGAACCGTTTTAAATAAACTTTAAAATCATATTTGGTATACGGTTTTTTGAAATTTACAATTTTTAATAATATAAATAATTGAATTGTAGTAGGAATGATTTCTTTTTAAAATAAGTCTTTATTATAGGAAAATTCTGAAATTATAGGAAAATTGAGTTAATTGGTGTTTTAAGTTTTTCATTATTTCTATTGCCCCGTAAAAGGACTACAAATTTTCAAAGGATAACAATTTTCAAAAAAATATTTTAAATACTTATCGGCACCCTAAGATATCGATGTCAGCGCCAAATCACTAAGGAGAATATCTATTAAATTTACTTTAAATTTCACGAATCAATCTGTATTAGTTTATCTTTAACAGGCATTTCAAATGAAATGAAAAGTAAAATATGAAAAAAACTAAATAAATTAAGAGGAAATCTTGAATTGGTGGACTTCAAACTACATTTAACGGATATATTCCTCCTTAATTTAACTCTTGTATCGGTAGTGCAAAGTATTATTTAAAATATTTATTAAAACATGCAAATCTGAAAATGCCAATATCATCCGGTTCAATTGTAATAATTTGTTTATAGTTAAAAAATTCAACTTTTTGGTCTTAGTTGTGTTTAAATAAAGTACATGAATAGTCTGTTTCAGAAAATTATTCACATAACCTTAAAGACCGATTCTTTGCCATCAAAAATATTAGAAATCTTGTGGAATTGCATTTGAACAAGCAATGAATGCTTACAGTTGGACGGACCTCATTACAATTCAATTCGTTGAAAACGTGATATCGAGAAAGACCGGATTGACCCAGTTTAAAGATGTGTGTTTCTAGGAGAAATATATCGTAGTCTGCGAGAAAGACGTTAAATCGGAAGGGACATTTGAATGGGGCCTATTTAAAACTTGGGACGATTTAGGTGAAATATAATATGTTGTGTTAAGTTTGACAAAAAATTGGTTAAAGTTTTGTTTTCTAGAAGAAAACACTTTTGTATCGAGCCATTGAAAGATATGAACCAAATGCTTCTGATTGAAATATAACGTGGTTTGGCACACTTAATGAAAATCGGTTAAAATATTTGGTTTCTGGAGCGGCATTTATATTGGGGCTATATCTAAATCTCAGCCGATCTGATTTATTTTCCCCATAGTTG
Source organism: Polietes domitor (assembly GCA_947397865.1). Classification (NCBI taxonomy): domain Eukaryota; kingdom Metazoa; phylum Arthropoda; class Insecta; order Diptera; family Muscidae; genus Polietes; species Polietes domitor. The sequence goes on from OX377618.1 coordinate 201,938,687, forward strand.
CCTGGGGATTTTCCCCTGAAATCTTCAAGTTCTAGTATTTTACACTGTTTTTACATTAAAACAGAAGGTTTTATGGAAATATTTTTAATTTTGTTTTTGAAAATATGTCTAAAAAAACTCAATTGGTTTATGCGCCAATTCTTTTTATTGAATAAGTTGTAAAAACAGTCAATTTTTATTGACCTTAATACCCAACAAGCAAAGCAATAAGAAAACGATTCGAAATCGTATCGTCTAGAAGAGAAATAATATTGCGGCAACTATCATATTCGTATTGCTGAAGTTACCTCAATTGGAGAAGTTGGTGCGGCCATACTTGGCGATACGCCATGGCAATACGAAAGCAATACATTCGGATGATAAATCGGCGATATTGCCAGATTACAATACGCAAGAAATCTGGATGATATCGCCATAATATCACCTGGAAGATAAAAAAACGCAATTTTCCATATTTTTATGTTTTTCATATTTCAAAATTGATATTTACATGAAGTGGTGAATAAAGAAATACACAATAACCTCATAAATGATAAGTAAACATAAAAGAACTAAGAGTTAGAAATTAAATAGATGGACATCACAGTCCACATGCCACTTCTCTAATTCATTTTGAAAACATTGCCTTTGTGAAGTCCAAAAAATCTTAATGTCCAATAAAATTTTGTACCCAAAAGATCTGCATCAATAATCAACTTACCAGTTGGCTTTTCATCACATGCTACTGATTTCATTTAGAACTTGAACTTGTAGCTTCTCTTTTACTTATTGCGCGCTAGTCCATTTTGCAATGCACCAACAAAATATGAAAAGAAACACGAATTTCTAATGAAACATATATTTTCTATTATTATTTCCGAAACATTCATACGAAATGATGACAACAAAATCAATATCGCCAACATTTGTTCAAAATGATACAAGGGTGATAAGAAAAAAATTATTTTCATGAATTTCATCAAAATGATAAATGGAAGATATTTCCGCAATATCTTCTAAGTGATATATCATCCAAATGTTTGTAGGTTACATGAAGTTTTATTCTACAACTTGATATTAGATTATGAGTAAAACTTAATATTTTAGCATTTTGCAATGAAACATAAGTTATTTTGTATTTACTACTAAATGAAACAACTTCTTTCCATGGAAAAATATTCAAAGAAGCCGAATTGGATTCTTACCGAATCCATACTAAATAACTTTCCAACCACTGTGCAACATACTAATGTTTGTCACACTCGAGCGAACATTTTTCTCGAGTTTACTATTACTTGTGCAGCACGTTGTATACGGTAGTTGACTCGATGCAGTCAGGCATCGTAATAAATTGATTGATTTTTTGAACACGCTCAAACGACTCTATTGCATTGCGTAGAATTACAAATAATTCTGCGACAAAAGATATTTTTTATGAGAGGGTGTGTCGTTAAATACCATGACGAAATTTTGGATATACAAACATAGAAATGTTAATAATATACAAGCGGTGCACCAAAGTTCACGATAAATGTATTTTCGTTGAAGAATGGTTCAATGGAATAAAGAGTGAAATATTGCATTTTTCTTGTTATTGTTTCCAAATGTATAGGGTCCGCCATCTAACGTTTTTTTTTCAACTATCCAACCGTTGGACTATTATTTGTGGGGTGCCCGTGGCAGCCATTTGAATGAAATTATTTTCCATTGTTAACCAGAAGGATTGTACTTTCAAATAAAAAAAGAAATTTAAGAAAATATTCAGTAGTTTTTTATAGCATTTTCAAAAAAAATTATCTGTATCTTCGTATATTAAATTATTTTCTTTCCCGACCAGTCCAAAAAATAACCGAATGAGTAATATTATCACCAATCAATATAACTCATACGCAACGTAAATATCTCTATTTGGACAAAAGAAGGAAAAATTAAAGGATATTTTAGCGTGTTATACGGGTATGTGATGGCTTCCGCTTTTGGGTGAAAGTTGAAGCATATCACGAAATACATAGGTGTGATGATTTCCACTTTCACGTCAATTTTGTCATTTTTCTTTCGCCTGCTTATGCTCTAAGGGAAGCAAAAGTAATGTGGATTTTCGGTACCAAAAATCCATTCTAAATAAGAAAAAAATATACGGTCAATATTTTATATGTTTTACATAAACTTCTCATGTAAAACCTGTAATTCCACAAAAATTAACAAAAAAACATTGAAATGTGTTTGTTATGAAAAATTACATATTGTAGGTTCGAAATTGTGCATATATTATTGTAATGGCCAAAAGAATGTATTTTTAACATGATTGTGCAAGAAAAAATATTTTTTGTATATAAAACATAAATTTTTGATCAATCATTTCCACGTGGAAGTCATCACACCTACTTTTTACTAAAGTGATTTCAAAAAGTAAAGTGAAACCAAAACACGGTGTAATCTATCACATACCTGATAATTTAAAATAACTGCGTTTCGACTATTCATTTTTTATGGCCCCAAATTTGTATACCCTCACTCTACAGAGTAGGAGGGTATATATCATTTGGGACAGAAAAAAGTGTAACGCATTGGAGGAGTGACTTAAGGCCCTAAGTATGTTTGGACCAAATTCGTTTCACGACTTTTTAAGCTGTTTGAGCCATGTCCGTCCGTCTGTCTGGCTGGCTCGCTTGTGTACACGATAGCTCTCGAAAGGAGTTAAGGAATCGATTCAAACTTTGCACATGGTAATATTTTTCTCAAACTTATTTTAAGTTCGAAGATGGGCGAAATTGCCACGAAATTGCCCATATAACTTCCACACGGATATTCGGAATCAGCTATATTTTGGTACTTGATAATCTTTTTATAATCACTTTAAGTGTACTAAATATGACGGATTTTGCCACGCCCCTTCCAGTAGCTCCCACGCAAAACTACGTAAAATGAAAGCTGTTCTAACTTCTATAATGATGATCGGAATACTATGAAATGTGATATTTGGCAATGATTTTATAGAAGTTACATTCGCATGGAATATGGGCGATATTGCCACACCCCTTCTGGTACCTCCCGCACAAAGTGGCATTAACTTTGGTTACAATAAAACCGACATAACATCCATACGGGTAGTTAAAATCATTTGCAATTTGATATTTAAAAATGTTTTTATAGTCACTTTAAACCTAAAAAATATTTACGCTTTAGCCACGCCCCTTCTTGTACCTCCCACACAATTGACTCTATCCTAGGTAATATTAAATCCGTCATAACTTCTATACTAGTGCATGGAATACACTATGACTTGATATTTGATCATGTTTTTACAATTGTTTTATAAATTTTGAAGCTGGGACTATGTGACACCTCCTAGTACCTTTCACACAATTATCCTGTGGAAATTTAATTCCTTATAACTTCCGCATATATGTTTTCTGAGAGTGAGGGCATATATAAGTCGGTTTAGCCGACTGAAGCTTACTTACTTGTTAGAACGAAATTCGGGAGTATCGAAATAAAACCAAAATTGCGTCGGCCAAAAATTATGGTTGGTCCTCAAAAGGTGTAATCATATTGCTTGTATAAATAGTAGGGCATCCAATTATTCGGAGTTCAAAGATATTTGCTTAATCGAATAAAGGCTTTAAGAGTTCTTCGATTAATCGAATAATTGCTCAACTCATTAAAACATTATTGATAAGAGTCAAACAGACTTTTTCAATTTAATGTGTAAATACATTTCAAAATAAAAAAAACAAGAGTTTCCTTTCCTACATTTATATGATATAATATTTATTCTTATCTTACATGAAGAAGAATATACTTAGGTTTTAATTCGAAAGTTGAAATCACAATTTTTATGTCGATGAAAATACATAATTGAATTTTAGTGGCAGTAAATAATAATCCAAGCGTACCTGTCCAAAACAATTTATCCACAATTCAATTGATTATTCTAAATCAATTTATAATATGAATTTCAGTATTTATTCAAAACTTATAATATCGATTAATTGGGGAAACTTATTCGAAAAATCATGATTTTTGCATTATTCGAACAAATATTTGAAAACAATTATTCGATTAATCGAACAAAATTTAATCGGATACCCTAATAAATAGAGATTCATTAAATATATTTCCGCTTTTACTGTTTATTATATCGGGTCGGTTTTGTATGGGAGAAACAAAGTTACGATTTTCTACACCTATAATGAAAGCTTGTTTGGTTCTATGATTACAAAATATTTCGGTCCTACGTAGTATCTCCACATTCTATTTATCGTCATCTTAATTCTAAAAGGTCGTAACTGATATTTGTTCGATGTCGAGTTTTTTACATATTCCTCTAGATAACGCTGGAAAACGTCAGAATATGAAAAACACGAAAAATTGTCAGTTACCTTCTTTTAGAATTAAGGTAACGATATGGTAATATGTCTACATTATGAAAATGCCATGATATGTTTGATTAACCCTGTTATTTAAATGTAATGCCAAAAATTACTGTTCTTATCCACTCTGAAATAAATGGTGGAGTAATACTAATACGAACTAAACAGAGTTACTCTGGATATTTTAGTCCTCCGCATCAGATCCTTTATACGGGATTTACATTGTTTGACCTATTTTTCCGAAACAAAAACAAACACCTACTCTTCAACACCTTTTAAAGTAAAAATTTCATTTCTTTCGCTACAAATATCAAAATGTTTATTATTGAAAAATTGTATTCCTTCCGCTCATAACATTTATTCGATTATAATGTTAATCATTCGCAATATATTGATTGATTATATGTAGTATGTATTTATGTGTATATAGCATTATCCAAATACCGTTTAAATGTAAAAAAAAAACTGAAGAAAATGCAATTCCATTTATTTATTGTGTTTTGTGTACGCGCGTGTTCTTCTTGTGTCTTTTCTCTATACGAAAAAAATGCATTCAACGAGACTCTTGTATTTAATACTTAATAAGAGACGACTAAAACTGAATTGCATTGACTTAAATTTCAAGCCAAAATTAAACAAAAAACAAGGAAGAAAAGCATAATAAACGAAATATGATCTTTGGCCTCTTCATACAGGTGTTGTGGTGATTGATTGTAAAGGAATTAGGGTTTTGTTCACTTAATTTTTAATAAAATGCCGGTAGAAATCTTCAAATTATTTTTATGAAATACTTGTTGTTGCATTGAATGTATGTACTTATAGAAAACAAAAAAAAAAAAAACGATATCTAATAATATACTGGCTAAGAAGAAGAATTTTGTTTATAAGTATAATTCTATTAACTATTAATCATCCATTTCTTTAAATATTTTGTAAATTGCTCTCACACTACTAATGTGTCTGTGTTGTGTGTATTTGTTTGTATGGGTGTGTGTATGCTGGCTTAATTGTTCATACTTTGTCGCAGTTTATTGGGATCTTGGTAATGTGATGATATGACCGAAGGATGTTGTGGTGGGGGGAAACAGCGGACATGTTCAACATTCGAGCCCTCCACATCACTGCCCTTCAAGTATTTATTTAGAACAGCAAATATTTGTGAATTTAATACTTGGAAACGTCTTATGCGATCCACCATGCGTTTGAGTTTCTGGAGAATTAAAATCAAATTCAAATAAATTATTGTAATTCATTGCGATTTAGGTGTACAACTTACAATTCCTTTGACATCTTCATCTTTGCCATCGACACGTTGTACTCTTAAAATATGGTAGCAAAAATCTAAGGCTTCGAATCTTCTTTGTTGACCCAACAGTACAATCATTGCACTACCGGCCCAATTTAAACCTTCGCCGAATAACTCCTCAATCGTGTATTCGGTGCCTCGAACAGGGATACAATAAACAAATTGCAAAGCAGACCACAAGCGATGAAATTCGGAACATTCATCGACGTGTATAATACCATTGGCCGGTGGCGGACCAGTCCACACCGGATCATCTAAATAACTTTTGATGCGATTTAGAATAACTTCAAAAATGCTGAGTCCACAGCAGAGACGTTCACGTGTCAACAGATCACCTTCGCGGGCAATCATTGCTTGCTGAAAGAAGAATGTAGTTGAAAATATTTTCCTTCAAGCTATGTTTTTGTAATTCTACCTTGGCGGTTCCCAACTTTTCGACATTCGAGACAATTTGTAAGTTTGCGAATTGAGCCTCTAAACGTTTTTGTTTAGCCTCTGGTTTTTCGTTTTCTAAAAGAACAGATAGTAAATGTAGAATTTAAGCATGTTTCATTTAATATTGCACAGAAAATCTCATCGGTATCAAAATGTACAAAAGGGCCAACATATGTTTCACTTTCTAGCTATTTTGAGTTGAAAAGAATGTCTGGAAGTTTTCAATTTGCGTGATCTATCTGTAAAGTGCCTGAGTGTAGAGAGAAGCATATGTTGCTCTCCTACGCATTTTGATAAGTGGCTATTCGTATAAACCACAGAATTATTCATAGTGCAGTTCTATAATTAGTTGAAATATTAATCAAACTGGTGGAATTCGTAATCGTATTCCGTTCACGATGTCGCAATGACCATATGCATTACATTTTATCCCATGAATATATATACATACCTTTACAAAACGGCCTCGGGAAGATATTCTGGAACAATGCAGCATGCAACAAATCACACACTTCCTCCTGTGACAAGGCCTGCTCAATCAACAAACAAAAAATAATGCAGTTGCCAAATTCGCGGAATGATTGGAACAATTCGGTCTTAGTGTCCGGATACTGTACGATATCGGTTAGATGGGCTTGATAATAACTCAAAACACCCGGTGAACCATATTCGCATCTTGGTAGTTTACATGATTTTGGCATAGCACTCATTAGGGTTTTGGTGAATTGTAAGAGCGACCCCTGAATCAAGGGTTTAACAATATCTTTGAGTATAATATCCATAACAACAGCAATGCCTTGGTAGCCCAACAAACGGCACATGGCATGGAAGTGAGGGGCGCCAACGAAGCCGGTGTACTGACCATACTGTGTGGAATAGGCAGCATTCAATTGTTTGGAGCCCCAGAGATAATAGTGTGACATTTGCGGTGGCTTCTCACGTTGCATTGGTTGTGCAGAAGCTAAATTCACTTTGCTTCGTACAAATCTATCCAAGAAAGGTAACTTATTTTATATGTGGTTCTAAAAAATATTAATTGATGTAGCATACCTGTTGGTAGCTGCATTATAGCAAAAATTAACCAAGAAATCATAATTCAATTCGACAAACACGTGTAGGGTTATACGGCCATAAGGTGCCAAGACATTGTGATTGGCCTCTTTAACCATGGACTCGAAATTATCTAAAGCCAGGTATTTGCATAGTAGTTTGTGGCAAATACGATTGCATTCCAAAAGTCCTTCTAGTTCCTTTAAATATTAAAAAAGAATATCAAAGCAAAACTGCCCATTTATAGATGTAGCTAAGCCACGTTTATCACATACCACTATGCCCGTAATATCATTGCCCTCAAAGCGACTTATAGCCAATTCAATACTCTTGTGCATATTAGCATTTATGCGTTGTGTTATCAATTTGTTCAAATCAATAGAGCGTCCTATAATGATTCGGAAGAGATTAGCTATAAATTTAGTTTCTCCGTACTAACTACTTACCCAATAATTGTACATGTCTTTGTTTGAGTAAAGTTTCGTAGCGATTGTTTCGAGGATATGACTGAAAATTAAAACCCAAGACTTCACACTCCAAACGGAAACGCTTATCCAGGAAAATGCTAAAATTATAAAATTATTTTGTTTTGAAGAAATTCAACTTTTTATCTCTTAACAACTCACCTTCCGGCTAACTGCTTATAGTGTGCGAATATTTGTTCGCTTAGCTTATAAACGAATTGATCAAAACACAAGTTGACCTCTGCCTCAACTTCGTCATATAAAAATTGCTTGCGAAATACTGTCAAAGCATAATGGGCCGAATCATTGTACAAATCCAAAGGGTACAAAACGAACCTAGAATTCAGAAGAAAATTTTGATTTTGCTCAAATTCATATAGTATTTCAGACTCACTCCATCATTGAGGGTTCCTTCGTTTGCAAAATATGATCGGTTAATATCCAGGGCATAGACATTTCAATAGGGAATTGTATACGCTTCTCCATTGTTATCAAATCCTTACATTCCTCATTATGCTGATGCCTAACCGTACACTTGTTGACTTTGCGACCCATGGTCATTTCCAAATAGAATTCGCGATACCACAACTGTGAGAGATCACAGCATTTCTGTAGAGTGTCACTGAAATTTAGCAAATAACTCCAATAGAATGATGTCTTATGGAAGGTGTCGATTTGCATTAGACAATTGCCATCAATGTCCTTGCGCAGGGTTCTTTTGCCACCCGATTTGTCAGCAATCAATGACTCCAACATGGTACGCACCATGTAGAGCTGAGTGGATGAAGGGCCAACATTTAAACGTGGCACGTGTATACGAAATCCGCCATCCGGATCTTTTTTACCCTTAATAACGGGATCATCTGTGGGCTCATAACCCTTTTGCCAATCGGCCGCAGTTTCTCTCACGGACATTATTATACTTCTTATTAGATCCTTCTTATTCTTAACAGCCTTGCGCAAAGGCTCACGCAAGCTAAGCTGTACAAAGTCTTGTAATTCGGAATAGATGTTGCGACGTATAGCTTCACAAAGAACAGTTTCAATACGAGCCATTAGAACCTGTAAAAAAACAAGAAATAATTGCATGATTTATTAAAGAATTTGAAGTGATCTTTTTCATTTTGACTAACCTGTAATCCTTTAATCATTGCAATCACTTCAATCAATGCGAATTTCTCTTCCGACGTATAATTGTAGCGAGTAGCTCTCTCGTATTCTTCCGCCTCTACCGGACACTCCTTGTTCTGATGGTGATCCGTAGGATGCAACAGTTTCCAGGAGTAGAGCTCTGTAACAACACTTGTCCATTCGGACAGCAACTGTAAACCGCGCAATGCTAAATCGGAAGTGCCCCTATTTTCAGCATCAGAAGGATTATCCTTGACCGTAGTCGTCACTTCATTCGTATAACGTGCCAATTCCGAAATGTATTTAACATGATCTTCGCGTATTTGCGGCAAATGTACCATAAGATCCGCCTGAGGGCTTGCAGCATTCGAACTAGACAAAGGCCATTTACTGGGATCGTAATGCTTACTTCTCTTAATATAATTGAATGGGGCGATCTGCATGTCTCCAAATAAGGGAACAACTTCCAAGTTCTTGAATATGCGATCAATACGATCTAATCGTATTTTCTTTTTCTGGTCCAACTTGTTGATGTTACACGCATCACTGTCCATGAGAAAGAGCCCAAAACCCATAACTTTCACCAACATATGTTTCTCCTCGGGAGTCAAATACATTTTCGTCTCGAACATGTGCACGCAAATGTTCACCACTTCCGAGAGCAGGTCCTCGTAACCGATAATCTTCTCTAAAGTATCTTTGACAGTGTCCCGAATTTTGTTTTGCGTAGCCAAAAACATGGATAAATTCTGGGACTCCTGCAGGGTTTGAGAATCGGACATGACCTTTAAGAACTGGGCAGCTCTTCGGTAGGTACTATAGTCATTTTTCACACTGGATTTCATGTTCTTCAACTCATCCAATACAGCAAACATGTTGATGAATCTTCCCAAAGTCAAAAGATAAGCTTCCGACACAAAATCTTTGCGTTTTTCGGCATGGCAAAGTCGCTTAACTTCGCCAGAAAATGCTTCGATAGCTTTTCTTTGAAAATACATGAAATTTAAAAGTTTATTTACTTCAGGAGCCAACACCTCAACGGTTTTCTCATAAATCTCTACACGATTTGGCTGTTCGTTCGACTTAGGCTGGGGTATGGCTCTCGAGCAACAACGCCATGTATACAACATGACGGAATGTTTCTGGCCTTCATCAAGCAATATATTCTGAAAAAAGAAACAAACATTACTCGTAAAAAAACAAACTTCGCACAAATGTATCTTACCAAATTAGCATGTGTCGTTGCTTCTTCAATATATTTTGCTATGCCTGTAACGAAACCATTACGGTCTTCGAAATTCGTATCGAAATTGGCTTTATAAATCACGGAACATGGTTGAGCCTCAATACAGGGCTGCTCATCAGGCAACGACAGCTCATCCAGCACCTCCACATTGGATAAAGCATCAGCCAAAGTAATTTTCTCGGTCATCTTTTGTTTTTTATTTATCTATACACTATTTTATCTTTCCGTTCACCGCAGTAGCGGAACTGTCTATTTGGGGTCTCCGCCTCGATTTAATGACACAAAACCTGCAATCAAGCAAAAAAATTCTGATGGGTGGGTCTGTATTTTTGCTTTTGATTTTTGTAATTATTTTTGCATTTGATAGCTTTAATGCAGTTTCTAGCTACTCCACGTTAACTATATATTGCTGTAATTCACATTTTATTGAACTGGGCTCACTTTTATTATTAGAAAATGCGATTTTATTTTGTTTTATTATCCATTTGATGAGTAAACAGAATTATTTTTTCATTTTTCTCCACCAATACACCCGCATAAAACTGTCAAAAATTTCTGTAGCCACCACTGTTGCCAACTCTCTTATGTTGGGGGACTAATCAGATTATGCGATTTCTTTAAAAAGGGAAGTGATGGACCGTTCACAATGATAAACCGTTCTTTTATGAGTGTTTACACTTTGAAATTTATTCTACAACACGATTTGTATTAAAAATTAGATTTGTAATAAAATTTCTTTAAAAAGGGAAGTGATTGAACATTCACAATGATAAACCGTTCTATTAGGTGGGTTTACACTTTTAGATTTATTATACAACTCGATTTTTATTGAAATATTATGTTAGCCTTGTCACACTGCATGCGAAACCTAGTTGAAATGACATAAGGTCGATTTTCAAATGTAAATTTTGTATGGGATCTGACATTTGTAAATCGACACCTTATATTATTTCAACTAGATTTCGCATGCAGTGTGTCAAGACTGTCACATTTTATTTCATTACAGATCGAGTTGAATAATAAATCTAAAAGTGTAAACGTACAATAAAGCAAACCGAAACCAAAAGAACTCTAGACGCAACGGCCAGCGGCGGCTGTTTCGTTCTACTCAGAAGCTATACATGTGAAAACGGCCACCGCTGTTACCAGCGTGTCGCATTGTGTTTGGGCTCTAAATCCTCTTGGGGATTGTACCATAAAGGCCAATTCCAAAAGCAGCCACACGACAGTCGCTGTATCGATAGTGCCGTCTCGTACGTTTTTATTCGAATATATCTGTCTGAATTGGCTTAAAAATGCATGTAATAAAAAATTTCCCCAGCGACAGTCCGTGCGTATTTAGGTTTGGTCCTCTGCTGTACAATTCAGTGGCGGCGCCGGCTATGCAAAATAATTATAACGGCGGCAACTCGGCGAATTGTTTTTCGGCCGACTTCATTCTTTGGTCGAGCACTGAAATTAAATTAAATTTTTCTATCACTGAAATATGGCCAAAAATAAGAGCACAGTATATCTGGGCTATGAGGACGAAGAAATAACCGATAAACATGTAACATTGTTCAATAGCACTATAAATAAAATCGGTGGCACTCCGGTAAGTTTGCAAAAAAATGTGTTGACATAGGGGTGGCATGATACTGACACTCACTGAATAATTGATTTTTCCCCATGTGTTTAAGGATTGGCCAAATGGTGAAATAAAAATTCCATCGTGTCCTTTATGCGGCACAGCTCGCCCTTTGATAGTACAATTGTACGCCCCGCTGGAAATGTCTCAGTTTCATCGAACTCTTTATATTTTTGCCTGCTTGAATCCGGTTTGTTCGCAAAATTCTAAAAGCTGGTTGTGTGTGAGAACTCAATTGCTGGACACGCCAGACCATAGTGATATTATCAAGGCTGTGGCATCTCCAAAGAATTCTGGTAAACAAAAGAAGAAGAAAGAAGCGAAACAGGCGGCGGGAAAGGTATCATGGTGTAGTGGAACAGATGACTGGGGAGTAGTCGAGGCTGGTGTTGGGGAGGCTGTCGAACAGATGGATACCGAGGCAGACGAATGTAGTGAAACCAACGAGGAGAATGGTAATGTGATTAATCCTAAAAATGTCAATTTACCTTTATCAATACATCACTTGGAGTCCGACGAAGGAGAAGATCGTGATCCTCCTTTATCAAATGAAGACGACGACGAAGATGAAAGCAATTCCATAGATAATGATTTATTGCTAAGTTTTAATCAAATGGATGTTAGATCAGTGCAAAATATTGCCGAAGATCCGAATGCCAATTGTGCCGATGCGGCAGCTGGAGGTGGTGGTATGGCCGCGGCTGCCGCCGTAGAGAATGAAGGAAACTATGCATGCAGTGGTGCTTCCGCCATGATATGTGCTGAAATCGAAGGCGCAGAAACGGATGTGGTATTTGTTGAGACTCCTCAAAAGCCTGAACGTGATTTGATAGCCTTATTAAAGCACACGCCTACACCAGCCGCCTTGGGTCCCTTAGCAAAATTATCTGATCTCACCATCAAACCATATTTCATTGCTGTAGATTTGGAATCGAATTCAGCTAACAAGGAGTACGAATCCTACGGTGGTTCCTTATCGGCCGAACATATTCGTGAATTATATCAGGAATATAAAAAGCAAGACGAATCGGCTCTTTCCCCTGGCAGTGCTAGTGGTAGTGGAAATGGGGGAGGTGTAGCAGGTCCTGCAGCTGGGGCTGGAACTCCAGAAGATCAAGAGTGCTATGAAAAAGCATTACCAGCGCATGGTGATTTAATGTTCCATTATTTCTTAAGTACCATTCAACAGAATCCGGGACAAATTTTAAGGTACATATTTCTGAAAAATGTGTCAGTTTCTATAAGAAATTATATTACCGTTGTAGTTTTGAAAGCTGATTTGAAAATACGTTACATTTTTAATTTCTTACTTTCTATTTCAGATACTCTCGTGATACGTTGCCTTTACTCATAGCGCCATTACCAGAAGCTGTACCCAAATGTCCCAATTGCAATGGTGATACTATTTGTGAAATACAAATATTATCCACATTGATACCCAAATTGAAAATGCAACAGAGCAATGATAATGCTCCCTTAGAATATGGAAACGTTTTGGTATTTACCTGTTTGAAAAGTTGTTGGGATACCCCCGATAAAATGCGATATGAAAAGGTCATAGTGCAAGCTGAAAAGTAGATAACAACTAGAATCTTAAAACAAACTACACATCGAAAGTGTGTAGAGCATAATCAGAACTAAAACAATGGAATGGAGGGTACCTCAACTAAAGGATTATCAACTACAGCAAGAAAGCCTAAAACCAAAGTAAACTTTTAAATAAAACTAGACGATTATTCAAAAACAAACTATTCACTCTTCTCTCAAACGACACTCATGGATTGATTAAGATGATAAACAGGATTGAAGATCTCCAACATATGTATTTATATACATATATGTATTTCTGCTATCAACTTTGAAAAGAAACGCGAACATTAACATATTTTAAATGAAAACTCTGTCCCCTAAAATAACACTTAAACGGCTTCATTGAAATGGAAACATTAACATATTTATATAAGAGATTGATTTTAAATGAAAATAATAATGATTTAAGAATTTTAAAATGAATGAAACACGAGTAAATATGAATGGTTAGCATCATAGCTTGGTCAATTCCAGTCCACTTTTAAAGATATCATCAATGAACGTAAAAGAAGCACTTTTTATTTAAGCATTTATTTATTTATTTATTACACCTTTTTTCGTTTTGTCACTCTCTAGTCTGTAAGCTGGATATTTCTCTTCCTTACCTCACTCTCTCTTAACTACTATTCCTTCTTTTAATGAACGTAATGTGATCTTTTCAATTTCCAACAATGAATACTTTAAAGAAACAAACTATATATATATATTATTTAATTATGCTTTAATGTAGTTTTAAAAAAGAATATAACGAAAGAAATTATGAATGAAATACAAATATTTAGTGTAAAATTCTAAATGGCATATGTGGAATAATTTAATTCAAATAATTAGTGTCAACAAGGTAAGAATTACATTAATGTATAAATAATGTGTACGCATCAAGTTTGCGATTGTCATTTGAATTCGCATAATAGGTGTGTTATAGTTCGGAATCGCAAAAATGAAGCTGAAATCATATTTACCCCCGTTTTCATGTAGCTCCGTTAACTTAAAGTTAGGGCTAACCGAGAGTTATAGATGTCAGTTTGTGTGAACATTGACATCTATAACTCTTGGTTATCTCTACATGAAAACGGGCGTTAGTTAATATGTTTTTTATTTATGTTGCTCCAAATTAAGAATGTTTCCGAACAATCTCCATTAAAAATGTTTTTTGTTTTATCCATCATATTGCAAGCGTGTGTTCTGGCAAATTTGAATGAATTTATGCGATTTATAGATTTTATTTGTCCTTTTTGGAAAAATTAATTGTCATTAAATCCTATATTATATTATGCAAACTACGTTTCTTAGTCGTACTCATATAGTTAATATTGATCTTATAATTTTGTTGTTTGATGACATGTACGTTGTGCATACATGACTACCTCGGTATTATTTCCACCAAACATTTGGTTTGGAAATTCTGACAACATGATTTCTATCTTTCAAGCAATATTAAAGAGTTCTAAATGTGTTCTGGGAACTACATACATATGTATGTACATACACGAATGTTGTAGTCAACGGATGGGTTCAAACTCATGACGAATTGGTTCGTGGTTTGTTGAATATAAATATTGTAATCAATACAATTGAATTAAATTAGTGATTTATGCGGTAGATTATATTACACCATATTGTGATAAAAAGTTTTCCGGTCAATTTAGAATAAATTACACATTTTGTACGGGAAGACCAGAATCTTATAAAGAAGTTCAAGGAAGACAGTAGACCAATGCAAGCCGCGGTAGTGGAGACATCTATCAGCGTGGGGGTTTGATTTGTATCATAGTTTATGGTCTGCCGCTGCAGAAATTAGAATTAAATGTTTTTTATCACCCGACTCTATTCCCAGACCCAAAATTGGAATATAAAATAATTTCCACCTACTTCTTTCCAAATTGCAATTTTTATGTTGAAATATATTTCTAATGCTAATAAAAAGAGTTTGTATTGTAATTTATTAAAATAAATAATAACACCTATTATTATTATTTAAAGGCAATTGGTATAACAAATGTTTCACGGCCATATTACATCTGATATAAGTCACAGAATCCAGGAAAATATCTTCTGGAAATATCTCTGAAATTTAATCAACGGTTTTCCCGTTAAACCTTTTCTAGTTACACCAATAAGATCATCATGATTCATGGTACCTTTGTCTCAATTACAATCTAATGGTTCACAATTCGTGGACATATGAATTCTTTTAAATAAGGAATGAACAACATTGAAGGGCCTAAGGAAATAATTTTCACTTTTTAACGTTAGTAATTTTATTCAATAATATTGAAGAGTGTATATATACATAATTTTGCTTAAGAGGAAAATAAAGCAATGCCGACAAAAATTAGATATTAAAAGCTTATAATATATATAGTTATGTATATTAATATTTTTAACAAATTCACTCTTTATAAAGTTCCAGGACTTTTCAGCTTCAGCCAAACGAAAAAAACGCAAAAATATATATCCTTGTTTTTATTTTATCCACCACCTTTAATTTAGAGGAGCGTCAGCATCCAAATGATAGCTGCGCACCGGCGAAAACCACAAGGGAGGATATTTGGATGGTGTTAAATCAAAATCGGACGTTGTCTCAAGTTTATTTCGCACTTGGACAACGGAATAATGTAACCACGCCAATTGAGCAAATTTTCGCTTGGATGTATGCATGATACGAAACTCGATACAATATTTTGTACTGTTGAATGCCGCCTCATCATATACTGAACTGCCACGGCGATGTCTGCTGAATGTCCCGCCTGTGGTGTTTGTTATGAATTTAGATTGTTGCTGTTGCTTACTTAGGACAATAGTAAGAGTGCTGCCAAATAAACGATAGTGGCCCTTTAAAATATCCGGACGTAATTGTTGCAAATTTTTCATTCTCGTCACACCGTGTTGGGGCTCATCGGCACTGGTCATCATCAGTACAGTGCCATCGGGTAGAAAACGTAGATAACGATAGTATTCGACCAGTTGCACGGGACGATAGTATTGATCTTGGAAACTGTTTTCGCCCATACGTAAGTATGTGGTCTTGCTGATGTAACAACCATTGAATAGGACACGTTCACGGTCAATAAACATTTGACGCCAGGTCGAGTATTGCGGTATAACGGGACACTGATCGTCTATAGGGGGTTTCTCCTCATCCGCCTCCGAATGTGTGAGAGTGCCTACGCTGTGGCCCCAAACTCTGGAAAAATAAGAAAATAATATGTAATAGTGGGACTGTTTTATTTGATGCAATCAGGTTTTCCCGCTCAACTGTAGTTGTTAGATAAACTGGCAGGCTTTTCGAATTTATAAGATTGTATATTTGGAGATTAGCGGTAAATATTACAGCAGAAATAATATCTTTTTGTCGATATATTTTTGATGAACATTTTATACATTATTTTAAGAATCTTGTATAACGAAGTGAACATCGTAGTTTTTTCGAGAAATTAAATAAGTTTATCTAACCATTTGTCATGATTTATTAATTCAAAAATAATCTGAAAAATGTATTACAAATAGCATCCCAAATGTATAAAGTACACATCGATTGGTTTTAATCTATATTTGTATATCTCTTTGTGCCTTTCAAATACATAAAGGTCACAAACATATGTACGCATATTAAATCTCTGTACTGAATCGGATCAATATTATGACTAAGCGTACACATTGATTTATATCTACCGGAAATCTTTAATTTTACCAATCACGAAGTGAATTTATGTGACACTACCTTAAATACTTGTTTATTTCCTACTCACTTTACACATGCCGACCTCCATAGCTCCTCGTCTCGAGCCACCAGATACATTCCCTTGCAAACTGCAGCACACTGCTCCAGTGAACGCATATCCAGCTGAGATGACACAACCCAACGCATAATGTACAACAAAAGTTCCGGTGGCAATTCCGAAATATGCATTTCCGTAGTGATGATGCCCGCTTCACGGCTGCTCATTATCAATTTGCCCTGATAGTTGCGTGACAAATCGTTCTGAAATTTCTCATACAAGTCGTCACTCATATCATCCTCAGGCACATCCTGACTTTCTGCAGCTGCCTGCGCGCTGGCATTATTTGAACGCAGATCTTTTGTTGGATTTTGCTGTTGCAGAGTGTTTTTAAGTTTTTGATGTTCATAATACTTAAACTCAATGTTTGGTTCAATTTGAACGGCTTTTCGATAAAAGGGTATAGCATCGTAAACTTTGCCACGTTTCTCCAATTCTACGGCTTTGTGGAAAAGACTGTTTGCCAGTGCTTCCGCTTCCTGCTGCTCAGCTCCATCATTGGCGGGTAAAGGACTCACAATGTCTTCAGCCTCGTCTTTCTCAATGCCCACATCCTGTACTGCTTCATCTTCTGGACTTTGTTTTAGCTTTAATTCCTTTTGCCAATTGGCACGAAAATCCTCCAAAGCCGAATTAAAATCGTTGGGCATAGAATCGATGGCCTGCAAAGATGACTCCAATGAATCATCTTCTCCCCCTCCCGATGAATCACCAGGTCCACCACCACTTGATGCACCGGAGCCGGACATCTTGGTTATTACTTATGTATACCTACTCCTTATCTCTTTTATTATTATTAGATGATGGTGACTTAGACTAATTCTACGGAGCCGTCTAGTTCACGGTCGGTGTATCGTATAATAAAAGGAGGAGGGTAATGAAAGACCGTTGTTAACACTAAAATCTTATTTGGCAAACTTTTCTCGGAAATTGGTAAAATTTGTAGGCAATTCTTGGAGCAACTTGTGGCCATCATAGGCGTTAACAACACCGATGTGAAAGTATAATATCTGTCTATATGTCTGTACTATGTGCTAATATAAGATGAATTCAACAATTTTCTTTTTTATTTCCGAATTATCTTCAGTTTTTTTCTTTTACACAATCACAGGTAATTTTTGCTTTGGGTGTCTTGTTTTTAAACTGAATTTACAGCATTTTATTCGTATTACAGCCCGAATTTTATTTCGCAGTATCTTCTTTTCTCTACATTTATTTTTACACCGGTCACCTATCCTTTACGGTTTTCCATGACCTTGTTCTTGTTGCAAACTATGTGTTCGTTGGAAAGGACGATTTGTTGCCCCCTTTCTAACACACACGTTTGTTTTTAACAGCTGTTGTTATTGACAAAACATGTCAGGTGTTAGGATTGCCAATTTTTAATGTTTCACGTTAGGGCAGCCACGTCCCTTTAAAATAAGAAGCGAAACAAGTGCTGTGTGATCTAATAGCCTATTCACACTGCATGCTAAATAGCTGAAATGGCATAAGGTTGAAATTAATCGACTTCATAAAAATTTGACAGATACCATACAAAAATGACATTTGAAAAGGGTGTTGAAATCGATCGCATGCAGTATGAAGTAGCTACTATGTAATTTCAAGCTAAAATCAATTGATTTCGCATGCAGTATAAAAGGCATTTTTATGCATAAGTATTATACATATGCTAAGGCTTACATCTTATATCAGAAAAGCCTTCACAGTTCTGGAGTAGGTTTCCAAGACTGATTAATGAGTGAACAGCACATAAGCTGTCAAATTTCAATGGGATCTGATCAAAAATACTAAAAGAAATATCAGATCCAATACACATTTGACATTTGAAAACCGACCTTATGTTATTTAAACTATATTTCGCATGCAGTGTGACGAGGATATAACTCAATTTCAAATGTCAAATTTGTATGGTATCTGGTATTATCTTATTTCGCCGTCAGTGTGAAGGAACTATAATGTAAACAAGACATTTGTGAATACTCTAAATAAACCGCTACATTTTTGACATTTGTTGTGGTGTTTGTTCACTGATCAGATCACAACAAGTAGAAAGAAACGGCCGAATTATAAAGTATTTAATAAAATATAAAATTAAAGAAAAGCGATAATCCTATTCCCCACCCAACGATGGTCAAAAAAGTACAAAATTCCATGGACGTTTCTGAAACTGCGGTACCACATTCATATACCGTAAAAATAACGAAGAATCAACTGCCAACCACAGTGAAAATGGTAGATGACGCTTTAATAATGCTACACTCGACCAAAGGTAGAACTTAATTTTTCCTCTATTAAAAATATCTAAATGTGTAGCGCTTATGTGATATATTTATTATTCCTACGAGTAGGTCTGACGTTAAAGCAATTGGTTTCATTTATTGCGGGGAAATATGTAATAACTCTGAGTAAACTAAGGAAATCGCTCATAAAAAAGCGTTTATATGAGCTGAAAGAATCGGATGACCTTATGAATACAACCGGCAAAGGTCTCAATGGCCATTTCAAATTGGTAGATAAGAAAAAGTTTATCTCAAGTTCCAAACAAAGCACACTAAAAATTAGTTTAAAAAGTCGCAAATCATCTCCAGTAACAGGACAAAAAACCTCAACTGTCGTAGAACCACAGTCGCCTCAACCTGGTGGGCGAAAAAAATCATCCATGTTTGATACACCCAGTACTTTGCTGTCGGAACTATCGACAATCAGTATGGATCGTCTTCATACGATTGGTATAGGAACGATGTGTGATACGCCAGTTTCCTCTTTGCCGGCCAAAAAGAAACGTCGCCTAATGTGAATTGAATAGAATTCCTGTCACAAAACAATCAATCCCTATGTAACATTAATGTAATTTTTACGTACTTTTTCTAACCACACTATAGTTCCTGTGGTGGCTTCCTCGGTGCTTTCAAACTTTATATTTTGCTTCAAATCATCTGCGATTTCCATTTGAGTGAATAATCATTTTAAAAGAAAAGTTTCGAAACCATAAACCAAATTTGAAAACATAATCCAATAGAAAGTAGTAGTTTGAAACCACCATGGAAGTCAGTCACCACAGGGCTGTTAATGTACATACCTATTTGTGGATTTTAAAGAATTATAACGTTTTTGAAAGTAGTATAAGAAATACATTTAATTTAGTTTATAACTCAAAATATCTACTTTTTCATGATAACTAATGTATTATAAAATATAGAGAAATGTCAGAGTAAATAGAAATTGTAGTATTTTTGTTGCAACCCGAATCATACTGGGATATTTAAAAATATTTTTGTTTAAAGAAAAATATTTGTTTAAATATAAGTATATTTCTTTAGTATCCTACTCTAGTTTTCACAAATATTTTGTATGATATTTTTGTTGTAAATTTTGGATCGTATTAAATGAATACCTTTTATATGTTTTATAATCTGTTCAACCTTCGCCTTTCCATCGGTTCTTATGTATATCGTTTATCCTAAAATAAATAAAAATAAAATAAAATTTTCACTCGGTCGGGTATTGATAATTTTCTTAATTTAATGTTGTTTTTTCTTTGTTGAATTTGTACTTTAATTTAATAAATTAAATTTAAAATGAAAGAATTTTTGTTACATATTTTTTGTTCCACACGGTTTTGTTTTTGGCCGCCTCTTTTTTGATATGATCATTGATGATTTATCCCATTGTAATGAGAACAATAATTTGACCACCTTTTCTTACGCAAATGCCGTCAAATTACCTTCTAAAGGTGATTTCGATTTTGAAGATATAATGCAGAATGATATAAACTTTACAATGACAAACTTAGTTGGGTGGATGTCAAGCAATGGACTATTGTTGTAGTTGAGTAGTTTTTTTAGCTAAAAAAATTATTATATATGCATTTTGTAATTTGTTTTAGATTGGCCCGATGGCTTTGAATTACAAGTTGAAATAAATAAATCAGTGTTTGTTATTCATGTTTTGGTGTGACTATTTGTAATAAGTTAAAATTTGCTTCCTATGTCAACACTCTAGTTTTCAGAGTTAACTTCACTTAGCAAAATTTTTAATAAAGCTGTTTTTCGTTATGCTGACTATCCAGTATAAGTAGTATCTATGGCTATCGAGGCTACGTCCCAAAATTTCAACATAAAATGATTTTTTGCAAATTTGTTTTAATAGATGCTTGCATTACAACTACTTTGCAAATAGTTGTAGTTGACGACAATGTGAAAAAGTTGTCTAGGAGTGAAGGTAAGAATAAGAGGTAGGTAAGAGTGAAAGTAAGTTAAGGTTAAAAATTATGAATTATTCAGGGAATAAAATTGCGGATGGGAATTTAATGGAAAGTGAACAAATTTGAGACATTTATTCTTGATCAAGTGTTCCTCTATTCGTTCATACATATATTGAACGCAACATTTTCTCGGAATATGTTGTTACCAATTATTACAAAGATGGATTTGAATAATGTTTTTTAATTTAGAATTTTCTTACAAAGACAATTTAATAAATATTTACAGATTATCTTTAATTTTTTTACATTTATACAATAAAAATTCAATATTCGTTCATGTAATATAAACCAAAATCGTAATGAATGTTTCTCTAAGAAACAGTACATACATATATGAATAAAAACATTTTAATATTTACATACTTTATACATTTAAAATTAAAACAACTTTCGAAAAATATTATAAAATTAAATTATAAAATTATTTTGAAAAATATCAATTTTCCATTGCAAATCAGATCCTAATGGACCGCAAACAGACAACATTTAACGAATACAAAATTGACAAATTAAAATTATGAGATTCTTCGGGCTCATCTTAAATACGACGTGCTCGTCTTTTTGCACCCGGCAAAGAAGATCGAGGAGTGCCCGCTACATTCGGTCTTTCGGATTGATCAGATTGATGCGTTGTTTTTGAGCGGCGAGGGGCCTTGGGTAAATAGTCGTCATGTATAGGTGTGGACGCCCGATCAGGTACCATGGGTGTATCCAAATGTTCGTATGTTGGACGCAGCAATGCTCGTGGTTGCACAGGCTGCACGACGCTGGGTAGGACGGGTGGCTCCAATTCATAAACTTGACTGGGTAAGATGGGTTGATCCAATTCATAATCTTGAGTGGGTAACACTGGCGGATCTAAACGTGTCTGTGCGGATCGGTTATTAGTTTTCTTCTTTTTAGCTTGGCGTTTGACACGATTTAATTTTCTAACAAAATTTGTTTTGTCCACCAGTTTTATGTGACCGCTGAATCCTTTTCCCGTTACATTTACGAGGTCCTGGGAGTCTCTTAAGGCCAAAATATGCTTCTTTATTAAATTTTGTCTACTTTTGGTGACATCTAAAGAATACTTCTCCGCAATGAAGGCGTATATACCTTGCAGCGTCACTCCTATGTTTGAGGAATAGTTGAGACATGTTAATCTAACAAATGTACGAGCTGACATACCTTTCCTAGAGTTTTTTTCAATGAGAGCTTCATCAACCATTTTAGTAGTTGTTGGTGCACGCCTCTTTGCAGTTGCATTTCGTTGCGTTTCCAGCGACATCAAATGTTTTTCTACTCCTCAGTCAGCTATTATTTTTGGCTCGTTTGTTTTTATACCTTATTTGTAATCTAACGGTAAACATTTTTAGCCAGCAGTCGTCAGTCCAATGCCATGTTTACATTATGCACTCAGCCTGCACTCAGATATGCGTCCCAAAACACATTGACCGGATTTCAAATGTCATATACGAACGCGGCTTAACTAGTAAACACTCGAAATTCTCCTGAACGATAATCTCTCAATGGAAACATTTATCGAATCTGTTTACCAATCTGTCGTCGAGTTTACACTTTTCCTCGTACAGTTTTTTATTTTTGCCGTCGTCAATTTATTAGTGGTCGGCTTCGTTATAAACGTTTATGGTGTTTTTGCAGCATTGCCGGGTCGAATCCCCAAATTATATTTTGGAACCCCCTAAATCCCCAAAAATATATTTATCATCCCCAAAAAATCCCCGATAAAAATTTTAATCGCAATATTCGTAAATGTTTGTTGTTCAATTATTTGTCATATCAAATTGACACATCGAAATAATCCACAGGTCAAATAAATGATATTAACGAATAATCAATCTCCAACTCAAAAATATATCCCCGTTTAAGAATAAAAATCCCCAAATTGGGGCTAGATCCCCGAAACTGGCAACTCTGTATTTTTGTTTTCTCGCAAATTCAATTCTTTTGTGTTGTTTATATACATTCAGGAAAATCAATTCGAATCAATCGATTCGAAAACTCTGCTAAATTTTCACAAACCATGAGTGAAATTCAGGAAATAACGATTGTGGTGAAGTGGAGTGCAAAAGAATATCCCATAACCGATTTAACCGATCAGGATACGGTAGCAGTGCTTCGTCATGAGATTTTCAAAAAGACTCAAGTTCGACCGAACAGGCAAAAGTTGCTGAATTTAAAATATAAAGGTGAGTCTCTATTATCTGGTATAAAGCCAAATGTAAATAAATCTTTCAAAAATATAACAGACTGTGGAGCAGGAACACGCTGTCAACAGCAAATCACGGGAAGGCGATGCAAATTTACACTGGGGTCATTAACTCTTACGACCGGAGTACATCGCCTTCCCATGATTGTAGCGTGTCGAGGAGCATGTAGGCATGGAAAACAATCGCTTTCATAAACTAATGCATTTCAGAAAGATCCGCACTCTTGTCATATTATCAGTAAAATTCACGTTTCCTTATTCCAGGCAAACCGGCCGAGGACAACTTAAAGTTGGGGCATTTAGAACTGAAGGCAAATTTCAAGTTAATGATGGTTGGCTCAACCGAAGCCGATATAGAGGACGCTTGCCAAAAACCCGAAGATATCGGTGAGATCATCGACGACTTGGAAGAAAATGACACCGAAGAAGAGTCCTTAGAGAATTCCGCTATTTACTTGGCCAAAATCCAGAAGCGCATTAATGACTACAGCATAACTGAGCTAAATCCACCGCGGCCAGACAAGCATTTACTAGTATTAGATATTGACTATACACTTTTTGACCACCGTTCTTCGGCCGAATCCGGAGCGGAATTAATGCGTCCTTATCTGCACGAATTCCTGACATGTGCTTATGAACACTATGATATTGTCATCTGGTCGGCAACCGGCATGAGATGGATAGAAGAAAAAATGAAGTTGCTCGGCGTTTCCAGTCATTCGGCCTATAAAATAATGTTCTATTTGGATTCGCATGCCATGATCTCAGTGCATACTCCGGATCGAGGTGTCATCGACGTCAAGCCCTTGGGTGTGATCTGGGGTCTATACCCGCAGTATTCGCCAGCCAATACGATTATGTTTGACGACATCCGGCGTAATTTTCTAATGAATCCACGTTCTGGTCTGCGTATAAGACCCTTTCGGCAAGCCCACTTGAATCGTAGCACAGACAAGGAACTATTGAAACTTTCAAAGTATCTGAAAGATATAGCTGTCAACTGTAAAGACTTTTCCAAACTGAATCACCGCAAATGGGAACATTACGATCCGCGTAAATAGTGATGAGAGTGTCGAGATTAGAGACTTGCTTCAGTTCAATGTTGCCCGCTAATTTATTATAAATTTATTTTTTAAATACAATATGACTTCCTACACTTGAAGAAAATTTGCTTAAAATATAAGTGCTCTTAAAGGAAAAACACACACGCGAATACAATCAACATTTAACACGGAGGCAAACTGTGTATATTGCTTCACAAAGAGAAACACAGCAGTAACATTGGATTATTTAAGGTAGGATTTGTAAAAGAAAATAAAAAGAAAAATTATCTACTATTTTGGTCTGCATTTTACATATTATTTTTAGAATATTTAAACTCCTTTCTTCCGCTGTTACATTTTTCTTACAAAAACATAAAAATGTACGAAAAACAAATAATACCAATCCTCGGTCTTTGTAAAACATTTTCGTCGCCAGATGAACGAAACGTCTAAATTAAAGAAATCATATAATATGTCTTCTAAGCCAGACGAGTTATTTCTCCTTATTCGCTTGCGTGTCAAACAAATAGTTCATATGGCTTGAAAGACCAATTTAATAAAGTCTTTAATTTAAACGAACCGTTCGTATAATCCTTTTTCTAATTTGACAAGTTCCAGATATTCCTACATATGTTCGTTTGGATTCTAGTGATCTAGTTTTTTAAGGGTATGATACAGTAAACGTTGTGCGTTGTTTAACATATATATATATATATATATATATATATATATATCTGTTGGATATCTATATTCAGAGATGGTGGAAATGGAGCTTAAGCAACTACAACGAGTGACATTCACACCTCAAGCAGTGGCTTCAGACTTTTTCCTTTGACTTCGTTTGCACCTGAATGCAAAATAAATAAATTGATCTAATAGCTCGAATTGTAGCAACGCATCGTCACATAGTGCGGCCTTTTGACTTTTTTCGTTGTAAAAATCATAACGTCTGAACTAATGATCATGATTACAAAAGTAAAATTGAATTGCAAAAAAAGAGAGAGACTAGGCATTCGATCCTTGACTTACTGGGAGACTTAAAAACAGACGTCTAATATGGAGTTTCTTTATCTTCAAAAAATATATATTTCTAGATACTTTACATTTACTTTTTTGTTACTAAGCTATTAATTTTTGATCTAACAGTACATATACTGTCTAACAAAAGTGAGTGCATGTTCAGCATATTTTTATTAAATGTTTCATTAAGTGGGGAATAATAAAGCAAATTTTTTGAAACACTCATCCGGAGCAATTGCCGAGAAATTAAAAGTGAGTCAATTGTTGTTGTTGTTGTAACAGCTATATATGTATGTTTGTGTTGTCCGTTTTTAATCTCCTTCACTATCAGGATCTGCGTCGTTCGTCTCCAGGTTCAGGAAGATGGCCACCTGCTTTGGGTGCGTCCATAGTGACCTGGGGACCAGCTGAGTTGGTTTTGCAGGGCAGTTGAATAGATGTAGCGTGTCGTGTGGCCCCTGGCTACAAGCGGGGCAGATGTTCTGCACGTTGCCGTCAATTCGTGCCCAGTACGAATTGAGGCGGCTACACCATCCAGATCTCAGCTGTGCCAAAACCGATCTAGTTTGTCGCGGCAGTAGTTTCTCTTCAGATGCAATTTCTGGCGGATGATCTCCGAGGACGATATTCATGGCGTTGTTGTTGATTGCTGCTGCGACTGCGTCCCTGTGAATATCGTTTAAACCTGCTTTGTATGCTCGCTGATCTAGAGGCTCTCTCTTATACCTTTGGACCTCTCTCTCTAGATCCTGGAGGTCTTTCCTTACCTGCCTGGGCGGAGGGGGCAGAGCCATAAGATGGTGGTTTGGATGGTCTCTGCGGTAACACCCAAGCAAGTACTGCGTAGACAACATAAAGTTGTGCCTACGTACGGAAATGACCTTAGACTCCTCATGTAGGTGATCTTGATGGGACATGAGGAGACAGCCTGTTGCTGTTCTCAGGGCGGCATTTTGGCAAGTTTGTATATTTCTCCACTGCGTATCACTCACATTTGCAGACCACACTGGCGCCGCATAGTTAGCCACGGACCGGCCTATTGCTTTATAAGAGGTCAACAAGGTTTCTTTGTCGGTTCCCCAAGTGCTGCCGGCAAGCGACTTGAGGATCTTGTTCCTACTTCTCATTTTATCGCAAATAGCTGTGGCGTGTGCAGAGGATTTATATAGACTGTCGAATGTGACCCCAAGGATTTTGGGGTAGTTTACTGTCGGAATTGGCGTGTCGTCGACTTTCACATTCAATGTCCTTCTGACCTCTGCAGACCATGTGGTAAATAGTGTGGCTGACGATTTGGAGGCGGATATTTTCATATTCCTCGCTGCGAAGAAATTGGCAAGATCAACGAGATAGGTGTTCAGCCTTTCGCATATATCATCAGATTTGGGTCCCGACGCTAATATCGTGCAATCATCGGCGTATGTCACGATTTCCACGCCGTCAGGTGGTTGTGGAATACCAGAAAGGTAGAGATTAAACAGAGCCGGAGATATCACCCCACCTTGGGGAACTCCCTGTTTAACTCTACGGGGTTTTGACTTCCTATTTCTGAATTCCACAAATGACTGGCGTCCACACATATAATTCACGATCCAACGTTTCAGATTGTTCGGGAGGGACGTGTTGGCAATGTCCTCGAATAGAACGGCATGGTTGACCGTATCAAATGCCTTCGATAGGTCAAGGGCCACGAGGACCGTCCTGTCGCACGGTTTATCCTGGTTCAGACCGCGACCGATATGTGTGGTAATAGCGTGTAAAGCAGTTGTTGTGCTATGCTGCTTACGGAATCCGTGTTGATGATCTGCAATCGGAAAATGTCCATTAAGGCTCGGGAGGAGAAGTGCCTCAAGCGTCTTCGCTACTGGAGAGAGAAGAGAGATCGGCCTGTACGATTCTCCCTTACTCGCATCTTTCCCTGGCTTCAGTAGCGGTATCACTCTGCCCATTTTCCAGGCCTCGGGAACTATCAGAGTGGCCATGGACAAGTTGAGGGCCTTCGTCAGGTACTCGACTCCCGGTTCATCCAATTGCTTCAACATCAACATAGAGATTCCGTCTGGACCAAGCGCTTTGGATGACTTTGCGCTGTTGATGATTTGTGCAACTTCGCCTGTAGTAAATTGTGGTGGTACCTCCTCGGCTCGGAGACCATGTATATGACGCATGATACTCCTTTTCGCCTTGTCACTCTCGGGGTGCTCAATAAAAAGCCGGTTAAAATAACTCGCGCACCGCTTCGGATCATTTGTCGTCCTGTCACCAAAAGTAACAGCGATGTGATCGTCCCGCTTGGTGGGGTTCGAGAGCGACTTAACCGTTGCCCACAATTTACTAATTCCGGAACTTAAGTTGCACTGCTTCAAGTGCTCCAACCATTTATTCCGCTTGTATTCGTTGACTAACCTGTTAATCTCTAGGTTCAGTTCCCTGATTCTAGGATCTCCAGGATTAGCCCTACGAATGTCGTCACGCTCATCTGCGAGTCCCGCTGCCTCTGCTGGGAAGTTTGGTCTCATTTTGGGTATTCGACCAGCAGGGATGTGTCTAGCGGCTGCTGCGTTGACGATGACTCGGAAATTTTTCTCAGCTACCCTCACGTCGAAAGGAATGGGTAGTTCACTGAAGCGTCGATTGGTGAACTCTCTGAACCCGTTCCAGTCCGCTTTCCTCTGGTTGAGAAAAGTACGGCGTTCAGAGGTGATGAAATCAGATGGTCGGTCAATGGAGAGGATTATGGGGAGGTGGTCTGAGCCCAATGATATGACAGGTCGCCATGTACTGTCATTTATCAGACCAGCCGAAACGATGGTGATATCTGGCGAACTGTGGCAGTCACCCATAATCCTGGTGGGGGCATCCTCATTCACTGTGCAAAACGTGGAGTCGTCAATCTGTTCCGCCAACGCAATACCTCTCGGGTCATTACCTAGGATTGAATGCCAAAGCTCGTGGTGGGCATTAAAATCACCAAGTATAACCCTGTTATCCCCTTGCAGCAGCGAGCTGATGTTAGGATGATAACTTGAGGCAGTGCTGGCAACCGGCGGAATGTACACGTTGTACAGCTCTATCTCGGCAGCCCCAGACCTGACTGCTACCCCCATACATTCCATGTATGGGTCTCTAGAGTCAAGCTCAGGCGAGATAGACCTATACTGCACAGAATGGTGTATCAGGAACGCCAATCCCCCACCTCCACTTCTGGTGCGATCCTTACGTAGCACATTGTATCCGTCACAACTGTGCAAGCTGCAGGTGTCGGTCAGCTTAGTCTCCTGAATCGCACCGACCTTGATGTTGTTCCGACTCATAAAGTCCACTATCTCGTTGATTTTGCCTCGAAGACCGTTGCAATTAAATTGCAACATTAGTACATTGTCCGGTCTTGCTACAGCAATGTGTGGTGTTAGCTGCTGTACGGACTGCTGCGGGGGAGACTGCGGAGGTGTACCGTAGACCGATGACGAAGAAGACGACGATGTAGACGACGATATCGACGACAGCGAGTCGCTGGACGGACTACGTTGCATATTGGTACAGCATGCGGCAACGTAGTTATCGCTGTACTCCCTTACGTGGCCGAGGCCAGAGCAAGACCGGAAATGCACCCACTCCAGGCATCTATTACACCTCACTGATGTTGCTCGGTGGTGTATTCGGTTTTGGCAAACCGAACAGATCCAAGGTCCGGGGTTTAGTTCTATCCCGGCACGGACCAGTAGTAATCGGAGCAAACACTCCGGGTAATGTTGCTCCCACGATGAAAAAACGGACAAACACATAACATATATTGCTGAGGTGGCAGCCCTTGGTCGAAGAATTCATCTTTGAGTCAATCCGGTACATAGAACCGGCTGCCGTGGGATTGAAAGTGAGTCAATTCATCGCGATTGCTGCACAAAAGCTGTTAAATGTAGCTTCCAGGCGAATAATAGAGGTCGTACTAGATTACTAAGAGATTTAGGCGTGTAATAAATTGTATGGCAGATAAATGCTTTGAAAATAGTCAAGCAAGCTGCTGTGCTATAAGTAAATATGTAAGTGAATGGACGGCTCCACGAAATCTCCACAAAACCGTTTTTGTGGCAGCATTCAAAAAGAAAAAACTGTCCGATAAGATTATAAAAGCACATCTGAAAGAATATTAGAGTAAAGATAATTAGACCATAAATGAGTGGTTCAAAGAGACAGAAATTAACCCATTCCAATCTGGAATAGACTCAATAAAGCTTTTCAAAAACATCACGTAAAGCAAACAGTCAAATTTGGCGAAGGTAGTTTGATGGTTTGGGGATGTTTCACTTGGTGGCTTTGGTATCGCTTGTTAGAATTAATGAAATAATGAAGAAAAAGGTAAACCTCAAAATTCTACAAAGCCGTTTACCCGAATTTATGGTCTAAACCGCATATTCGAGGATGAAGTCACTTTCCAGTAAGACAATGACTGCATACACACGGCAAAAATTACCCAAAATTGGCTGTCTGAGCATGAAGTTGCCAGACCTCGATAGAGAATTTGTGGTCTATATTAAAGAGGTGACAACAAATAGTAAAACTTTGGGCCGTGTAAAGATAGAATGAGAAAACATTCCAAGTGAATTTAAAGAAAAGTTGATATAAACTATGCCGAGGCGCATGAAAAACGTCATTAAAACATGGAGTTGTGGATTCCGTATTAGAAGAACCAGAGAAACGTGCAAAACTGAGTTATTGAGTTTGTTTTTTATTATTACATTTTTCTTAACAAAATTAATTGTTGAATATTAAAATATTGCTTTATTATTTATCATTTTATTGCGATGTAGGCAGAAATATGCTGAACATGCACTCAATTTTTCTCACCAGTGAATATTCATATAATATTCATGTAAGCTCAAACTGAAATATCATAATTAGTTTTTAATGATTTTTTTGTGATCAGTAATATAAATATACTTCACTAGTTTTTTTATCCGACATTGCATGGTTCCATTCTTCCCTATTCCCCTACTTTATATGCTTTTGAAGATAAAATGAGTACTAATTATGTGGGTGGTACCACGCCCCTTTGTCCAATCATGACCTGAAGTTAGCTATATAGCCCATAGATCCTCCCTCCTATCTGTGTGAATCGCAAACAAAAAGACAAAAGTTTTTACAATATTAATAGGGATATAAATTGATTATGTTGGTGGCGTCACGCACACTTTTTCATTACCGTCCATTTTTTTTACAAATTCGCACAAAACTTCAAAATTATTGTTGTCATGCAAGGCCACATCTTTAAACTCCCGCCCATTTGTGTCCTGTCTACGTAAGTTAAATCTTAATGAACTCACAAAATTTCAGGCAATAATTAATTAATAATGTACATAATTGGCTTTTGGCATCATTTTGGTCAATTGGTCACCCAAATCAAAATCAAGTCATCTGAATAACACCTATGCATGTGAAATTTCGCCAAAAGCTCAAAAATATTCGATTTGGAACCACTGTGTGTTTTTCTTGGTCGACTATAATAAAATCTTATTTTTTCGAATTCCAATAAAAAATGTTAATTTTGTTTATTGATTTGATTTAACGTAATAGTACATAATACATAACATATACACAAATACAAACTTTCTACACTCCTTTCTACAACACATATCACTAGACGGGCAATTACAATGTATAGCCACCCTGATCGGCCCAATGTACACGGCGACCCTCTAAATACTCTAAGCTCTCGTGGATCTTGCGACGTTCGTCATCCAACATGGCCAATCGTTTGTATTTTTGTATGACAAAACAACAGCTAAACATTAAACCGATCTGGAATATTAGCCAGAAGATTAGCAAAGCTATGAGAAGACTTTGGTTCATGCAAATGTTTTCCATGTGGAGTTGGTCATCTGGAAGAATGGTGGGACAATATTATCATATATTTCTATCTATTTGTGTAGCCTTACCTATGCCCGCAATGAGCAGGATTCCTCTTTCTCCGTATATAAAACTGTTGCCATTTGTATTATCTGGTCCTCGGACGTGTAGGTTAAAATTTAGTGGTATGGCATCCGTTTTTGGTTCGTCTGGTGGCGAGCTTGTTGTGTTCTCTCCATCCGGCAGGATAACAACATCCATTACCGTGGATATATACACGGGATTTTGTACCCTAAATTGTTGCAATTCCTGTTGAGGTGATACCTGCCTTCTTTGACGAACTGAAGTTTCCGTGGAGATGGGATACCAACTGGCACTGTTGGTGGTGCTGAGACAATTGTCTTCTGGGCAACGGCTACCACAAAACTGTATCTGCACATCAAAGTTTACCATGGACGTGCCGGCAAATTTAAAGGCATGAAATCTTGCCTTTAACAAATTTCGCGTGGGCGTCCGCAGTCTTTCCAAGCCCGGAAATACCGAAACATCCGTTGGACAGCCCCGTGAGTCCACAAGTAGTACATAGTTTTGTTTGTCCATAGTCTTGGCAATGAGCGAGGTAGCCCTGAAGTCCGGCAAAGGTGGGAGTCCTACGTTGGCGAATTCCCTTTGCTGTTGGGGCGTGTATTCGGCCACGATTTGCAGCTCTAAACCTTGGCCGATTTGCACATCGTTGGTCTGATGATCATGGGCCAAATCGATAATCTGCAGGGTTATTTTTGGCATGGGTTGGAAATCGCTAGCATTGAAATGCAAAGATCCCTCATTAGGTGGAAAGCTGGGGGGGGAAAGCAGAGGAAATGAATGAGGGGGTTTCTAGTCTGTATACATATCACCATCTCTTCCTACCTTTGAGCAAATTCCAATGAAGATTCCAAAGCTATGGCATTGGGCATATTGTCATCATCGTCCTTGTCATGTTCGCCATCATCACCACTGTCCATGTGCAAATTGATGTCTGCCCCTTCTTCTTTATCCGGTCGTCGTTCTCTCAAAGTGGCATTACTCATGATACAGCCGACTTTAATCAGGCGATCTCCTTGAGTCTGAACATTGGGATTATTTTGTATGACCACTAATGTCGAAATGAATATTCTGAAGCACAGGAGAGGTTATTCTCAATAATTATATCTATCCTAAGCGCCCACTTACCTTTGATACTCTTTGGTGACTTCATAAGCTCTCAATATTCCACACTTGTTCTCTTTGGCCTCACTGCCGATAGTCAGCCGGAGCATAGTGCTTTTGGTGCCATTACCCTGGACCATACACTCCTTGGAGTGCATGCTAACATACATTTTGCCCTGAAACCAATCCTTGGGCGTATACTTTATGGACATTTCGTTTTGGGTGCAAATAACTTGAACTGTAAGATAAAAAAATAAATAATAAAATGTTCTGCCACTCTCTTCTCTTATTCTCTTACCATCTAAACATTTGACTCTTCTCATATATACGGAGTTCTCTCTCTGCTTTAAACTTCTCGGCCCCATCGATATTATGTCTTCCGAGTGCAGCAGACATTGTGATTTATCCAGATCATCTTCGAAATGGAATGACACACCCTGGCAGTAGAATCGTGTCTCATGTGAACAGTATGCTTGACATTCTTTCTGATTTAATCCGGAGATTTTGGCCTCCGCATAGAGGAAAGTGGAATTGGCGTACAGTTCATATGAACATTGGTAATTTTCCACCGGTCGTTCATAGCATTGATTCTCTATGTACTCTTCATCGTAGGGAGCAGCTCGGAAGGCATCCGGTTGTATCATTTTATCCTTATCGCTGAGTATACATCTACCCAAAGTGGTTTGATGTTGTCTGGCAGCCGATGATTTGTCCTGGATGAATCTGAAAAAGTTGAAAAAGGATATTATTTGCGGTATCGTTTTTTTCAGAATTTCGAATTTTCGAACGAAGTTAAATTTTTCAATTTAGAAAATACTTGAGAAGTAATTCTCGTTTGCCTCAGTATTGTATCTTTAATTTCGAATTAGGTCATCAAATTGATAGGATTAAGTAACATTTAAGTGTTTTTTTGTGTCAATGAATCTGCTAAAGCTACCGTTGGAATCCCCCAAGGTAGTATACTTGGTGTGTTATTCTTCATTTTATTTGTTAATGTCTTGTGTTAAATGGAGTGAAGTCTTGTTATATGCTGATGATTTGAAAATCCGCTCTTATAGGAGTTTCTGCTTTACTTTACTGACAAATTCCTTCGAGTGTACAAAACTTATATCTTAAAGAAAAATTCTATCATTTCTAAGCTTTCGCGATAATCTATATTATATATGTACGATAAGTCTGAAAGTGTAAACTTTTTTAACAGATATTTGTATGTGTATTCTTTATACCCTCCACTTGCAGGATGGGGGTATACTAACTTTGTCATTCCGTTTGCAATACCTTGAAATATCGACCTGAGACCCTATAAAGTATATAAAGGGTGTTTTTTATTGAGGTATAGAACTTCGAATTGAAATAAAACACAAGAAAATCGTTCTAATGTCCATCAATTTGGCTTTATTGGAAGGATAATTTTATGCCATTAATGTTTAGATATGATTTCGGGCATGTGGCCGCCGCGGCTGGCTCGAATATAGCCAATTCTACAGGTCCAATTTTCAACCACTTTCTCCAATTGCTGTGCACGGTGGCGAATCGATTCATTCGGGTCCTCTTCAACACTTTGCTCTACAGCGGCAATTGTTTCTTCGGTGCGCACTGTTCAACGTCTCTGCGGATGCGTATTATCACATAGAGTAAACGTTTTGCGAAAACGATCCATGGTTAACCGTATTAATTGCTCTGATGAACGATTATGTCGACCATAAAATGGTGAACTTCGCGAACTGAACCATTACTTTCGAAATAAATTTGCACGATTTGCAAGCGTTGTTCTTTTGTCAACCTGTTCATGATGAAATGGCAAACCAAACTAAATATTAATCACTTGACAGCTGACAAAATGGCCGCCAGTTAAAAAAGTGATGCCAACTTAAAGTTCTATACCCCAATAAAAAACACCCTTTATATACTTGATCGTCATAAAATTCTAAGACGATCTAGCCATATCCGTCCGTCTGTTGAAAGAACGCTAGCATCTAAACGAAAGGAGCTAGGACGTCCAAATCTTCCATAAATGTGTCTTATAGATCTGTTGGGATTGAAACTGGGCAAAATCGGCTCAAAGGAAAAAATATTTCATTCACAATGACTAAAATTACCAATAATTACCCCTAATATTTTAGAGTTTTTAAGCATATTTTTTCAATATGTCTGTTTGTACTTACTTGATATTGGGTATGTGCATTCCCACTATAACAAAAACGTGCACCTTAAAGTGATTTTTATTCGTATTGGGTGAAATGGGGCAAAAAGGGATAAAAATGGTACATATTAAACGGCAACAGCTAGAAACATGAAATTCGGTGTGTGCATTCCTCTAATTGACTAGATACATAATAAATATAAAAATATTATTTCCACATTCGTACTTTTAAGGGCTAAAATGGGAATAAAGGGATACAAATGGTACCAACCAAGAATCATGAAATTCGGTGTATACATTCATCTGATTGCGTAGACACGTAAAACAAAAGGATTTTTTGAAACTCGTACTTTTTGGGGTTAAAATGGAAAAGGGGATACAAATAGTACCAACCGAATGACCGCAGCTAGAGTCATGAAATTCGGAATATACATTCCTCTGACTGCGTAGACACGAAAAATAAAATTTTTACTTTCAAGGGATACAGAGGGATAAAATTTGCACCAACTAAACGATTACAGCTAGAATGATGAAATTCTAGATGTGTACATCCCTCTAATTGCATAGACACGTTAAATAAAGAGATTTTCGAAAGTGGTACTCTTAAGGGGGTAAAGTAGAAAAAGGGGGATAAAAGTGGTACCAACCAAATGGCCGCAGCTAGAAAGGAATTTAGTATATACATACATTCCTCTGACTGCATAGACACGAAATATAAAAAGATTTTTCAAATTCGTACTTTTTATTTTTACGGCTAAAATTGGTTAGGTTATTTTGCACTATATACGTGAGATAATGGATTTTTCAAAATTTTTACTTTTGGAATTAAAATAGAATAGAAATACATCCAACTGTAGCACCCACTATCTACCAATATTTATGGTATTTTAGCTTTTTGAAAGTATAAATATAAGAATATTTTTTTTAATTGACTTCAAGTATTATTTCTATATGTAAACGTATTGGTGCCTTGCCTTATAAGCGTGGTTTGATTTATAGATATATATTATTTTCAATATTTGTATTTATATTTTCCAGTAATACTACTGCACTTCTACGAAAATCGACAGCCTCTGTGGAATGCAATCCATTGTGGATGGTATATAAAGTTCGGCCCGGCCGAACTTAACGACTTTTTTACTTGTTTAAAATACAGCTATGATAATGGCACTTAAGGGGAAGAGTGGGGATTTTTAATTAAAATATTAAATATTAAAAAAGTACGTAAGCTTAAGTCGGCTAAACCTACTTATAATACCCTCAGAGAACATATGTATGGAAGTTATAAGGAATTAAATTTTGCTTAGGGTAGGATAATTTGTGTGGAAAGTACTAGAAGGTTCTCGGCACATGGTCCCAGCTTCTACATATAAAATAACTGTAAAAACACCATCAAACATCAAGTCAAAGTGGATTACAGGATTTGTTTTAATTTTACCTGGGATAGGGACATTTGAGTGTTAGGTATTAGAAGGGACGTGGCTAAAGCGTTTTAGATGATTCAAATATCAATTTGCAAAGGATTTTGATTACCAGTATGGATTTTGTATCATTTTTATTTCAAATGAAGCTAAATCTTTTTTGCAAAATATATAAACATATTATATATATATATGTTAATGAAGGTATGCAAGAGATACAAAGTCTGTTAAATTAAAATATTCATCGCCCTAAAAGCCATATTGTTTGGTGCATGTCACATTTTTTACCTTATTATTTGTTGCAAAAATTAGACTGATTGGTTTTTAATATAAATACGTGTTTTCCATACGCGTTTTTAAGAAAGTTATATCATTTTGGAAAGGGCAGAACAAGATCTTTAATAATATACATAAAGGGTGTTTTTTTATTGAGGTATAGAACTTCGAATTGAAATAAAACACAAGAAAATCGTTTTAATGTCCATCAATTTGGCTTTATTGGAAGGCTAATTTTATGCCATTAATGTTTAAATATGATTTCGGGCATGTGGCCGCCGCGGCTGGCTCGAATATAGCCAATTCTACAGGTCCAATTTTCAACCACTTTTTCGAGCATATGTTGGCAATAACGCCACGAAAGTTGGCTTCCAAGTCCCCTAACGTTTCTGGTTTGTTGGCGTAGACGAGCGACTTCACATATCCCCAAAGAAAATAATCCAATGGTGTCAAATCACACGATCTTGGTGGCCAATTGACAGGTCCATTCCGCGAAATTATGCGCTCATCGAATGTTTCCTTCAATAATTCGATTGTGACGTGCGCTGTGTGGCATGTAGAGCCGTCTTGTTGGAACCACAACTCATCCACATTCATGCCATCCAATTCGGGAACAAAATAGTCGGTTATCATGGCTCTATACCGGTCTCCATTAACGGTAACTGACTCTCCAGCATTATTTCGGAAGAAGTATGGCCCAATGACTCCACCAGCCCATAGAGCACACCAAATAGTCAGTTTTTGTGGATGTAATGGAGTCTCAAGGGTCTCATGTGGATTCTCTTCACTCCAAATGCGGCAATTTTGCTTGTTGACGTAGCCATTCAACCAAAAATGAGCCTCGTCACTGAACAAAATTTTGTGATGAAAATCAGCATCGAGATGAATCTCATTTTCGGCCCATACACCAAAATCACGACGCATTGCATGGTCTCGCGGCTTTAATTCTTGCACAAGCTGGATCTTGTAAGGTCGCAAGCCAAGATCTTTGCGCAAAATCTTCCATAAAGTTGATGGACAAAGCTCCAATTGCTGTGCGAATCGATTCATTCGGGTCCTCTTCAACACTTTGCTCTACAGCGGCAATTGTTTCTTCGGTGCGCACTGTTCGACGTCTCTGCGGATGCGTATTATCACATAGAGTAAACGTAGTGCGAAAACGATCCATGGTTAACCGAATTAATTGCTCTGATGGACGATTATGTCGACCATAAAATGGACGGAGCTTGCGGCGAACTTCGCGAACTGAACCATTAGTTTCGAAATAAATTTGCACGATTTGCAAGCGTTGTTCTTTTGTCAACCTGTTCATGATGAAATGGCAAACCAAACTAAATATTAATCACTTGACAGCTGACAAAATGGCCGCCAGTTAAAAAAGTGATGCCAAATTAAAGTTCTATACCCCAATAAAAAACACCCTTTATAACAGGCAATAAATAGGATATCACTTTTTAGGCTTAATTGCACGTAAAACTAAAAATGTATTTTTTTTAGAAAAACTAATTCATATTGAACATTACGTATTTTTCTACATTGGAATTATGTAGAAAAAAATGTCTCCGAAAATGATGACTAACAAGTTTTTGAAATTTTTTCCAAAAAAGTACCCAAATTCCCAAAGGGGAGAAAATATACTCCAAACAGTATTTTTGGAACAGAGTAGCGACCCTATAATTCTGAAAGGGTATGTTGAGTAGATCATTTTTGTAGAATAAACTTATAGTCCAGCTGGTCTGAGTTTCTTATTATAGCGGGTCAACGTTTTCATCTTTTGGTCGAAGGGAGCATTATACTAAGTGAAAAAAGTATTGCAAGTTAATGACTGAGAGAATTCGTATTGTCAGAACTATATTGTGGAATTTTATGAGGATCATTTTTGTGGAGGATCTTAGCTCTCAAGCTATTCTCTTTATGGGTCAATTTGATTTTTGAGAAAATCAAAAAGGCCCTTCAAAAAGGACATTAAAGAATTAAAATTTTTTACGAATAAAATTGTCGGAAAATTTCAGAGGGGATCACCGAAGACACTAATGTTGTAAATAAAGCTTTTCGCGCTTAGATTGCAAAACTACACGCCAACTTACACATTAAAATTGCTAGGGTTGAAATGGGTCCATTTTTTTTTGGAAGATTGATCTTTTTCGACAAAAAAATGTATTTCGGTTGAGCACTGCAAACAAAAAACAAAAATTGAATATTTTTGCAAAAAATTGTATTAGAGAATTGCAATAGATTACAACGTTAAAAATATGAAACTAACTTCGCCAAAAAATATTTTTTTCTTTTTAACTAAGATATCTCTTAAACTAATTGAGGCACATAAAGCTGCGGTCAAAAAAATAGGAGCGACGAGATAAAAAATGTCGCCAAAGAAAACAAGTAAGGAAAGGCTAAAGTCGGGCGGGGCCGACTCTATGATACACTCCACTTTCAATCCGAATACAATTCAATTCGGTGAAAAAGTGAAAACGGGACGGTTTTTTGTATCCTGTAAATGTATGTGTTTGACAAAAAATTTCATATCGGAAAGGACATTTGTATGAGGATATATTGAAACCTGGAACGAAATAGGTGAAATATAAAATGTATAGTTTGGCCAAAATCGGTTAAACTTATGGGAGCAACATTTGAATTTGGGCTATATTTAAATCTGAACCGATCTTACCCACTTTCACCATAGTTTTGTTTAGTTAGATTATAAGATGTTGTGCGAAATTTAAAGACAATCGAGCACAATATGTGGCTTTTAAAGCGGCAAAAGTCAAATCGGGAGCGACATTTATATGGGGGCTATATCTATATCTGAACCGATCTTACCCAATTTCTGCATAGGTGTTTCTAGTAAGATTATAAGATGTTGTGCCAAATTTAAAGAAAATCGAGTACAATATGTGGTTTCTACAGAGGAAAATGTCAAATCGGGAACGACATTTGTATGGGGGCTATATCTAAATCTGAACCGATTTTCACCATAGATGTTCTTAGTTTAAATATAAGATGTTTTGCCAAATCTGAAGACAATCTGATACAATATGTGGTTTCTAGAGCGGAAAAAGTCAAATCGGGAGCGAAATTTGTATGGGAGCTATATATAAATCTGAACCGATCTGACCGATATTCATCATGGGTGTTTCTAGTGGAAATATAAGATGTTTTACCAAATCTGAAGACAATCTGATACATTATGTGGTTTCTAGAGCGGAAAAAGTCAAATCGGTAGCGAAATTTGTATGGGAGCTATATATAAATCTGAACCGATCTGTCCGATATTCACCATGGGAGTTTCTAGTGGGAATATAAGATGTTTTACCAAATCTGAAGACAATCTGATACAATATGTGGTTCCTAGAGCGGAAAAAGTCAAATCGGGAGCGAAATTTGTATGGGAGCTATATATAAATCTGAACCGATCTGACCGATATTCATCATGGGTGTTTCTAGTGGAAATATAAGATGTTTTACCAAATCTGAAGACAATCTGATACATTATGTGGTCTCTAGAGCGGAAAAAGTCAAATCAGGTGTTTCTAGTTACAATATAAGATGTTTTGCCAATTTTAAAGAAAATCTGTTGTAATATATGGTATCTAGAGTGAAAAGAGTCAAATCGGGAGTGAAGTTCGTATGGGGGCTATATCTAAATCTGAACCGATTTTCTTCAAATTAAATAGCGTTCGTCCTTATCCCCAAAAACATCGTTGTGCAAAGTTTCATTTGGTTCTGTCTACAATTGCGACCTGTATCGTGATTATTAGAATAGATGGACGGACGGACAGACAGACAGACGGACATTGTTAAATCGACTCAGAAAGTGATTCTAAGACGATCGGTATAACTAACAATGGGTCTATCTCGTTTCCTTTTGGGTGTTACAAACAAATGCACAAAGACATAATACTCTCGTGGAGTGTATAAATATCAGTTTTACTTGGAAAATCCTAAAAGTTTTTACGGTGATTGAAAGGTGGTATTGAGCCATTCTTAATCTGCGCGATATTGCCACACCCCTTCTGGTACCTCCCACACAAAGTGGCATAAACTTTTAATCTGGCTTTAAATAAAAAAATAAGTTTTTGTAGTTTTGAGATTAAGCATCTTGAACTATT
Source organism: Polietes domitor (assembly GCA_947397865.1). Classification (NCBI taxonomy): domain Eukaryota; kingdom Metazoa; phylum Arthropoda; class Insecta; order Diptera; family Muscidae; genus Polietes; species Polietes domitor. The sequence goes on from OX377618.1 coordinate 201,979,193, forward strand.
TATATCAAAAATGAGACCAGTCAAAAAAATAGCAGCGCTAATAAGAAATAAAAATATTTTGTTTTAATTCACTTTAATTGAAAACTTTTTTTGAATAATAACTTAAATAGCGATTTCCTCGAATTTAATACTTAGTTGTACTGATTTTATTGCTTATTACTGCTACATAATGTCGTTTTAAAAATGTTGCTCATATATATCATACTAGCTGAACCCCGCCCGCTTCGCCAGGCAAAAAACAAATGGTAAAATTAAAATCAGGTTTCATATAGATCTTATCATATTGATATTATCGTGGTCAGTAATATATACGTTCCAATTTTCAGTCTTCTAGCTAAAAAACACTTTTGCCACGCCCCCACCACCCACGAAACGAAAATTCAAAATCCGGCATCATATTTATCTTTCTCGTGGTCAGTAATATATACGTTCCAATTTTCAGCCTTCTAGCTTAAAAAACACTATTGCCACGCCCAATAAACGAAAATGCAAATTTCGGTATCATATTTATCATTCTCATGGTCAGTAATATATATGTACCAATTTTCAGCCTACTACCTCTCAAAAACACTATTGCCACGCCCCACTGCCCACCAAACGAAAATTCAAAATCCAGCATCATATTTATCTTTCTCGTGGTCAGTAATATATATGTACCAATTTTTAGCCTTCTAGCTTAAAAAACACTATTGCCACGCCCACTAAACGTAAATCCAAATTTCGGCATCACATTTATCATTCTCGTGGTCAGTAATATATGTGTACCAATTTTCAGTCTTCTAGCTCTCAAAAACGCTTTTGCCACGCCCACTCTGCCCACAAAACGAAAATCCAAATTTCGGCATCACATTTATCATTCTCGTGGTCAGTAATATATGTGTACCAATTTTCAGCCTTCTAGCTAAAAAACGCTTTTGACACGCCCCACTGCCCACAAAACGAAAATTCAAAATCAAGCATCATATTTATCTTTGTCGTCGTCAGTAATATATATGTACCAATTTTCAGCCTTTTAGCTCTCAAAAACACTTTTGCCATGCTCCCACCGCCCACGAAACGAAAATCCTAATTTCGGCATCATATTTATCATTCTCGTGGTCAGTAATATATATGTACCAATTTTCAGCCTTCTAGCTCTGACAAACACTATTGTCACGCCCACTCCGCCCACAAAATGAAAATCCTAATTTCGGCATCATATTTATCATTCTCGTGGTCAGTAATATATATGTACCAATTTTCAGCCTTCTAGCTCTCAAAAACACTATTGCCACGCCCCTCCGCCCACAGAGCAAATTTTTAAAAATTCTATAGCCTATAGTTCCTTCCAGACCTGCATCTATCTGTACTGAAAATTTCAACAACATCGGTTCAGCCGTTTACGCGTGATTTCGGAACAAACAAACAGACAGACTTACACTAAGGTTTTATAATATTAATAGGGATATATATGTAAGTACGTATGGGAATGTCCATTAGTCAAACCTTTCTTTGTTGCAACGTATTAAATTATTTTAAATACTATAATTTATCAAACTTTGTTTCGTTTGAATCTTTTCATATTTAAAACGCTTCCCTGCTGATGTTGTTGTTTTGTCTTTTGTTTTTGTTAAATATCGACAACAGTCATCATAGGTCATTTGAATAACTGAAGCGCAAAATTGAATATATGTATAATTCCGAAATATGACTTCATTGCACTTTTTCTGTACTTTTGTTTGGCTTTATGACTGAAAATGGAAAATTCCATCGAATTGAGGAATAACAAATGATATCATTGAGCAGTGAAGGCAGCAAAAACTGAAAATTCTAAATTGTGCTTTTAGGAAAAAAAACCCAAAAAAAACAACAACAGTTAATTATAATGCAATCAAAATTCTAATTTCGTATTCACAAACGCAAACAACCACCACCACCATCAATAACGGCAGCAGCAAAAGCAACAAAAATGGCATTCAAACCAAAGCAAAAATAAAAAGTTTCCCAAACTACTACTCACCTCTCATGATTGTTGCGATGTGAAGGCGCAAACGATGCAGATAAACACTGGAATTCGTGTTCGAACAGACATTTCTCAGCGCATTCACGTCGCGTGACCAATGTCGATATTGTTTTCTTTCCCTGGAATACTAAACTGTTTCCGGGTATCTTTGTCAAGGTCCACAAGCGCTGTTTGCACGTTTCGGGCACTGAGAATATTTGAGTTGTTTGTTTGGGAAATTAAATGGAATTAACAAAAATTATTAAAAGTGGCTTCTTCTCACTCACCCTTCAAACAGGTCTTTTCGTAGAAGACCGCCTCGCCATCGTTCACCAGGGGCAAATCATTACCCACGGCCATATAATTGGAGCTTCTTTCGAAGAGTGAATAGCCGTAGCATTCATTGGTGTCCAAGAGATGCACATAGGCCAGACATGCATCGTCCTCGTTGCAAATATGCCAGCACACTGAACTCGGAGTACTTTCGAATTGTGTCGATGCATTCTGTGGCTGTGGGCTTTGAAGCTGATGTTGATCTACAATGGGATAGCCATCGCGTGTATATCGATTGCGATCTTTGTAGTTGCTGGCTGGCGCATAGATTAAATTGCGCTCCGTCAGATATTCGAGAGGTGGTCGGAAACCCACGATTTTTTGCAAATGCATTTGATAAAGTGGGCATTTCAGTAGCAGGCCGTCTGAAAAGATAGGGATGGGTGGACTTTTATCAGAGTGTACTTAAGAATCAAAATTCAAAATAATAACTGTAACGAATTTTATTGAATGAATAATGCAAATATTAATTACAATACGGATACAGATCCTTCCACAGCTTCCACATTCGTAAATAATTGTAAACATGATCAAATATGAAGTCAAAATTGATTTCAGGCACCGGTATAGGAGTTATAAAAGATTTAATTTTACCTAGGGTAGAGACAATTGTGTGGGGCGTATTAGAAGGGGCGTGACAAAAGCAAAAATATTTTTATACCCTGTACCTCCAGGATATACTAACTTTGTCATTCCGTTTGTAACACCTTGAAACCCGACCTGAGACCTTATAAAGTATATATATTCTTGATCGTCATAAAATTCTAAGACGATCTAGCCATGTCCGTCCGTCTGTTGAAAGCACGCCAGTATCTAAACTAAAGGAGCTAGAACGTTTAAATTTTCAATAAATGCGTCTTATAGTCGTAGATCGGTTGGGATTGAAATGGGGCGAAATCAGCCCAAAGGGAAGGACTAAAATACCCATAATAATCCCTAATATTTTAGCGTATTTAAGCATGTTTTTTGAATATGCCTGTTTATATTTGCTTGATATTTGGCGCATTCCCCTTATAGCAAAAACGTGCACCATAAAGTGATTCTTATTTGTAGGGGGTGAAATGGGACAAAAAAGGGATAAAAATGGTACATAAACGACAACAGCTAGAAACACGAAATTCGGTGTGTACTATCCTCTAATTGAGTAGATACATAATATAAAAGTATTTTTTCCAAATTCGTACTTTTAAGGGGTAAAATAGGAATAGAGGGATAAAAATGGTACCAACCAAACGGATGTACCTAGAATAATGAAATTCGGTGTATACATTCCTCTGATTGCATAGATAAATCAAATACACAATTTTTCAAAATTCGTACTTTTTGGGGTTAAAATGAAAAAAGGGGATACAAATAGTACCAATCTAATGACCGCAGCTAGAGTCATGAAATTCGGAGTATACATTCCTCTGAGTGTGTAGACACGGAAAATAAACTGATTTTTCGAAATTCGTACTTTTTGGGGTTAAAATGAAAAAAGGGGATACAAATAGTACCAATCAAATGACCGCAGCTAGAGTCATGAAATTCGGAGTATACATTCCTCTGACTGCGTAGACACGGAAAATAGACGATTTTTTCTAAATTCGTACTTTCAAGGGATACAATGGTACAGAGGGATAAAAATAGTACCAACTAAACGACTACAGCTAGAATGATGAAATTATAATTGCGTAGAAACGTCAAGGGGGTAAAAATGGTACCAACCAAATGGGCGCAGCTGGAATCATGGAATTCGTGTATACATTCCTCTGACTGCATAGACACGCAAAATATAAAGTTTTATTTTTCCAAATTCGTACTTTTTCTTTTACGGCAAAAATTGGTTGAATCATGAAGTTAGGTTATTTTGCACTATGTACGTCTGCTAACGGATTTTCAAAATTTGTACTTTTGGAATTAAAATAGAATGGAAGTACAACTAACTGTAGCACCAACTATCTACCAATATTTATGGCTTTCAAAATATAAATATAAGAATATTTATTTTTTTGAATTGACGTATTGGTAGCATTACCTTATAAGCGTGTTTTGAAATAATTAAAATATTATAAATATTTATAAAATTAATTTTTAAATATTTGTATTTGTTTTGGTTTGGCTATATTAAAAAAATTATATTTTCCTGTAATATTACTGCACTTCTACTAACACCGACAACCTCTGTAGAATGTAATCCATGGTGGAGGGTATATAACGCCGTTTTTACTTGTTTAGGTTTAATGCGGTTATAAAAACATTTTCAAATATCAAATTGCAACTGATTTTAACTACCCGGATGGAAGTTATATCGAGTTTATTTTAACCAAGGCTTATGCCACTTTGTGTGAGAGGTACTAGAAGGGGTATGACAATATCGCCGAAATTCCAAATGTATAAAACGTCCATAAAAGCATTGCAAATGGTCAAATTTCAGAGTATTCCGACCATCCGTATATAAGTTATAACAGCTTCAATTTTAGGTAGGTTGGGGCGGTTTGTGTGGGAGGTGCCAGAAGGGGCGTGGTAAAACCAGCCATATCTTTCACGCTTAAAGTCCTTATAAAACTTTATCATATATCAAAATATAGCGGAATCCGAATATCCGTGTGGAAGTAACAGTGGTTTTAATTTAACATAGGAATATGGATCACGCCCCTTCTGGGGGCGTTGCAATTTCACCCATCTTCGAACTTAAACTAAGTTTGGGAAAAATATTACCATGTGTAAAGTTTGAATTGATTCCTTAGCTCCTTTCGAGAGTTATCGTGTACACCACCCAGACGGACGGACATGGCTAAAAAATCTTAAAATATTGTGAAACGGATTTGGTTCAAACATACTTAGGGTCTTAAGTTACTACTTCAAAGCGTTACACTTTTTTTCTGTCCCAAATGATGTATACCCTCCTACTCTGTAGAGTAGATATACTGATATAATTCCACTTTCCAACAAATTAGCGACCCCATAATTCTGCAAGGCCATGTTGAGTAGATCGTTTTCGTAGAATAAATTTAAAATCCAGCTCATACCAGAGCTACTTCTTACAGTGGGTCCAAGTTTTCATTTTTTTGTCGAAGTGAAAAATGTTGTAAGTTAATGTCTGAGATAATTCTTATTGTCAAAAATATATTGTGGAATTTTATGAGGATCATTTTTGTGGAAGATCTTAACCCTGTAGCTCCTCTCTTTATGGGTCAATGACCCTTTTTTTCAAGAAAATCAAAAAAAGTCCATTCAAAATGGTCATTAAACGATTAAAATGTTCTACGAAAAAATTGCAGGAAAATGTCAGTGGTGTCCGCAAAGACACAAAAATTGTAAATAAAGCTCTTCACGAGTAAATAGCAAAATTACACGCCAACTTATACAAAACAAGTAAAAGCAGCGTTAAGTTTGGCCTGCCGAACTTTATATACCCTCCACCATGTATTGCTTTCCACAGAGGCTATTGATTTTTGTAGAAGTGCAGTAACATTACAAGAAAATGCTATTTTTTATGTAGCCAAACCAAAATAAATTATCAGCTTTTTCTCATTTTAACCCCCTAAAAGTTAGATTTTCGAAAGATCTTTACTTCAGGTGTCTACGCTATTAGAAGAATGTTCAAATCGGTATCGGTTGGTACCATACGTTGTCCTACTTTTTTCTATTTGTTATGAGTTTATTTCGTGTATATAGATTTGTTTCGAAAAAAATATTTTTTTCCCAAATTGTTCCTATTTGAAAGGTTCTATTTGAAAGCGTAATTCGCAATATATGTAGCCATCATGAGTACATTTAATTTAACATATTACTGGGTGTTTTCTGACTTATATTTCTAAAATGAGAGTACATATATTAAAGGCACCTTCGACTTTTTGGATAAAAAAATATACATAAAAAATTAATATCGTTTTCGAGTTTAGACAGCCAAAATACACCTGAAAATGTTATACATGGCCCTTCGAAAATATGTTATATAGTTTAATTGGAAGATTTTTGCCTCATATTCTCTTGGTAGTTACGTACATTCCTCTTAAAGAGTTTTTGCAAAATGTAAGAACATACTTTAGGTTGTGAAATTTTAAAATATTTGGCTTAGAATTTTTCTGCAATATAAATGGTGTTTTCTAATAATAAACAAATATTGCAACATGTAATAAAATGTACTGCATTCTACAAAAAACCTATAGCTTTTTATTTGTTATCCTTGTTGGATGGGATATACGATTTTGCTCCCTCGATCTTAACGTATTTTCATTTCTTTGTTTTATTATTTTTGCTATGAATATGAGTAAATCCAACTAAAATTTTCAACTGGTTTGTTCTATTTTTAATTATAAATATAAATTCAACTAATTTGGTCCATTTTGTGCTCAGTTACTAGTTATACTTCATATAGAGTCATATTTGCAAAAAGACGTAAGCGCCATAATTTTGAATTTTCGTTTTTATTGTAAACAACAATTTGCTATCATTTACATAATATCTGAGAAAATGTAAAGCTCCACATTACTATTTGCTTATGTTTTTCGTGTTCCCGAAGTGGCGCTTACGTCAAAATTCTCTTTCAATAATTTAACCAAAATAAGAGAAAAGTACAATGTATTCTGGTTTTATCGATGTTAATGAATAATAACGTTGTGAAATCAAAAGAGAGAGTGAGATGTTATAAAAATATATATATTTTTAGTTTTCAACCAAAGTACAGAGAAAGTGATAGAGATTTTTCTTCTGTCGAAGGCATCAATTCCCAAAAACTTTTTCTCTTAAATCTTTGGAATAAGATTATGGAGAATCAAAAACAGAGATGGAAGGAGAAAAGCAAATCGTTACTTGTCTTCAAGATATAATGCTAGTGTTCAGCCGAAATGAAATCGCCATCGAAAATTAAAAACAAAACAACAAAAAATCGTTTTGTTTTGTACTAATTATAGTTCATTTGACTAAAATACACAATATGACAACATTTTAGACTTCGTCTAAAAATAACGATTTCATAACGAAACTCTACAAATATTTTATTTCATAAAGTAAAGTCATTGTGCATTTCAGATGACTATATATTAAAGAACATTTTAAAAAATCATGTATTCTTTCACTTATATTTCGTATCCCTTTATGATTTTTTAAAAGCTATAGGAAAGTTTTTCAAAAAAAAAAAAAAAACATAAAATTCAGAACAAATCATGAAATCTTTATTTGAATCGATAGTACGGTCCATATAATTTAATGTTTGAAGATTATTTTAAGATTATGCATTTCCACGCTTTTGAGTAACAGATGCCCAATTGCTGCGAACGGCGACGAATCGATAATTGATGGTCATCATTAACACTGGTCGATACAGCTGTCATATTTCCTTCAGTTCGCACTCTACGTAAGCGTGTTGGTGGTTTAATGTCCAACAATGTAAATTTGGTGCGAAATTCAGTGGGTCGATTAAACTGACCATAAAATGGAAGCGCGCGATGAACTTTCTTAACAGAGCACGCATTTTGATAATAAAATTCAATAATTTGCAAGCGTTGTTCGTTTGTAAGACGATTCATGGTTAAATTATAGACCAAACTGAAGATGTTTGACAGTGAAACAAAACACTAAACGTGCGTCAGCTGTTTAAACCAGTGTTGCCAAAAAGATAATAGCTAAAAAATCACCCTTTATTTGTTTTTCATAACACATCTTGCAAAATGTTTTCCAGAAATATGAGTTTTTAGCTGTCACATTGAAAAACCACAAAAAAATCAATATAAACGTCCAATAATACGACCATGGAGTTAATCTAAAACAAGAATAACATTTTTTATTTAAATTGCTTCCAGGGGTCTATTAATTCAGAAAAATATTTTGGACAGAAGTGCAAAAAAAAATTACACGGGAAAAACCTATTTTTAGAGGTATTTTCAGGAGCGTTTAGTGACGAAATGGCTTGACCCAGTGACGAAATATTTTCCAGATCATCATTAAACAATCCAATCTTCATTTTTGGGGGGTGACCGCTGCAATTTATTTTCGTGACCCATCCTACTATATATATAAAAGAGTTGCGTTACTGACCGACTGACTTATCATTGACCATCCCCCAGACCAAACGGCTGAAGCCAGGGTCATGAAATTTTCAGGGTAGTTTCCAAATATGACGTAGACGTCGACTAAGAAAGGCTTTTACGAAATTCGTACTTTTAAGGGGGGCAAAATGGCAAAAAGGGATAAACTTCAAATCTTCGTCCTGACTAAAGGGCAGTAGCTAGAAACACGAAATTGGGTGAGTTCCTTGCAATAATCATGCAGACGAGCTACAAATAGGGATTTTTTTAAATTTGTTCTTTTAAGGGGTAAGCGGTATAAAAATGGTACCAACTTAAGTATTGCAGATATAGCCGTGAAAATTAGTGTGTGAATTTTTCTGACACATCTAAACTGATTTTTCGAAATTCGTACTTATAAGGGGTGAGCGGGACAAAAAAGGATAAAAATGGCACCAACTAAAGTATTGCAGCTACAGTCGTGAAATTTGGTGTGTAAATTCCTCTAACAACTTAGAAGCGAAAAGCTAAAACCATTTTTTATAGTTATAAGTGGTGAGTCTGACAAAAAGGGATAAAAATGGTACCAACTAAAGTATTGCAGCTATAGCCGTGTTATAGTCGTGAAATTTTGTGTGTATATTCCTCTGACAACGTAGACGCGCAATAAAATTGGATTTGGTTTGGTGCGCGGGACAAAGGTATAAAATGGTGTAGAGCCTTTTAATTGCGTAAACGCGTAAAATATATGGATATTTCAAAATTTCTTACTTATAAGGAGGATGCGGGACTACAAGGGATAAACGTGTTACCAAATAAGGTACATATTTTTAGGAGAATCAAAGACACATGTGACCTATAGTGAGTTTTCAAAGAGTGTACTTTTTGGGAAAGAAGTGCAAAATGTTATAAAATTGCCAGTTGCATCTGGAAACATAAGATTAGACTTTATTATTAAACGGTTGTAATTTGTTGTTCAAAACTGGGTAGAAAATGATGAAAATTATACATACGAAGGGAGTTCATCTAAAATAGTGCACATCAACAAGCACATTTCTTTGAATGGGTATGAGTGCTATCTAATAGGAGGTTTCCAAATTAATATTTTAGATTTATCTATATACGCGAAAAGAAAATCAAATAAATACTATCCAAAAACAGAGACGGATAAAATTAGTAACAAATAACTGGGGTTTTCGCGTGCGAAGCAGCGGGTACTGCTAGTATAGTATAAAGGTATTGGTACCCTTGCATTATAAGCGTGGTTTGAAAAAATAAAAATATTATATCTATGTGTGTCTGTTTGTCTGAAAATTCTTAGTGTATCTAACTTCAGGGCAGAGGATGGTTCCGGGATATACTAATTCATGATAGGACAAAAGGGTGTGGTATCGCCCACACAAACAATATTTTAAAACTATCAAAAATTACTCATTCCAAGAGGAAAAGGGAAGAATGAACCCGTGCTACGCCGGGTAAATAAAAAATATTTTTATTTGTTTTGGTTTGGCTATTAAAAAAAAATTACATTTTCTGTAATAAAGAGTGATTTTTTTGAGGTTAGGATTTTCATGCATTAGTATTTGACAGATCACGTGGGATTTCAGACATGGTGTCAAAGAGAAAGATGCTCAGTATGCTTTGACATTTCATCATGAATCGTTTTACAAACGAACAACGCTTGCAAATTATTGAATTTTATTATCAAAATGCGTGCTCTGTTAAGAAAGTTCATTGCGCGCTTCCATTTTATGGTCAGTTTAATCGACCCACTGAAGCGGCTATTCGGGCTATTGTGACTAAATTTCGCACCAAATTTACATTGTTGGACATTAAACCACCAACACGCTTACGTAGAGTGCGAACTGAAGAAAATATCGCAGCTGTATCGGCCAGTGTTAATGATGACCACCAATTTTCGATTCGTCGCCGTTCGCACCAATTGGGTCTCTGTTACTCAAAAACGTGGAAATGCCAAAATTGGACTAAGCGGATGGACCACCTAAGACGCAGCCGCGGTCAACATTTAAATGAAATTATCTTCAAAAAGTAAATGTCATGGACCAATCTAACGTTTCAAATAAAGAACCGATGAGATTTTGCAAATTTTATGCGTTTTTTTTTTTAAAAAAAGTTATCAAGCTCTTAAAAAATCACCCTTTATTATTGCACATCTACGAAAATCGGCAGCCTCTGTGGAGTGCAATTCATGGTGGAGGGTACAGAAAGTTCGACCCGGCCGAACTTAACGGCGTTTTTACTTGTTTGTATTCGTTTTGCATACTCTGAGGCAAAAGTCATTTGAATTATTTTTATTTTTAGTTAAATTTAACTTATCTCTTAACTACACTCTTTTCCTCGTATCAAGTACATTTTTTTCTCAGCTTAAGTAAGAATTTACTTGTTTAGAGGAAAAAAATCTGCAAAATTGCGCTCAGTTTAAGTAGATATTTACTTGGTTTGAGGAAAAAATTACTTAGTTTTAGGAAAATTTCTGCAAAACTTTACTTAGATTTGGTAAAAAATTTAGGAAAAACTTACTGGAATTTTCCTCAGTTTGAGTAAATATTTACTTGGTTTGAGGAAAATCAAACTATAATCAAGTTCAAAGCATGTCCTTCTTTCAAGCAAAAGTTTGAACTTGATATGAGCAAATATTGCTTTAGCGCTATGCGAAGTTCAATTTTCCAAAATTTTAGTTCATTTTAATAAATTTTAGGGTTCACTTTTTTTGAGTGTACACTAAATTTTAAAGGTATTAAGTTGGACTCACCTATCCAAAGCGTTTTTTCAAAATCTTAAAAACAAAACATATTTTCACATCGGGTCCCACAATCCCAATAAACACAAAATCATCACATCACCTATGAAAATTTAATAATTCTTGGACGTCGGACGTCACAAAATATTTTGGAGCAAAAATAAGATTACAAAAATCACATGAGAGGCAAAAATATGTCTAAAGTCTTCAGTTAAGCGAGAAATATTGTTTCATTTAGTAGACAAAGTATTAAATGGATATTGCTATTATTGGGATGAAGCTGTCGGAAAACGGGAAAGTAATACAATTTATGAATGAAAGAAGAACTCGCACTTCAATCTGTTTTTTTCTGTAATCATGTTCTGGTCAAATTAGTTACCATACCATTACCAAGTTTCAAGAATCGATGATTGATTTTCTAAGTTATGCTATCAAGGATAATAAAAAACTATGTTTCCCAAATACTATTACTTTTTAATTATGTCAACTAAAATAAACGCAAAATTAAAAATTGATTTTTAATGCGATTTTTTGACGTTACACTTGTCCATGTCCGTCCGTCCGTCTGTCCGTCTGTTGAAAGCACGCTAGCATCTAAATGAAACGAGCTAGAACGTCCAAATTTTCCATAAATGCGTCTTATAGTCGTAGATCGGTTGGGATTAAAACGGAGCGAAATCGGCCAAAAGGGAAAAATGTTTCCCTCTCAAGGACTAAAAATACCCATAATAATCCCCAATATTTTAGCGTATTTAAACATGTTTTTGAATATGACTGTTTATATTTGCTTGATATTTGATATGCGCATTCCCCTTATAGCAAAAACGTGCACCATAAAGTGATTCTTATTTGTAGGGGGTGAAATGGGACAAAAAAAGGATAAAAATGGTACATATTAAACGACAACAGCTAGAAACACGAAATTCGGTATGTACTATCCTCTAATTGAGTAGATACATAATACAAAAGTATTTTTTCCAAATTCGTACTTTTAAGGGGTAAAATGGGAATAGAGGGATAAAAATGGTACCAACCAAACGGCTGTACCTAGAATAATGAAATTCGGTGTATACATTCCTCTGATGCATAGACAAGTAAAATACACGGATTTTTTAAAATTCGTACTTTTTGGGGTTAAAATGAAAAAAGGGGATAAAAATAGTACCAATCAAATTACCGCAGCCAGAGTCATGAAATTCGGAGTATAAATTCCTCTGACTGTGTAGACACGGAAAATAAACTGATTTTTCGAAATTCGTACTTTTTGGGGTCAAAATAGAAAAAGGGGATAAAAATAGTACCAACCAAATGACCGCAGCTAGAGTCATGAAATTCGGAGTATACATTCCTTTGACTACGTAGACATGAAAAATAAAAGGTTTTTTTTCCAAATTCGTACTTTCAAGGGATATAATGAATACGGAGGGTATATAGTGTTCGGCCAGGCCGAACTTAACGCCGTTTTTACTTGTTTATACAAAACTTCGTCCCTGACCTAAAAATTAATTGAGCCAAATTTTATTGAGATTGGCCATTATTTTCATTACATGAATATATATATGGAAATAAATGCCCAGAGACACTCGGGCTATCGTATGGGTCAAGTACGTACAAATGTCAAAATCAAAAAATCTTCTCTTCACGCCATAAGTCTTTTACATGCTTTAGTCAAACATTTACATATTTACGTTACGGCTTCGAAGTTTTCATCGATTAATTTAACAATCTATACATTATTGTTGGTAATGCATGAACCGTTTTTGTATCGATTGACCTTCAACCTTTCGAGCATGTCGACGAACGTCAGCTACTGTCCGCTTAGTTGCATGATCGGAAATTTATAAACACAAAAAGAATTTGTAGAGGAAAAAGAAAAGATGTGTTAACGTCTTGTTATGTAATAATTTGCCGTGATTGTTTAAAATATTATTTTACAATAATATGCCGGTACATTGGTGTCGAAAACCAAAGGGTTTTTGCAAACCCGGTTATCTTTTCGTAAAGAAAGATGAATAGACAGATAACTTAGTTTTTTGGTTATTTAATTAATATGTTTTCATAATATGTATGCATATTAATAAATAATGTGAAATATTTCATAAAAATATTTAATGAAAATTTTACTTTAGAAATTAAAATTGTATAAAATTAATAAATACACAGTTTCATAAGATCAAAGAAAAATGTCAGAGCACTAGATACAAATTTCATTAAGATTCTAAAGTATGTTATGAATAAATGAAATAGTAATGAAGGATTTTATTGCAACTTTTCAATAAAGCTTTCCCTGAGGTTATGAAAAAAATCATAAATATTACGAAGATAACACTGTGCGACAGTCCAAGACTCTGTGAAATGATCTGTTTTAAAGATTTTTATCTAGGTTTGTTTGTATTTTTTTTAAATCCGCCGCTACCGGACGTAGAACAGCGAACCTTCTGGTTGCTACTACGTAGGGTTTGCATTTTCCCGCACTTTTTATTTCCCGGGAAACGGGAATAACTTTTTCAATTTCCCGGGATCCCGGGACAGCACGGAAATCGTCAACATACTGTATACCATGAGTTAAGCTTATTATTTCCACTGAAACATTCACATTTATTAAAGTAAAATAAATATATATTTTACATCGAACCTGTTACAGAATTCATATAATAAAGCGCAATGTGAGATCAAACATCTTTAAAATTAATTAAAGATCAGATTTATCTTATTTTATTGGAAAATGTGGACGATCGTTCACATTAATAGTGAGTAGAGCATTAAATGAAATGTTTGTTATTTGTCCTGTCGCTTCGAAAACTTTAAATTCTTTATTTTTGGCATTCGGATACCCGCCCAAAATCTAATTTTTCCCGGGTTTTAATTTTTTTCATATGGAGCTTGACAGGAAAAAAAATAAGTCTACATCCGAACGCAGCTTAAAAATATTTTGTCACCGAACTGCAACATTTGACATACCTGATTAAAAGCTATGTGATCTAATTTTTTATACAGCATTTTTAATTTTATTGTGGAAATGATGGAAAAACAATATGCGAAGAAATATGTAAAATTTTCTACTGAATTCCCGCGGGATTCCCGTACGAATTTCCCGGGATACGGGAAATGAAAAATGTGCGAATTCCCGGGAAATCCCGGGATGCAAACCCTACTACTACGGTACTCTAATCATCTCAGCTATCCTCTGTTGTGAGCGCTGAATATCTAAAGCAAACCACATTTAGTTCGTTAGAACTGACTATAGGAAACTTTAGCATTAAATAATTTAACACTGATATTATGTTGTATTAATAATTGATAAAAAATTAAACATTTGAAGTACGGCCAAAAATTTTAAATTGTTGAAATCATACAAAACTAAACATTATTTATTTACAAAAGTAATAAAAATAAAAAAACGTTTTTCTACGAGCCACGATTCGAACTCGAGACCTTCTGGCTGCAAAGCTGACACCTTACCTAAATACTAAAAATTCGTTCCCATTCACTTGTGAAAATGCTATTCGTAAAATGTTACGGGATAATAACATTTTATTTACTTTTTTGGAAGTTGTTTAAAAGAACTTCCTCAAAAACGAGAAAAATGTACATTTGGATATTGAAATGCGATTAAAATGTACTACCTACGGAATTACTTCCTTTTTTGCTGGGATGTTGTTAAAGGTTTACGCTACTGTACGATTTTTGAAAAGTATATGTTTTATTTTTCTGGAAAGGACTCGTTAATAGTCTCAAAACGAATATCCTGGGGAATATTTCTAAATGTCCCATTTCCGATTTTTAGTCATCCGTTTAAGTTGTTTGTAGGTACTTGACAAAACTTTAAATGCTTCTATCACAAAAAATCGAAAACATAACTCAAACAAATTTTGGATACATCTTCAGAAATACATTATCTACAGAAGAACGTATGATTTTATTTTTATATACAATTGTTTTTATGTTATTAACATTTTTGCCAAATTGTTACATTACTGCTCCGCCTTTTTCTAACAAATTTAGTGCCAAATTTAATCCTACCATACCATTTTTTGTCGTATCATTGGTACCATTTTTAACCCTTTTCGTCCCATTTGGCCCGCTAAAAATTTTATTTACTTTTTGGTGCTTTCAGGCTACAAGAGGAATGCACGCAACAAATTTCAAGTGCATATAAAGCAGAAATTGAAAAAAAAAATCTAAATATTAGGGGGTATTTTCAGTCTTTGTTAGGGTTTTTTTCCCTCTGGGCCCATTTCGCCCACTTTCACTCCTCACCGATCTGCAACCATAAGACACATTTAGGAGAAATTTGAATCTCCTAGCTCATTTCATTCGGAAGCTAGCGTGTTTTCAACAGACATACAGACGGACGGACAGGCAGACGGACATGGATAAATCGTCTTAGACTTTTACCACGACCCAGAATATTTATACTTTATGGGGTCTCCATTGAATATTTCAAGGTATTACAAACGGAAGGACAAAGTGAATATACCCAATCCTTAGGTGGAGGGTATAAAAAAATGTACCGTTACATTGTCTTTAGTACTAGTTGGTATAAGTCACACTATATCCTCTGACATAGGTGTATTATGATTAGACAGTCCGATTGAGCTCAAATTTGGTATTTAAACGAATTCTAATGTCTCAAATCGACTTCCGAGTGCATATCTAAAATATTCATTTTTTATGTAAAATATATGCAAAATATGTATTTGTAATATGAGTTACAATCGCCAAATTTAATGTATTTTACTATATATTTTAACTTTGTATCTGACTACAGAGTATTAAAATTATGATTTTCATCAACAACAATACGAATTTCCAGATCTGTTTGACAACTATGTATACCAAAGATTGAGTCTCTCCCTTGAAAAAATAACTGTTTACAATAAAATCAGCTTTAAATAAAGGATAAAACCTCTTATAAACTTGCCAACATGTATATTATCAATCGTATCTGTTATAAATATTCCCAATAAATATATACATATATCAAAACAAGTAAGGAAAGGCTAAAGTCGGGCGGGGCCGACTATATAATACCCTACACCACTCCCTGCGTATGTACCTCGCTTTGATTACTAAACCCATTTATTTCATGGGAGCAATTTTATGTAGTTCATATAAATTATACAGTATAAATTTTACTATAAATTCATCTTTAGTCATATTTAACGAATATGGTTAATAATATGGTAATTGATCCAATTATCCGACAGACAAATACAAATTATGCAGTAGTAATAGGATGAATTGGACCGACATTTCAAAAGGGGGCCTATAACTACATTTTGGGCCTGGTCCAAAACATGGATCTATATATATCTCATTCACGGTAGGTATTCCTGGTTGAAAATACCATGATCTGCAAAATTTGATAAAGATCCGATGTAAGATGTAGTTTCTAAAGCTGTAATAGATCAGAATGGGGCCCCATTTGGGTTATACCAAAGTATGGACATATGGGCAAACAAGTAACGAAAGGCTAAAGACGGACGGACTTTCTATCTCATTACAATTCAATTCGGTAAAAAAGATCGATCATACCCACTT
This sequence comes from Polietes domitor, assembly GCA_947397865.1. NCBI lineage: Eukaryota > Metazoa > Arthropoda > Insecta > Diptera > Muscidae > Polietes > Polietes domitor. The sequence goes on from OX377618.1 coordinate 201,995,802, forward strand.
TCAGCATAGGTGTTTCAAGTTGATTATAAGATGTTGTGCCAAATTTAAAGAAAATCGGGTGCAAGATGTGGTTTCTAGAGCGGAGGGAGTGACATTTGTATGGGGGCTATATCTAAATCTGAACCGATCTTACCCAGTTTCAGCATAAGTGTTTCTAGTTCGATTATAAAATGTTGTGCCAAATTTAAAGAAAATCGGGTACAATATGTGGTTTCCAGAGCGGAAAATGTCAAATCGGGAGCGACATTTGTATGGGGGCTATATCTAAATCTGAACCGATCTTACCCAATTTTTGCATACGTGTTTCTAGTTGGATTATAAGATTTTCTGCAAAATTTAAAGAAAATCGGGTACAATATGTCGTTTCTAGAGCGGAAAATGTCAAATGGTTAGCGAGATTTGTATGGGGGCTATATCTAAATCTGAACCGATTTCCTCCAAATTCAATACCGATGGTCCTTGGCCAGAAAAAATAACTTCTGCCAAGTTTCATGACAATCGGACAACAATTGCGACCTGTAGAGTGCGAACAAGCTTAGATGGACAGCAGACGGACGGACGGACAGACAGACATCGTTAAATCGACTCAGCTGGTGATTCTAAGCCGATCGGTATACTTAAAGGTGGGTCTAGCTCGATTATTTCTTTGTGTTACAAACATTTGGCGCGAAACTAACTTATAATACCCTAGACCACGAAGTGGTGTAGGGTATAAAAATATATATATAATAAATATATATGTAATAAATATATTCAAAAATTGAGATATGTGTTAGTATTAACGTCGCCAAAGGAAAACAAACTTAAAATTGTCCGTCAGATCGCGCTGGGACGATATCTCTCATTTCGTCACATCAAGATCGTCACATCTTTTATTTCGTATATTTTCAGGAGACCGATTTAAAGATTATATACCATCATATCTAATCTAGTAATTAGTTATAATACATCAGTATATAAAATATACCGCGATTTTCAGGTTTAAAATGTTTGCATATATTTAACATATGCTCTATTTATGCAAATATGCACTTTGCATAAAATATGCAAAATTGTGAAAAATATGTTGCTGTATTTCGAAAACATTTTTGAAGAGAAACATTTGTGTGGCATTACTATTTCGATACAACCATCAAATCAAAATATGCAATTGCATAGATTTCGCTGTCTAGTGATGGTATAAACACACATTTTTTATTTCTAATCTGAACTTGAACTGATTCTGATAATTTGAATAATATTTTATATATTATTCAAATTTATTTTAAAAGTAATAATTAATAATTCCAATATAACGTTTCTAGACGAACAAAAATATAGGTTATATTAATTTTTTTAATTTCTGTCTTAAAATAAAATATTTTCTCTTTATTTCATCTTTGATAAGGAAATATTACTTTTTCGATTTTTTTGCTTCAATTTTGAGGAGAATGAAAGTGGCCTAAATCAGTGCAAAATCTGCTTGTGCTAAATGAAACACGCCTCTTTTTTATATATTTTCCATTGGAATAATGAAATTTAATTATAAAAATTATATAATTACACTGTGCAACATTTTTGAAGTCATTTCAAAATAACCATATACGGACACCGCTACATGATAAAAGACCAAAAAAAAAAGACCCGTGTTTTTTTGTTTCCCCCAAAGTCATGCACTTTTTTTTTATGGGCCCCCAGAGATTTGAGGCCTCGGTGTAATTTTTGGAAAAAAGTGATCATATTCTCAGGCTCATATCTTGCAAACCGTTCGGAATTTTGATTTACTCTCTGAGGCAAAGTTCTAGCTCTTGTCATAAAGAACAAAAATTGTGAACATATAAAATCAAAAAACTTCATCTTCAAGGTCAAAATCGCAAAAAACTTAAAAAAATTCGATTTTTTTAACCTTTTTTCCCCTGTTCAGGTCCATAGGTAGCAAACCGTTGAAAATTCAGGGAAACAATCAACTACAATTTTTGTTCTTTATGACAAGAGCTAGAACTTTGCCTCAGAGAGTAAATCAAAATTCCGAACGGTTTGCAAGATATGAGCCTGAGACTATGATCACTTTTTTCCAAAAATTACACCGAGGCCTCAAATCTCTGGGGGCCCATAAAAAAAAAAGTGCATGACTTTGGGGAAAAAACACGGGTCTTTTTTTTTTTTGGTCTTTTATCATGTAGCGGTGTCCGTATATGGTTATTTTGAAATGACTTCAAAAATGTTGCACAGTGAAATTTTTGGGAAATTTTTCAATTTTGCGGCTACCTAAGCGCTACCTAAGCGCTACCTAAACGGTGTTAAGAATAATTCCTAGGAAGTTCATATGTTCTAGAAAGTTGTTTATTGAGATCTTAGGTACATTTTTGTAGTTGATTGTTTCCCTGAATTTTCAGCGGTTTGCTACCTATGGACCTGAACAGGGGAAAAAAGGTTAAAAAAATCGATTTTTTTTAAGTTTTTTGCGATTTTGACCTTGAAGATGAAGTTTTTTTGATTTTATATGTTCACAATTTTTGTTCTTTATGACAAGAGCTAGAACTTTGCCTCAGAGAGTAAATAAAAATTCCGAACGGTTTGCAAGATATGAGCCTGAGAATATGATCACTTTTTTCCAAAAATTACACCGAGGCCTCAAATCTCTGGGGGCCCATAAAAAAAAAAGTGCATGACTTTGGGGAAACAAAAAAACACGGGTCTTTTTTTTTTTGGTCTTTTATCATGTAGCGGTGTCCGTATATGGTTATTTTTTTCGTGTTGCACTGTGTTATATAATAACTATAATTATTAATTATAAAAAGATAACTTTTAAAAAGTATTTGATGAAAAATATTTTTAACAAATAAAAGCAAAGAAACTTGTATTATCATTGAATGAAGAATCTCATAGTTTCTAACAATATTTTAGGGAATCTGAATTTTTTCTTAATTTCATTAATTAATTAATTAATTTTTAATTAATTAATTAATTTCTTATTATTTCCTTAATGGAATTGTTTCTCAAAAAATCAGATTTAATTTCTTTCTTAAAACTTAGGAAATTATCTTTAACACATGTACGAAAAATCGACAAAAACAAAATTCTGAAAAAATGACCCAAAGAACCCCTATGAACTCAAAGGTTGTTAGTGCTATACTAGTACAGATAGAAACATGAAATTTGAAGTACTTTTAACAGATATTCTTCTCTTTCATTTTATACCAATAACGCCTGAAAGTGCATGTTGAGTAGACCATTTTTTTCAAATACACTTATAGTCCAGCTGGTCTGAGTTTCTTTTTACAGTGGATCATTTATATGGAAGATTTTATTCTTCTAGCTCCTCTCTTTATGGGTCCCCTTTGACCCTTTTTTCGAGAAAATCAAAAAAAATCTTTCAAAAAGGACTTTAAAGGATTAAAATGTTCTACGAAAAAATGTCGGAATTTTTCAGAAAAATACAAATCAACAAAGAAAAACCTCCGCTGTGGAAATATCACAGGGGAGAAAATTGTAAATTACGCTGGTAATGAAGGAAATCTTTACTCTGCGCAGCGGGATTTGGATGATATATATTTTTGGGCTTTGAGCGACCCGGTAGTCGAATTGTTAGCTTGCAGCAGCAAACTAACAGTGAGTAACTGGTCTTACTCACCTTAATGAACCCTGAACCCAAAAGAATATATTGTAATTCATAATAAATAAATATTTTTGTGCGATTTTTCACATTAATAATTACTCAAATTATTGAGCGATTTTTTATATAAAAAGTTACGAAATTTTCGGGCATAATTTAATTTTTTGGTCCATTTCTTAACTTATGTCATTTTTTATTTCGTTTTTTTTTTTTTTTGCCATTTTATACCTTCTACCAGGGTCTTCGTGCATTTGTTTTTAACACTTAACTAGATGCCTTTATTAACGATCGGCTTAACTATTTGAATAACTATTCCCGTTGAAGTAACATTTTTAAAATCCTTATATAATTTTTTACATTTGAGGGAATTTTGACTAAACATCTGTTCTCAGTTACTTACAGTTTCATCAAGAATTCGTATTATTAAGAAGAGCAATTAACCGGTAAACCGAGTTTATCTTTCTCTCGTATTCAAAATAACCGGCATGCGATAAGTTGGAAAAATGCCAATTATCCGCCTTTCGATACCAACATTCCCATACAGCTGTAATTATTTTGTGTTTTATAAAATAACGATGATTAGTAATTTATTACGTATGAGAACAATGTACGACGTTGTACATTTCAATTTTCAAATTAATGATTGTAAAAACACACCGACACACACGCACACATACACTTATAGAAGATAAATAGATATGCATATTGTAATTCGTATAATTGAATACTTACTGCAGTTTAAGCATTTTATTTGTATTATTAATAAAATTATTATTGTTGTGTAAACATTTGTTAACGCTTTAGAATTTGCGAACAGCTCGATGATGGAGTTACGACGATGATACTGTAGGGTCATCGTGCAAGTACAGGGTTGGCTTTTCTCGGTCGAGTCACTTTATTGCTGTTGTTTATATTTTTTATTATATGTACAATAACGATGACGTTTTGTTGTGTTGATAATTTTGTTTTTAAAATTATTTGTTTTATGTCTACTGCACCTTGTTTTGGTTTGATGATTTTCTTTTTTGGTTGAACACTATTTTCTATAAATTTTTATTTGTATCGTAAACATAACACAATTTACGTGTTTTGTAGCCTTTAGTCTGGACTATTTTTATATTTTTCGAACCTTAGACCTCTCGTTTTGTGCTCAGAAACATTGTATTAAAAAGGGCTGCAAAAACATTACAAAATACAATCAACAAGTGAAAATGCGAATAATAAAAGTAAAGGTAGAAAGTGTTTACAATTGGGTAATTTCGTATAGAGTCGACGCAAAAAATTGTTCAATTTGATTTTGATGAACATTTCCATGTATGTATACTAGTGAAGTGATTTTCTTGTGAAAAAAAACTATTTTTTATCTGAGGTATTGTTGTGAAGAAAAGAAACCCCTAAAATTCTGGGCTATTGTTTCTTTTAATTAGCGCTATTTTCATCCCTTTTGGGCGAACGACGATTCACCCACAAATTTTTGGGTAAGTGTTCACTTTTGATTTTAGGCGCTTATTCATACAGCCAAATATTTCGTCATAATGAAAAATCGCCCAAAAAGTGAAAAAAATAAAAACCAGAATTTTGAGCAATTTTCACTACACCAAATTACCTAAATATATAAGTAAATTACACTGTGCTACAAAAAAGAAGAAAACTCTGGGAATTGATATTATTTTTCTTGTAGGCATTTTCGAGTATAACAAGAATCTGTATTTGTAATTCTTCAGACAACCCCAAAATCTTGAGTTACGGATAAACAAGTAAGTACGTTTCAGTTGGCAAAACCGACTTATAAAGGGTGATTTTTTAAAAGCTATAGGAAAGTTAAAAAAACACATAAAATTCACAAAAATGCATGAAATCTTTATTTGAATCGATAGCACGGTCCTTATAATTTAATGTTTGAATATTATTTCATGCAAATGTTGACCTTGACTGCGATTCAATTGGTCCATCCGTTTAGTCCAATTTTGGCATTTCCACGTTTTTGAGTAACAGAGGCCCAATTGCTGCGAACGGCGACGAATCGATAATTGATGGTCATCATTAACACTGGCCGATACAGCTGCGATATTTTCTTCAGTTCGCACTCTACGTAAGCGTGTTGGTGGTTTAATGTCCAACAATGTAAATTTGGTGCGAAATTTAGTCACAATAGCCCGAATAGCCGCTTCAGTGTGTCGATTAAACTGACCATAAAATGAAAGAAGCGCGCGATGAACTTTCTTAACAGAGCACGCATTTTGATAATAAAATTCAATAATTTGCAAGCGTTGTTCGTTTGTAAGACGATTCATGGTTAAATTATAGACCAAACTGAATATGTTTGACAGATGTTTGTTTGAAACAAAACACGAAACGTGCGTCAGCTGTTTAAACCAGTGTTGCCAAAAAGATAATAGCTAAAAAATCACCCTTTATATGTATATGCCAGTTAGAATGATAGTGGTCTAAGCCAAAAATCAAAAAAATTGAGATATGCTAATTTTTCTCTTTAGTTTGATCATTTAATTGAAGAACTTTTATTTTTGACATTTATAAAAATTGTACACTTACAATGCCATTTCTCTTTTTATGCACACCGAAACTGTCTTTAGCGTTAGTTTGAAAGTCACACTATATCTATCACTATATTGATGTGTGGCGATGCAAACCAACAATATTTTCTTTATAATGTCCATTTTAGGTGATTCAGATAATTTGAATAACACATAAAATGAAATTATTTGAAAAGTAAAAAATGATTTTAATATAAAGTTTCTACACATTTTTCAATTGTAATTCAAAAGACATCACTTGAAATTCAAAAGACACCAGTTTCCATTTGCAATTCAAAAAATATCACTTGAAATTCAAAAATTCCATTTGAAATTAAAAAAATTCAAAACTCGTCATTTGTAATTCAAAAGACAACATTTGAAATTCAAAAATTATTGCAATTCAAAAAGGGTAAGCAAAATATACATTAAGTTGGGTAGCATTTTTTTCTGTAAACTTCAATATTCTGCTGTTAAGAAAACAGATTTACAGATTTATCTCTCACGCAAATCTCTCTGACCTATTTAAATTTAAAGATTTTATAACTTCTATACGGACGATCGGAATACTCTGAAATTTGGTCATTGGTAATGTTTTCATAGACGTTATATAGTTATGATTTGTTGTACCTCCCACACAAATAATCCAACCCTAAGTAAAATGCAATGACTTGCATATGCAGATGCTCCCTGAGCTGGTGAAGGTTATAAACTATATATGAAATTACTATATATGACATTTTACATCGTTATAATTGTTAGTTCCTTATCATTTTATTAAAACTGCAGAATATCCAAATTTGCAGAAAAATAAATGCTACCCCACCTAATGTATATTTTTTCTTAAATAAGTTTGTTTACATTTTTGAATTTCAAATAGAATCTTTTGAATTTCAAATGGAATAATTTTTGAATTTCAAATGAATTTCAAATTCAAATTTCAAATGGTGTATTTTGAATTACAAATGACGATTTTTGAATTTCATATGACTACTTTTGAATTTCAAATGGTGTCTTTTGAATTACAAATGACGAGTTTTCAATTTCAAATGATGAGTTTTGAATTTCAATTGATATTTCTTGAATTTCAAATGGAATTTTTGTATTTCAATTGATATTTCTTGAATTTCAAATGGAATTTTTGTATTTCAATTGATATTTTTTGAATTTCAAATGGAATTTTTGAATTTCAAATGGTTTCTTTTGAATTACACTTGAAAATGGTGTAGACGAACAACCTGTAAACATTTACATATATTTTTTAAAAAATTAAAAATATATATATTTTTGTTTTCTTTCATCTTTGATAAGGAAATATTACTTTTGCGAAAAAAAATGAAAATGTTGTGTGTTCAATTTTGAGAAGAATGAAAGTGGCCAACGTCAGTGCATCCTCTGAAAGTAGTGGTTCCATTTGTAAAGGGTGTCCCAAGAAGAACGCAATTTTTAAATCTGGCAACATTCGAAGTGTCATTGTTTGACATTTGAACAATTGTTATTGTTTGTTAGTAGAAGGTACGAGGTTAGTAAAAATGGAGCGCTACACGAATGAACAACGCATTCTCATTGTGAAATTGTTTTACCAAAATGGTGAAAGTTTTGCGGCTACAGTTCGCAAATTGCGATCAATTTGGGGTCACAATAATGCTCCAAAAGAGTCAACTGTAAAGAGATTAATGGATAAATTTGCCGAAACTGGGTCTGTTAGTGATGTAAAGACAACAACGCGCCATCGACCAGGTCGATCGACCGAAAATGTCGCAGCTGTACGTGATGATGTCGCTCAAACTCCATCCACCTCAATTCGAAACCGAGCTCAGCAAATTGGTGTCTCCAAATCCACTTTGCAGCGAATTTTGACGAAAGATTTGCATCTTCATGCATACAAAGTTCAATTGACTCAGGAACTGAAGCCAACTGACCATGGACAGCGAAGGGAGTTCGTTAATTGGGTATTGGAGAGACAACATGAAAATGCTGATTTTGCCGATAAAATCATCTTCAGTGACGATTGGCCGCCTAGATCGTGCGATTTAACACCATTAGATTTTTTTCTTTGGGGTTTTTTGAAGTCGATGGTTTACGCGAATAAGCCGACGACGACTCAAGCCTTAAAAGACGAAATTGGACGCTGCATTAATGAAATACCGCAGCATGCATGCAAAACGGTCATTGAAAATTTCATTAAAAGATCGCGTGCATGCCTGCAAAGTCGCGGCGGCCATCTGCACGATATATTGTTCCATACATAACCTCATTCTGTCTACTTTACGATATAATAAAGTTTCACGACTTTTTCTTAAATATCTGTGTTTTATTTAAAATTAAAAAATTGCGCTCTTCTTGGGACACCCTTTATATCTCATAACGGATAAAGTGTGACTTAGACCACATCACTCTAACTGGCACATATACCCTCACTCTCAGAGAACATATATACTAAAGTTATAAGGAATTAAATTGTACGTAGGGCTGAATTTGTGTGGAAAGTATTAGCTGGTTCGTGTCACATGGATCCAGATTCCACATTTATTAAACAATTGTAAGAACATGATCAGATATCAAGTGGATTAGTGGATTCCATGCACCAGTATAAAAGCTATTAAGGATTTAATATTACCTAGGATAGAGACAGTTGTGTGGGAGGAAAAGAAGGGGCGTGCCTAAGGCGTAAATATTTGTTAGGTTTAAAGTGATTATAAAAATATTTTAAAATATCAAATTGCAAATGATTTTGACTACTCGTATGGAAGTTATATCGTTTTTTTGTAACCAAAGTTTATATCACTTTGTGTGGGAGGTACCAGAAGGGGTGTGGCAATATCGCCCATATCCCATGCGAATGTAACTTCTGTAAACGCATCGGCAAATATCAAATTTCACAGTAGTACAGTAGTACACTTAAAGTGATTATGAAAACATTATCAAATACCAAAATATAGGTCAATCCAAATATCGGTGTGGAAGTTACAGTGGTTTTAATTTAACATAGGAATATGGGTCATTTGTGTGGATGGTACCAGAAGGAGCATGGCAATTTCGCCCATCTTCGAACTTAAACTAAGTTAAACTAATATATGGATTGCTCCATATATTCCTTAGCTCCTACTGATTCCTTAGCTCCAGATGGACGGACGGACGGACATGGCTCTTTAAAAGTTGTGAAACGGATTTGGTCTAAACATACTTAGGGTCTTAAGTCACTCCTTCAATGTGTTACACTTTTTTCTGTCCCAAATGATATATACCCTCCTATTCTGTAGAGTATAAAACGGTTTTTCGTACTTTTGCACACTTAAAGTTCTGTAACATCGTGGGATGTCAACCGATTTCACTTTCTTCCGATCAATATATATCTTATTTAAGAAAACTTTAGAATCTGTGTACTTTTGTTCAACAAACACAATTTCACAAAATATTTTAGATATATACTTTGACAATATTTTTGCGCCTTATTTTGTTTGGTAACCGCACCACTTGTTAATTTATTTAAATAACACATTTAGTAATGAGTAAAATGTAGCTTTGTTTTTAAAAAACACGTTAGTAATTGACTGAGTTATTGAAGTTTTTATTATTGCTAAATTTTTGCAAAAATACAAGTTTTGATCCAGTTCACAGTTCATATCTCTCATAATTTTACGAATTGAAGTCCAATAAAAAATACATAAAATTCATCAAAACAGATAAAAATGGTAAAAAATGCATGTCGACAATTTTAATAAAAATCCCCAATTTTGCAATAAATTTTCCCACTTTGGGAATTTGGGTATTTTTTTGGGGGAACATGGAAAATCTGGTAATTTTTCTTCGTTTTTTTATTATCAAAATTTTTAAATATTTAAGTATTTTTGAAAGGTTTCGTTAAACATGCGAAAATACTATTGAATGAAGAATTTCATAGATTCATCATAAAGATTTCAAAGAGATTTTTCATAGACATGTGTTTTAACATGTTTCATACATTTTATGAAGTTTTTTTAAGGATATTCGATTTTTTAAGGACATTCTCAGGTTATAACAAAATATTACGAATTATTTTTTTATTTTTTTTTTCGTTTTGTTGCCTAGTGTCGGGGAAAAATGGTTTTCTAATCGGTTCAGTAGTTCAATTAGCCTGGATAATTATCCAGTGTAAGTCAAAATTATGGTTATCGAGGCTAAGTTCAAAAAAGTCAACACAAAACATTTTTTTTTGAAAATTTATTTTGATACATATATTTATATTGTATATTTTTATATTGTAGTTGGCGACAATGTGAAAACATATTTTTTTATTTTGAGCAAAAAAAATTAAATTTGTATTAACTTTTTTGTTAATAGCTATCCCGGCTTAAAGAAAAACAGCCTTTTTATTTTGACAAATTTGGTAACCGTTATTTTTATTTTTATTTGTTATGTTTTATATTATTTTTTATGTTTTAAATTTGATTTTAGATACTTTTATTTAATTCGACTTCTTTTTTCACAAAATTTGTATTTTTATTTTTTTGATGACTTCACCACTTTTATTTCACAATGTTATTTTCTCCATTTAAATTTGTAACTACGTTTCTGGTAATATTTTTGCGATTTTAATTTTATTTCGTCCAATATTTTTCCGGGGGACTTTTTTTAACGCCGAATACAACTTCCATTATTTTGTTGGCATTTTCAACTTCCCGCCATTTTCGCAGTTATTTTCCGAATTTTGTTGTTTTTTTTTCTTTGTTTTCGAATTTCGCTTTCGACCGTTTTCCCAAACGCACTTAGCCAAAGTTAGACTTCAACTAATTGATAAATGTCTACCCCCGAGAGATCTAACAAAACAACAAATTTTGCGATATTGTCATTTACATATTGTTTGTTTTTGTTTTGTTTTTATTTTGCCTGCCTTTGTTTTCATTTTGTTGTATTTGTTTTTTATATTTTATTACACACACACATACACGACTCGGCTCAAGTCGACGAGACAAACAACGATCTTGTCAACGATTGCGGTGAGTGATGATGATACTGCCTGCTGCCACCGTCACCACCACCACCACCACCTAAACGATCTCATTTCGATTGTTAGAGGGAGCTGCGTCGTTTGGTTTATCTCCCCTGCATAGCCCCACAAGCAACAACTCTAAAAAATCTATAAAATGTGCTGCTCATCGTTCACCACCTTTAATTGTGGCTGTGTTTGTGCCTGTATCGGTGTACTGGTTGTGATGGATGTATTAAGCCAAGCTCTAAGCCCTAGCGTTATCATTGGATAAGCGTGTGTGCGTGAGTTTGTCGTCGTTAAATTCGAGCGTGTATCTGCACTTGAGCCGGTTAATTCATGTGTCTCTTAATAAGCGTATGACGCTACAACATGCTCACGTGCGCTTGACTTGATGCTCCAGCTATGATGGCTGGTTGCATGGCTAATAAAAAACCGATAGAATGGAACACAGTGGGGTAGTTTATACCAAAGTTAGGGGTAAAATGAAGATATTAAAAAATCATTTGATAGTTTTGCGAGTTTAAGAAAAAAAAGAAAGAGAGAGCTTTTACATAATTTAGAAGTGCAGTGTTATATGAGGAAAACTAAAAATTTTAAGTTTTGTATTCTATACTTAATTAACACAATTCAATTGCAACCATGAACTTTAAATTGCGATATTTCAAATCCGAAATATTTTGGGACAACACATTGATCAAACCAAATATTTTACCTTTTACCATCTACCTTTTACCTTTTACCTTTTACCTTTTACCTTTTACCTTTTACCTTTTACCTTTTACCTTTTACCTTTTACCTTTTACCTTTTACCTTTTACCTTTTACCTTTTACCTTTTACCTTTTACCTTTTACCTTTTACCTTTTACCTTTTACCTTTTACCTTTTACCTTTTACCTTTTACCTTTTACCTTTTACCTTTTACCTTTTACCTTTTACCTTTTACCTTTTACCTTTTACCTTTTACCTTTTACCTTTTACCTTTTACCTTTTACCTTTTACCTTTTACCTTTTACCTTTTACCTTTTACCTTTTACCTTTTACCTTTTACCTTTTACCTTTTACCTTTTACCTTTTACCTTTTACCTTTTACCTTTTACCTTTTACCTTTTACCTTTTACCTTTTACCTTTTACCTTTTACCTTTTACCTTTTACCTTTTACCTTTTACCTTTTACCTTTTACCTTTTACCTTTTACCTTTTACCTTTTACCTTTTACCTTTTACCTTTTACCTTTTACCTTTTACCTTTTACCTTTTACCTTTTACCTTTTACCTTTTACCTTTTACCTTTTACCTTTTACCTTTTACCTTTTACCTTTTACCTTTTACCTTTTACCTTTTACCTTTTACCTTTTACCTTTTACCTTTTACCTTTTACCTTTTACCTTTTACCTTTTACCTTTTACCTTTTACCTTTTACCTTTTACCTTTTACCTTTTACCTTTTACCTTTTACCTTTTACCTTTTACCTTTTACCTTTTACCTTTTACCTTTTACCTTTTACCTTTTACCTTTTACCTTTTACCTTTTACCTTTTACCTTTTACCTTTTACCTTTTACCTTTTACCTTTTACCTTTTACCTTTTACCTTTTACCTTTTACCTTTTACCTTTTACCTTTTACCTTTTACCTTTTACCTTTTACCTTTTACCTTTTACCTTTTACCTTTTACCTTTTACCTTTTACCTTTTACCTTTTACCTTTTACCTTTTACCTTTTACCTTTTACCTTTTACCTTTTACCTTTTACCTTTTACCTTTTACCTTTTACCTTTTACCTTTTACCTTTTACCTTTTACCTTTTACCTTTTACCTTTTACCTTTTACCTTTTACCTTTTACCTTTTACCTTTTACCTTTTACCTTTTACCTTTTACCTTTTACCTTTTACCTTTTACCTTTTACCTTTTACCTTTTACCTTTTACCTTTTACCTTTTACCTTTTACCTTTTACCTTTTACCTTTTACCTTTTACCTTTTACCTTTTACCTTTTACCTTTTACCTTTTACCTTTTACCTTTTACCTTTTACCTTTTACCTTTTACCTTTTACCTTTTACCTTTTACCTTTTACCTTTTACCTTTTACCTTTTACCTTTTACCTTTTACCTTTTACCTTTTACCTTTTACCTTTTACCTTTTACCTTTTACCTTTTACCTTTTACCTTTTACCTTTTACCTTTTACCTTTTACCTTTTACCTTTTACCTTTTACCTTTTACCTTTTACCTTTTACCTTTTACCTTTTACCTTTTACCTTTTACCTTTTACCTTTTACCTTTTACCTTTTACCTTTTACCTTTTACCTTTTACCTTTTACCTTTTACCTTTTACCTTTTACCTTTTACCTTTTACCTTTTACCTTTTACCTTTTACCTTTTACCTTTTACCTTTTACCTTTTACCTTTTACCTTTTACCTTTTACCTTTTACCTTTTACCTTTTACCTTTTACCTTTTACCTTTTACCTTTTACCTTTTACCTTTTACCTTTTACCTTTTACCTTTTACCTTTTACCTTTTACCTTTTACCTTTTACCTTTTACCTTTTACCTTTTACCTTTTACCTTTTACCTTTTACCTTTTACCTTTTACCTTTTACCTTTTACCTTTTACCTTTTACCTTTTACCTTTTACCTTTTACCTTTTACCTTTTACCTTTTACCTTTTACCTTTTACCTTTTACCTTTTACCTTTTACCTTTTACCTTTTACCTTTTACCTTTTACCTTTTACCTTTTACCTTTTACCTTTTACCTTTTACCTTTTACCTTTTACCTTTTACCTTTTACCTTTTACCTTTTACCTTTTACCTTTTACCTTTTACCTTTTACCTTTTACCTTTTACCTTTTACCTTTTACCTTTTACCTTTTACCTTTTACCTTTTACCTTTTACCTTTTACCTTTTACCTTTTACCTTTTACCTTTTACCTTTTACCTTTTACCTTTTACCTTTTACCTTTTACCTTTTACCTTTTACCTTTTACCTTTTACCTTTTACCTTTTACCTTTTACCTTTTACCTTTTACCTTTTACCTTTTACCTTTTACCTTTTACCTTTTACCTTTTACCTTTTACCTTTTACCTTTTACCTTTTACCTTTTACCTTTTACCTTTTACCTTTTACCTTTTACCTTTTACCTTTTACCTTTTACCTTTTACCTTTTACCTTTTACCTTTTACCTTTTACCTTTTACCTTTTACCTTTTACCTTTTACCTTTTACCTTTTACCTTTTACCTTTTACCTTTTACCTTTTACCTTTTACCTTTTACCTTTTACCTTTTACCTTTTACCTTTTACCTTTTACCTTTTACCTTTTACCTTTTACCTTTTACCTTTTACCTTTTACCTTTTACCTTTTACCTTTTACCTTTTACCTTTTACCTTTTACCTTTTACCTTTTACCTTTTACCTACAAATCATAATTGAAGTAATTGTATCTACTTCAAAATCTTAACTATAGTCACTATTTTGGATGGATTTCAGCCCAGGGTGCGGAGCGACAAAAATGATAGGTATGCACACCAAGTCGAATGCATACTCGTACCTTCATACCTGTGGTATTAGAATTCGAGTAGTTTATGCCATCCAATAGCTCTGTTGTCGTTTTTTTAATTTTATTTAATTGTGGGAATTTATAGAGAAAATAGAGACGACGTGCGAGTGTTGGCTTGTGCTGCTGCAGCGCCATAACAGCGATGCTGTTGAAAAGGGGGTGCAACTTCACGATTGTGTGTAATGATATTACGCCCTCTTCCCACCATTCCAGTGGAGTGCTAACATCATCATTGTTTATCTTTAATCGTGTATCTTATAGTTGTTCAAACATATCACTTCTCTGCTGTCACAACACATTTGGTTCAATTGTTTGGGCTTTAATGGTGTGTCTCTCTCTCTCTGTTGGATGGGTGGGTACGTGCCTTCAATTGAGTCTTTTGTGTATTGAGTCGTTCTTGGAATGAAACAGTGGCTGTTTATATTCCATGTCTGTTTTTGGGGATTGAGGAAGTCGAGAATATGTTTTGAATATCTACAAATGTAGACTTTTATTTAATCAGTTGTTGGTTTTAAATTTCAATTCCAATTCATATGGAATTTTATGAAATTAATATCTCAGGTATGCAAGCGTGCATCTCTCAGTTGACGCTGTATAGTTTTTGTTATGTAAATAGAAAATAAATTTGTCAAGATTTTAGATCTATTTGCGATATAATTGCTAAGCATATAGGGAACGTTATTTAGACGTTTCTCTATGAAATAGTCGAAAGCGTCAGCCAAAAGCGATATCTATAGAAAATTCCAAGAAACCATGGCTCTAAGATTAATTCCTAGCCTGCGGAAATCGGCTTCAAATTCCATTTCCGTCTGTTTGTGGAAAGCAGACTACAGGTCACAAACTAGGTGGTTTAAATTTTGTCTGACGCTTTGTTAATTTGTCCACCCATATAAATTGACCCGCCCTAATGTATCGATTTCGAATCAGGAAAAGTGAATGAAGTTCCTATTTTTTGGTAAAATTATGTACCATTGTATGGTTTCAAAAACAGTGAAATTCTTTGTTACTTAAAATTTCAAAATAATCAACTTTTTTTAAAATCTTGGTTCGTCACTTTCCTTAATCAGGAATTTTGATCCCTGGTATGTATGGGGCTACAATTTTGATATTTTTGGCAAAAGTTGAATTATGCACCGATTGCATATAAAATGCCACAATTCCTAAAACGGGGAAAATATATCCCAAAAATGTGTTTTATTTTAGAAAAGTAACTGCATTTTTCCATTTAATTTCAATCGAGTGTGTGAGAGCGTATAAAAATCCCACCATTCATAAAACGAGGAAAATATAAACCAAAATTTTTGATTTATTTTAGAAAAGTAACTGACATTCCTTAATTTCGATTGAGGATCAGAATAAAAAATATAAGTCTGTGAAGAAAATTCTATTCATTTGATAATTCTATCATTTGAGATAGAAGAGAAGTGTAACGCATCGAAGGGATGACTTAAGACCCTAAGTATATTTGGACCAAATCCTTTTCACTACTTTTGAAGTTGTTTGAGCCAATTCTGTCCGTCCGTCCGGCTGGCTGGCTGGTGTACACGATAACTCTCGAAAGGAGTCAAGGAATTAATTCAAACTTTGCACATGGCAATATCTTTCCCAAACTTAGTTTAAGTTCGAAGATGGGTCACGCCTTTTCTGGTACCTCTCACACTAATAGCACAATTTTAATGTTAAATTAAAACCCATATAACTTTCAAACGGATATTCAGAATTAGCTACATTTTGGTATTTATTAAATATTTAATAATCACTTTAAGTGTACAAAATATGACGGATTTGGCCATGTCCTTTCCAGTACCTCCCACACAAATTACCCACTTAAAATTACAACTCTTATAACTTCTATACGAATGGTCGTAATACTCTAAAAATTGATATTTGCTAGTGGTTTTATAGTTGTTATACCCACCAGGGACATGGGCGATATTTTGTCACCCCTTCTGGTACCTCCCACACAAGTAGGCATAAGCTATGGTTAAACTAAAGCTAACATATCATCCATACGGATAGTTAGAATAAATAGCAATTTTATATTTGAAGTTGTTTTTACAAACACATTAAACCAATAAAATATTTATGCTTTTGCCAAGCCCCTTCTACAGGGTGGCGCAGAATGAACATATTCGTGATTTTTTTAGCATATTTTCCATAACTTTTCGCAAAATTTCAAAAAAAAATATGGGCCAATTATATATGGTCCGCCAAATAACTTTTTTTTTAAATGCTATAAAAAAACTACTGAATATTTTCTCAAATTTCTTTTTTTATTTGAAAGTTAATAATGGAAAATAATTTCATTCAAATCGCTGCCTCGGGCAACCCACAAATAATAGTCCAACGGTTGAATAGTTGAAAAAAAACGTTAGATGGCGGACCCTATACATTCGGAGGATACACCGCACCAAACAGTACACTTAAGTGGGTGTGATTGTCGCTGATGAACTGTTCTTGGATTTTCCGTAGCCCAAATCCTGCAGTTTTGCTTGTTGACATACCCATTTAATAGGAAATGGTCTTCAATGCTTATTACCAAATTGTGAATATTGTGACTGTTGGTTTGAAAAATAAAATTCAATTATTTTTGTACGTTGTTCGTTCGTGTAATGATTCATGATTAATCCCCCAAGTCTCCTTCACAAAATGCTGAAAAAAACAAAGAAAGAATAGCAATAAAAGAATTCCAACCATATAGCTCATTCTGCGCCACCCTGTAGTACCTCCCACGCAATTGTCCCTATCCTATGGAAACTCCAATCCTTTATACCTTTTTTAGCGGTGTCTGAAATTAATTTCTGGCATAAATAGTTTGGCCCTAAATAATATAAGAGTTTTTAAAAATCCCAGACAAATGCTTGGAATTTTGACTCTGAGATCAAATTTATATATAAGTCGGTTTAACAGACTGAAACTTACTTACTTCTTCTTTGATCTTATAAAACTAAGTGAAACTTTGAACTGAAAAAAAACTTTATTTTATGAAGTATGCAATTTTTATTATAATATTTTTTTCTTTTGGGCACGTTAGTCAATCGTGACGATTTGGCATCAGTGACTGAATAATAAACTACAGTTTTGACGGACGCTACCAAGACAACATGACCGCCACAGGCTGTCAACATTGACTCGCTCTTGGTTCATTGAAAAAAAAAAATAATAATAATAATTATGAAACGATTTCATAAATATTGTATCATAATATTAGAGAATAATTTCAAAACAGGTATGAAAATTCATTAATAATATGATATGTTTCACAAACTTTTTTCATGAAATAAAATTATTAATTTAATGATACAAGATTTATTAATTTTTTTACTTATTCATTATATATATATCGAAATAATACTTCAAGTCAATTCAAAAAATAAATATTCTTATATTTATATTTTCAAAAGAGCTTAAATAAATAGTTGGTTGTATTTCCAATCTATTTTAATTCCAAAAGTACAAATTTTGAAAATCCATTATCTCATTACTTAGTGCAAAATAACCTAACTTCATGATTCAAGAACGAATTTAGCAAAATCTTTTTATTTTGAGAGAAATGTATACACCGAATTCCATTATTCTAGCTGGGGCCATTTGGTTGGTACCATTTTTATCTCTTAAGGGGGTAAACTTCTAAAATCTCTTTATTTTACGTGTCTATGCAATTATAGGGATGCACACACCGAATTTCATCATTCTAGCTGCAATCGTTTAGTTGGTACTATTTTTATCCCTCTGTACCCATTGTATGCCTTGAAAGTACGAATTTGGAAAAACCTTTTATTTTTTGTGTCCACGCAGTCAGAGGAGTGTATACTCTGAATTTCATGACTCAAGCTGCCGCCGTTTGATTGTTACAATTGTTAGCCCTTTTTTCCATGTTACCCCTTAAATGTACGATTTTCGAAAAGTTTCTTTATTTTATGTGTCTACGCAATCAGAGGAATGCATACATCGAATTTCATGATTCTAGGTGCAGCCGTTTGGTTGGTACCAATTTTATCCCTCTGTTCCCATTTTACCCCTTAAATAAGAATCACTTTATGGTCCACGTTTTTGTTATAGGGGGAATTCACATACCCAATATCAAGTAAGTACAAGCAGACATATTGAACAAGTAAGGAAAGGCTAAAGTCGAGCGGGGCCGACTGTATGATTCGGTAAAAAGTGAAAACGGGTAGGATTTTTGTATTTTTCCTAATCATAGGCTAATATGACGTGACCCAATTTGTCAAATCGAGAAAAATATTTGTATCGGGGCTATATCCAAACATGGAATAAAGTGACCCACTTTCACAATAGATTCTTCCAGTTCAAGTATAACGTGTCATGCTCAATTTGAAGAAATTCGGTGAAAATACATGGTTTCTGGGCGGAAATAGTCAAGCCGGGAGCGAAATTTTATGGAAGCTATATATAAATCTGAACCGATCTGACCCATTTTCATCAGGGGTGTTTTTAGTTAAAATATACGATATTTAGCAAGATTTGCAGAAGATCTGTTAAAGTATGCGGAAAAAGTCAAATCGGGAGCGAAATTTGAATAGGAGCTATATGTATATAAATCTGAACCGATCTGACCCATTTTCATCATGGGTGTTTTTAGTTAAAATATAAGATATTTAGCAAGATTTCCAGAAGATCTGTTAAAATATGCGGAAAAAGTCAAATCGGGAGCGAAATTTGAATAGGAGCTATATATAAATCTGAACCGATCTGACCCATTTTCATCATGGGTGTTTTTACTTAAAATATACGATATTTAGCAAGATTTGCAGAAGATCTGTTAAAATATGCGGAAAAAGTCAAATCGGGAGCGAAATTTGAATGGGAGCTATATATAAATCTGAACCGATCTGACTTATCTTCACAACTGGTCTTCCTAGTTTAAATATAAGATGATTTGCAAAATTTTAAGACAATCTGATAAAATATGTGGTTTCTAGAGCGGAACAAGTCGAATTGGGAGCGAAATTTCAATGGGAACTATATATAAATCTGAACCGATCAAATTAAATAGCGTTCGTCCTTATCCCGAAAAACTTCGTTGTGCAAAGTTTTATTTACTTCTGGCTACAATTGAGACCTGTATCGTGATTACAAGAATAGATGGACAGACAGACGGACTGGCAGACGGAAATTGCTAAATCGATTCAAAAAGTGATTCTAAGTCGATCGGTATAATTAACAGTGGGTCTATCTCGCTTCCTTTTGGGTGTGACAAACAAATGCACAACGACATAATACTCTCGTGGAGTGTATACAAACATATTTAAATTCTCTATATATTAGGGATTATTATGGGTATTTGCAGTCCTTGGGAGTTAAAAAATTTTCCCTTTGGACCAATATCGGTCAGTTGCAATGTCAACCGATCTACGACTTTAAGACGTATTTAAGGAAAATTTTTACGTTCTAGCTCTTTACGTGATTTCAAAAGACGGACGGACATGACTAGATCGTCTTAGACGATCAAGAATATATATACTTTATAGGGTCTCAGTTTGATATTTCAAGGTGAATGACAAAGTTAGTATACTCCCATCCCGGAAGGGGAGGGTATACAAATTAATGTTATTTTACCTTTCAAAGTCTAAGTAAACGATAGTTTTTTTTATTATTACTATAAATCCATATTACAAATGTTAAGATTATTATAATATAGGGTCCGACAAATAACTTTTTTTTTTTGAAAATGCTATAAAAAAACTACTCAATATTTTCTTTTTTATTTGAAAGTACAATCCTTCCGGTTAATAATGGAAAATAATTTCATTCAAATGGCTGCCTCGGGCACCCCACAAATAATAGTCCAACGGTTGAATAGTTGAAAAAAACGTTAGATGGCGGACCTTTATATAGCTCCCACACCAATGTCTCCTATGATTTACTTTTTCCGCTCTAGAAACCACATATTTTAACAAATAACTTTTTTTTTGAAAATGCTATAAAAAAACTACTGAATATTTTCTCAAATTTCTTTTTTATGTGAAAGTACAATCCTTCCGGTTAATAATGGAAAATAATTTCTTTCAAATGGTTGAATAGTTGAAAAAAAAAACGTTAGATGGCGGACCCTATATAAATATATTATGTACAATAATAGTATAACATTATTAAAACATAAGTTGGAAGCCTCAGCGCCATATTGACATTATTCAAATTTAATTCAATTTTTAGTCTGAGGACTTCTCTTCACTAAACATGTACCCTGACACAAGTATGTACCCTGATTTAAGATTTTTTCGCTGCAAACGTTCTGGCCATTCAATCAATTTGTCAACTAAGCTAGAATGATATGATGATGTACATATATGTTGAAAAACAAAATAAAATGTTGGGAAATTTGTATGTTAAGACTTAGGCAATTCCTCGTATAATATATATTTTATTTCTTTCACATTTGTTCTCGTCCATCGACACTTAAGATTACAATAGCACGTTTAAATTTGATATATTGACTTCAAATCTAAATCGTTTCCTTATGCTAATGCATCTAAAGAGATTATGGATTAGTAAAAATGTTTTGCCGATATATTATTACTGGATTTAAGTCATCTTTTTTCATTCATTTGCATTTTTAATAATTTATTTATTTTTTGTTTGTTTTACTTTACTTTTCAGATATTCAATCAGGTAAGTACATTCATACACTTGCAAACACGCAAAATTTTTAAATATTCTAAATGCCTTGTATTTATTTGTCATTATGGTTGTCGTCGCTGTTGTCGTTGTTGTTCTACTACTCTCCAGTTGACATTATTATGTTAACTATTTATGCACGAGTATTTAAAGAATTTTAAAATTTTGCTAAATGCAAATTGAACTAACACCGAAACGACGGAGGCAGCGTTCACACTGCATTAACCCACAATTACGTAACATTTTAACTGTCAGAAATGACGACAAGAATTCCGATAGAATCACTGAAATTGTAGCGTAGCAGTGGAATGCGAATATGAATGCGAACATTCAAACATATCACAATATCTAGAGGACAAATTCATTCGCCTGGATAGACAACGAGCAGTGTTCATCTATCTAATGTCAATGTATTATAATTATGAAGAATAGAGTGGATAGGTGAAGATATTATGGCCGTTTTTCTTTAAGTCTGGACAACTAAACTGCGCTAACAAAAATCTAAATAAAATGTTAAAATTTCATTCAAAATAAAAAATTATTTTTTAAAAATATCGCCAACAGCAATATCAATGTGTGTGTGTGAAAACAAATTTTGAAAAAATAATTTTGTGTTAAAAACTTTTGACTTAGTCTGGATAATTAATTATCCAGTGTAAGTCAAAATGATGGTTATCGAGGCTAAGTTCAATAAAGTCAGCACAAAATATTTTATTGAAAATTTGTTTTGATACATATATTTATATTGTATATTTATATTGTAATTGGCGACAATGTGATAAAATAAATTGATAAATTGAGCAACATTGAGTTTTTGCTATCGCAGCTTGTTATTCCGGCTTAAAGAAAAACGGCCCTATTCTTCGTGAATGTTTTTAAGTTGCTTTAACCCTGAATGGCGAAGAGGGAACATAAAAATGCATATTTATCACAATTACTAACTTTGTCATTCCGTTTGTAACACCTTGAAATATCGACTTGAGACCCTATAAAGTATACATATTTTTGATCGTCATAAAATTCTAAGTTGATCTAGCCATGTCCGTCCGTCCGTCTGTTGAAAGCACGCTAGCAGCTAAATGAAAGGAGCTAGGACGTCCAAACTTTCCACGAATACGTCTAGTAGTTGTAGATCGGTTGGGATTGAAAGTGGGCGAAATCGGTCCAGAGGGAAACAATTTTCCCTCACAAGGATTGGAAGTATCCATAATAACCCCTAATATTTGATATTATTTAAGCATGTTTTTTTATACCCTCCACCTCCAGGATGGGAGTATATTCACTTTGTCATTCCGTTTGTAACACCTTGAAATATTCATCGGAAACCCCATAAAGTATATATATTCTGGGTCGTGGTAAAATTCTAAGACGATGTAGCCATGTCCGTCTGTCTGTTGAAAGCACGATAGCGGCCGAACGAAATGAGCTAGAAGCTTCCTAAATGTGTCTTATGGTTGTAGATCGGTTGGGATTGAAAGTGGACGAAATCGGCCCAGAGGGAAAAATTTTTCCCTCACAAGGACTGAAAATACCCCTAATATTTAGAGTATTTCAGCATGTTTGTTTGAACATATTAGCTTGTATTTACTTGATATTTGCAATGCGCATTCCCTTTATAGCATAAAAGGGCACCATAGAGTGATTTTTATTTGTAGGGGGCGAAATGGGACAAAAAGGGATAAAAATGGTACCTATCAAATGACAACAGATAGAAACACGAAATTTGGCGTGTACATTCCTCTAGTAGAGTAGATACATAATATAAAAGGTTTTTTCTAAATTCGTACTTTAAGGGGTTAAATGGGGATAGAGGGATAAAAATAGTACCAAGCTAACGGCTGCACCTAGAATAATGAAATTCGATATATACATTCCTCTGATTGCGTAGACACGTAAAATGAAAGAACTTTCCAAAATTCGTACTTTATGGGTTCAAATGGAAAAAGGGGATAAAAATAGTACCTACCAAATGACAGCAGGTAGAGTCATGAAATTCTGAGTATACATTCCTCTGACTGCGTGGACACAAAAAATAAAAGGTTTTTTCCAAATTCGTACTTTCCAAGGATACAATGGGTACAGAGGTATAAAAATGGTACCAACTAAACGAATACAGCTAGAATGATGAAATTCAGTGTGTACATCCCCCTAATTGTGTAGATACGTAAAATAAGGAGATTTTAGATAGTCGTACTCTTGAGGGGGCAAAATTGGAAAAAGGGAATAAAAATTGTACCAACAAAATGGCCGCTGATAGAATCATGGAATTCGGTGTATACATTCCTCTGACTGCATAGCCACGTAAAATATTTTTTTTCCAAATTCGTACTTTATTTTGTTGCTTTTACGACAAAAATGTTAGAATCATGAAGTTGTCTTATACTGCGTACGTGAGAGATAATGTATTTTCAAAATTTATACTTTTGAAATTAAAATAGGATGGAAATACAACAAACCAAACGACTGTAGCTGAAAATGCGCTCTCTATCCACCAATATTTAGGGTATTTATGATTGCTCTCTTATATTTACTTTATGAATTGAAGTATTATTTCTATTATATATATATATGTACATAGTATAAAAATATTGGTAGCCTTGGCTTATTAATTAAATATCTGATTTTCTTACATTTGAAATTTGTTGCGGTCATTCCTCTTGTAGCTTGGAAGCAACACAAAGAAAATTAAAGTTTTAGCGGGCGAAATGGGACAAAAAGGGATAAAATATGGTAGCAATGATACGACAACAGCTAGAATCATGAAATTCGGTGTGTACATCCCTCTAATTGCATAGACACGTAAAATAGAGGGATTTTTCGAAATTCGTACATTTGGGCGGCGAATGGGGATATCTTTAAAATGTATACTTTTCTTATCACTTTGTCTATATCTGAAAATGCTTCTTTCTAATGGCGACTGACAATCGCTTAATATTTAGGCATGTTCACTTTCACAATTTCAGCATTTTATTTATATATGGTAGTCGATTTTAAACAGTGCGCATAAGTATACATTATAGTTTGAAATAGTAAACAAATATAGTAATGTGCATAAAAATATCACAATTTTCCTAATATGGTACTGTGCTTCTATGTAAAGTCGACATCCTTTAATCTGCTGGTAATACTTTGGAATGCACTTCGTTATAAGATTCGGCCCGCCCGAACTTAACGCCTTCTTACTTGTTATCCCTCGATTCCCACTTTACCCCTTAAAAGTTCGAATTTGGGAAAAATAATTTTATATTATGTATCTACTCAACTAGAGGAATGTACACACCGAATTTCGTGTTTCTAGCTGCTGTCGTTTAATATGTACTATTTTTATACCCTCCACCTCCAGGATGGGGGTATATTCACTTTGTCATTCCGTTTGTAACACCTTAAAATATTCATCGGAGACCCCATAAAGTATATATATTCTGGGTCGTGGTAAAATTCTAAGACGATCTAGCCATGTCCGTCTGTCCGTCTGTCTGTCTGTCTGTCTGTTGAAAGCACGATAGCGGCCGAACGAAATGAGCTAGGAGGTTCAAATTTTTCCTAAATATGTCTTATGGTTGCAGATCGGTTGGGATTGAAAGTGGGCGAAATCGGCCCAGAGGGAAAAATTTTTCCCTCACAAGGACTGAAAATACCCCTAATATTTAGAGTATTTCAGCATGTTTTTTGAACATAATAACTTGTATTTACTTGATATTTGCAATTCGCATTCCCTTTATAGCATAAAAGGGCACCATAGGGTGATTTTAATTTGTAGGGGGCGAAATGGGACGAAAAGGGATAAAAATAGTACCTATCAAACGACAACAGATAGAAACACGAAATTTGGCGTGTACATTAGGGCGTACCTCAAAAAAAAAGTTCGCCGTACACCTTCGAATATGAAGTATTATTGAAAGGTAGTTTCAAAAAAAAAAATTTTTATTTTTTTATGCCGAACGTAGGGGTCGCGCTTTTACATTTTTCTATATAACTTGTATTTATAAACGGATTTTAAAGTGTGATACATCGATGTTTTTGTCTCGACGAGGCCGATTTTTTTGTCTTTGAAGTCATTGAGCTCAAGCACCCCCTTCTGGTACTTACCCATCATTTCTCAGTTGCTACTACCCTAATGTACCACTCTAATAATCGAAAATTAAAGCTCGCATAAAATCATGAATCATGTTTGAGCTCAATGACTTCAAAGACAAAAAAATCGGACAAAAACATCGATGTATCACACTTTAAAATCCGTTTATAAATGCAGAAGTTATATAGAAAAATGTAAAAGCGCGACCCCTACGTTCGGCATAAAAAAATAAAAAAAATTTTTTTGAAACTACCTTTCAATAATACTTCATATTAGAAGGTGTACGGCGAACTTTTTTTTTTTTACTTGTAACCTGGTACGCTCTAGTGTACATACCTCTAATAGAGTAGATACATAATATACAAGTATTTTTTCTAAGTTTGTACTTTTAAGGGGTTAAATGGGGATAGAGGGATAAAAATAGTACCAAACAAACGGCTGCACCTAGAATAATGAAATTCGGTGTATATATTCCTCTGATTGCGTAGACACATAAAATAAAGGTAATTTTCGAAATTCGTACTTTTAGGGTGTAAAATGGAAAAAGGGGATAAAAATTGTACCAAACAAATGGATGCAGTTAGAACCATGAAATTCGAGGTATACATTCCTCTGAATGAGTGACACGCAAAAAAAAGTTTTTCTAAATTCGTACTTTCAAGGGATTCAATGGGGCCAGAGGGATAAAAATAGTATCAATTAAAAGGCTACAGCTAGTATGATGAAACTTTCGAAAGTCGTACTTTTAAGGAGTAAAATGCGAAAAAGGGGATAAAAATGGTACCAACAAAATGGCCGCAGATAGTATCATGGAATTGGGTATATACATTCCTCTGAGTGCATAGCCACGTAAAATATTTCTTTTTTCAAAATTCGTATTTATTTTGTTGCTTTTACGACAAAAAATGGTACAATCATGAAGTTGTCTTATACTGCGTACGTAAGAGATAAGGTATTTTCAAAATGTATACTTTTGAATTTAAAATAGATGGAAATACAACCAACCAAAGGACTGCAGCTGAAAATTGCCATAAATAACCAATATTTAGGGTATTGGCTTATTAATTAAATTTCTGATTTTCATACATTTGAAATTTGTTGCGGACATTCCTATTGTAGCTTGGAAGCACCACAAAGAAAATAAATGTTTTAGCGGGCAAAATGGGACAAAAATGGAAGGACCACAAAGAAAATAAATGTTTTAGCAGGCGAAATGGGACAAAATGGATAATATATGGTACCAATGATACGACAACAGCTAAAATCATGAAATTCGGTGTGTACATCCCTCTAATTGCATAGACACATAAAATAGAGGGATTTTTCGAAATTCGTACTTTTAAGGGATATAATTGAAAAAGAGGCATAAAAATGGTACCTTCCAAACCGCTTCGAAACTAAAAGTTTTTTTTTCAAATTTCTTCAAATAATGCATAGGCATAGGCAAATAGGCATGTTCACTTTCACAATTACAGCATTGTATTTATTTATAGTAGTAGATTTTAAACAGTGCGCATAAGTATACATTATAGTTTGAAATAGTAATCAAATATAGTTATGTGCATTAACATATCACAATTTTCGTAATATGGTTCTGTTCTTCTATATCGACATCCTTTAATCTGCTGGTAATACTGTGGAATGCACTCCGTGGTGGAGGGTATATAAGATTCGGCCCGGCCGAACTTAACGCCTTCTTACTTGTTATCCCTTGTTTGCCCCAAGTCACCCCCTTCAAATAAGAATCACTTTATCGTGCACGTTTTTGCAATAAGAGGAATGCGAATACCAAATATCAAGCAAATATAAACAAAAATATTCAAAAAACATGCTTAAATACGCTAAAATATTAGGGATTATTATGGGTATTTTTTATTCCTTGTGAGGGAAAAATTTTTCCCTTTGGGCCGATTTCACCCCGTTTCAATCCCAACCGATCTACGACTATAAGACGCATTTATGGAAAATTAGAACGGTCTAGCTCCTTTCGTTTAGATGCTAGCGTGCTTTCAACAGACGGGCGGACGGACATGGCTAGATCGTCTTAGAATTTTATGACGATCAAGAATATATATACTTTATAGGGTCTCAGGTCGATATTTCAAGGTGTTACAAACGGAATGACAAAGTTAGTATACCCCCATCCTGGATGTGGAGGGTATAAAAATGGGGCCCATTTGTAAGGACGCTACAATAAAAACTGAGCCAATATAGATCCCTTTCAAAGTAGGTATTCTTCAGTGAAATACAACATGATTTGCAAAATTGTATCAAGATATAATGTAAGATGTGAGTTCTAGAGCGATAATAGAGTAGAATTGGGGCTCAATTTGTATGGGGTTATACCAAAATAGGGACCGATATATTTGACTTTCATAGTATGTATTCTTAGTTGAAATATAATATAATCTGCCAAATTTGATAAACTTCCGATGGGTCCCAGAGGGTTAATAAGGTAATAAGGAGGTACATTTGTATGGGGGCTATATCAAAACATAGACCCATGTGGTCCACATTCCCGTTAGCTGTTTCTAGTTCAAATATAACATGATCCTGAAAATTTGGTCATGATCCCAAGTAAAATGTTTATTCTAGAGCAGTAATAGTGTAAATTCTAGGGATATTTGTATGGTGGCTTTATCTAAATCTGAACCGATTTCCTCCAAATTCCAATACCAATACGTCCATGGCCAAAAAAGTAACTTTCGCCAAATTTCATGACATTCGGACAACAATTGCGACCTATAGAGTCCGAACAAGCTTAGATGGACAGCAGACAGACGGACAGACAGACATCGTTAAATCGACTCAGCTGGTGATTCTAAGCGGATCCGTATGGGTCTAGCGAGATTATTTCGTGGTGTTACAAACATGTGCCGCGAAACTAACTTACAATACCCTATTCCACGAAGTGGTGTAGGGTATAAAAATACATACATCCATAAAGAGATGATTGGATAATTAGTTTTTAAAGGGTAGAGATTGAGAAAGTGTCAACAATTTTTGATTAAAAGTGGATCATTTTCGGGATACAAAAAATGGTTAATAGTTAGACAAAATACTACAAATACGGTGGTATAGAAAACTTGTATCGAATCTATCATGAACAGTTTACCTGGCTAAATTCAAATTTCATGTGAATTTTCTTTATATATCATATTTCTGATCGTCATAAAATTCCAAGGTCATGTGTACGGATGGACGATACCATCAAGGTGCTTCAATCGACAAAACCGTACCACTTCACTCTATTAAAAATGTTGTAATATTTTATCTTGAAAAAACTAATTTTACTGTCTATCACTATAGCTCTTAATTAAATGAAATGAAAATTGAACCCTACATTATGATTAATTGGGGTCAATGCCAAAAAAGTTCAAGTTCGCCGTAAATCGGCCAAACTGTGTTAGGTAAGATGCAAACAAAATTGCAAAAAAAAAACGAAATAAAAATGTTCTGCATAATTGAAATCCTAAATACATATTCGTTGTTCACATTTTTGCCGTCTTTGTTTTTGTTTGGCAAGCATTCAGGCCTAAAATTACTTGGCAGTGATCCCTCCCTACCCTAGAAAAGAAGAAGAAAAAACTAAAATCGAATCAAGAGTTGTACAAACATATATGCATATGTAACTAGTATATATACCTGAGTATATACATACATATAGCCATCATTCATGCAACAATGCATGACATTTTTAAGAAGAAAACATTATACAAAACAACACGATGCGAGGCATCGCAACAAGAGTTCCATATGGATTATATACTAAATTAGCCTCGATTTCTTTTGAAACAGAGATTAGGTTCATTTCATTTTTTATCACCTAATTACAAAAATAAGAAAAAATAGAAATAAAGTTGGTCGGTATAACCTCACCCTCAGTGTCTAAATACTGAGCACTTTAAGTTTATTAACTTTTACTATACTTTGGGATAGGTTATTTGAGTGGCAAGTTCTAGCTGTCACTTTGAAAACCCACAAAACATCAATATAAATCTTCAATAATACGACCAATGAGTTATTCCAAGACAAATATAAATATGTATAGTTAAAGTGCTTCTAAACGTCTATTAAAAACGTGAATTTTAGAAATGTCTTCAGGAGCGTTAAGCTCACAGACGGCTTGATCCAGGGACGAAATATTTTACAGATCAAACAATTCAATCTTCATTTTTGGGAGTTTCAGCAGCTATTTATTTTCGCAACCCATCCTAATATTTATAGTACATAGTTTCATTATAATCTATTTCATATATTAATATACGAAATATATGAAATGAACCAGGCATTATTGCATCCCAATAATTGCTTTAATTCGAGACAACACCCACAAAGTCAGCACTTAATCTGCACGTTAGTAAGCATATCTTCCTTACTAACCTGCTGAGTTTTTGTTCCGAAAATAATACAGTTTCTATAAAATTTACAAACATTTTGTCATTCCGTTTGTAATATCGACTTGGGCCCCTTCGAAGAGATATATTCTTGATCGTCATAAAAATAGGACGTCCAAATTTTCCAAGAATATGGCTAATAGTTGTATTTCCATTGGTATAGAAAATGGGCGGAAGCGGGGAATTTTTATACCCTCCACCTTAGTATACTATGTTTGTCATTCCGTTTGTAACACCTTGAAATATCGACCTGGGACCCTATAAAGTATATTTATAAATTCTTAAATTTCTAAGATCTAGCCATGTCCGTCTGTTGACGGCTCTCTAGCACCTCAACGACATGAACTGCAACGTCTAAATTTTGCATAAATGTATCTTGTATGTTGCTCGGTATTGCAAATGGGCAAAATAGGTCCACAGAGAAATTTTTTCCTCATAATGACTGAAAATACTCCCAATAACCCCTAATTTTTATACACTCCACGAGAGTATTATGTCTCTGTGCATTTGTTTGTAACACCCAAAAGGAAGCGAGATAGACCCATTGTTAATTATACCGATCGACTTAGAATCACTGTTTGAATCGATTTAGCAATGTCCGTCTGTCTGTCTCTCCGTCCGTCCGCCCGTCTGTCTGTCCATCTATTCTTGTAATCACGATACAGGTCGCGATTGTAGGTAGAACCAAATGAAACTTTTTACAACGAAGTTTTCGAACGCTATTTAATTTGAAGAAAATCGGTTCAGATTTAGATATAGCTCCCATACAAATTTTGCTCCCGATTTGACTCTTTTGACTCTAGATACCACATATTTGAACAGTTTTTTTTCAAAATTGCTAAAACATCATATATTTCAAGTAGAAACACCTGTGGTAAAAATGTGTTAGATCGGTTCAGATTTATATATAGCTCCAACACAAATTTCACTCCCGATTTGGCTTTTTTCGCTCTAGAAAGCACTTTTTTTTAACAGATCTTCTTCAAATCTTGGGAAATCTCTTATATTTCAACTTGTGAAACACTTGTGTTGAAAATGTGTTAGATCGGTTCAGATTTATATATAGCCTCAGGCTAATTTCGCTCCCGGCTTGACTTTTGCCGCACCAGAAGCCACGGATTTTCATCGAATTTCTTCAAATTGAGCATAACACGTTATACTTGAACTGGAAGATTCTATTATGACTTCATTCTATGTTTGGATATAGGCCCGAAACAAATATTATTCTCGATTTATCAAATTTGGTCAGGTCACATTAGCCTATGATTAGGAAACATACAAAAATCCTTCCTGTTTTCACTTTTTTACCAAATTGAATTGTATTCGGATAGAAAGTGGAGTGTATCATATAGTCGGTCCTGACCGTCTTTAGCCTTTACTTGCTTGTTTTTGAATACGTCTGCTTATATGTACTTTCCCTGATTGATAGATAGACATTCATCATAAAGTAATTCTTATTTGTACGGAGTGAAATGGAGTAAAAGGGATAAAATGGTACCAGCGAACGAACAAGGTGAAATTTGGTTTGTACATCCCTCTATCGTATGCACACGTAAAATAAATGAATTTTTCGAAATTCGTACCTTTAAGGGAAAAAGGGATAAAATTAGTACCGACCAAATGGCTGCAGCTAGAATAATAAAATTCGATGTGTACATTCTTCTGACTATATTTTATTTTTATTTAATTTCAGTGGACAGAGAGGGGAGGAAAGAGGATAAAAATAGGCTGCATAGACTAGAAAACTAAAGCGATCCTACTTTTAAAGTCAAATTGGGGAAAAGGGATAAAGTTGGTACTGTCTAAATGGTTGAAGCTAGAGTCTTAAAATTCGGTGTGTATAGTCCTCTGATTGTGTAGACCCATAAAGATTTTTTGGAAAATTGTACTGTTAGGAAAAATGGGGATGAAAATGGTACCCATAAAACGGATGCAGCTATATTCATGAAAATAAAAGGTTTTCTTCAAATTCGTACTTTTAGGGACAAAATAGAAAAGGAATGAATAGAAAATGAACAAAACGTCAGGCAAACACGAAATCTATGAAAAATTCTAAGAACATTCCTCCAAAATATATTTCCAATATATATAAGTTCCAGATTAAATGAAATTTTTCTTCACATTAAATGAAACTTTTTCACATTAAATGCATTTTTTTTTCAAATAAAATAAAACCTTTTCAAAAATGAATTAAACTTACTTTAAAAAATATTTAAGGATCTGTTTAATTGTCATCAAATAGAGTCGGAGTGAAATATTAAATTTTCATACGTTCCTTCTTCGTGGAGAGTTTCTACGGGAATCGTCTGTTCAACCTTCAGAACAGTGTAGAAGAATGCTTGTTAGGTTTCCCAATTATCGGAGCACCCCCAGAATTGAAATCTTCAAAATGCATATTAAATATTTTCAACTACTATATTTGAACAATAACAATTTTCTTTTTCAAAAATATTTATATTAAGTTTTTTGTTTGTTCTATTGTGGTCTGTAATCAATATTTGATTTGAACTTGGATATATCTCCTGCCTCAAGACCATTTTGCATCTATATTTTATAAAGGGTGTTTTTTATTGAGGTATAGAACTTCGAATTGAAATAAAACACAAGAAAATCGTTTTAATGTCCATCAATTTGGCTTTATTGGAAGGATAATTTTATGCCATTAATGTTTAAATATGATTTCGGGCATGTGGCCGCCGCGGCTGGCTCGAATATAGCCAGCATATGGGGCCGTATGTTGGCAATAACGCCACGAATGTTGGCTTCCAAGTCCCCTAACGTTTCTGATTTGTTGGCGTAGACGAGCGACTTCACATATCCCCAAAGAAAATAATCCAATGGTGTCAAATCACACGATCTTGGTGGCCAATTGACAGGTCCATTCCGCGAAATTATGCGGTTAACCGAATTAATTGCTCTGATGGACGATTATGTCGACCATAAAATGGACGGAGCTTGCGGTGAACTTCGCGAACTGAACCATTACTTTCGAAATAAATTTGCACGATTTGCAAGCGTTGTTCTTTTGTCAAGCTGTTCACGATGAAATGGCAAACCAAACTAAATATTAATCACTTGACAGCTGACAAAATGGCCGCCAGTTAAAAAAGTGATGCCAACTTAAAGTTCTATACCCCAATAAAAAACACCCTTATATTGCAAATTTATTTACAAATGGCATGACTGCAGACTACCTTTCCCACCCTGTGAAAGGTTTCCTCAGGTACCCGGCCTCTTTAAGTAAATGATTCTCACAAACGAATGAGAAGCACAACTCACTTGCCTAATATCCGTTTAAAAAATCGCACCAATTGTGTGCTGTCAAAAGGCGACAGATTTTAGCATTCTTTAGAACATCAAGTACGAACTTATAACTAAAAAATATTATCATGTTTATTGCGAGTTAAAATCATGCATTATGTATTATACATTATACACTTAAATATCCAATATTTCTCTCTTATTGACTAGGTCGGGTCTTATTTTATAACACTAAACAAATTATTTTCATTTAAAAAAGGTTTCATTTAATACGGTACTGGTATCATTTAATGTGAAAATCTGTAAACGCTATATTAAAGTAATATTCGACGAAAATTGTAATATTAGTAAAAAATAAAAAAATATACTTAATTTTTATACCCTCCACCTCCAGGATGGGGGTATACTAACTTTGTCAATCCGTTTGTAACACCTTGAAATATCGACCTGAGACCCTATAAAGTATATATATTCTTGATCGTCATAAAATTCTAAGACGATCTAGCCATATCCGTCCGTTTGTTGAAAGCACGCTAGCATCTAAACGAAAGGAGCTAGAACGTTCAAATTTTCCATAAATGCGTCTTATAGTCGTAGATCGATTGGGATTGAAATGGGGCGTAATCGGCCCAAAGGGAAACATTTTTCCCTCACAAGAACTAAAAATACCCATAATAATCCCTAATTTTTTTTGGCGTATTTAAGCATGTTTTTTGAATATGTCTGTTTATATTTGCTTGATATTTGGTATTAGCATTCCCCTTATTGCAAAAACGTTCACCATAAAGTCATTCTTATTTGTAGGGGGTGAAATGGGGCAAAAAGGGATACAAATGGTACATATTAAACGACAACAGCTAGAAACACGAAATTCGGTGTGTACATTCCTCTAATTGAGTAGATACATAATATAAAAGTATTTTTTTATGGGGTAAAATAGGAATAGAGGGATAAAAATGGTACCAACCAAACGGGTGTATCTAGAATAATGAAATTCAGTGTATACATTCCTCTGATTGCATAGATAAGTAAAATACACTGATTTTCCGAAACTCGTACTTTTTGGGGTTAAAATGAAAAAAAGAGGATACAAATAGTACCAATCTAATGACCGCAGCTAGAGTCATGAAATTCGGTGTATACATTCTTCTGAGTGTGTAGACACGGAAAATAAACTGATTTTTCGAAATTCGTACTTTTTGGGGTTAAAATGAAAAAAGGGGATACAAATAGTACCAATCAAATGACCGCAGCTAGAATCATGAAATTCGGAGAATACA
This sequence comes from Polietes domitor, assembly GCA_947397865.1. NCBI lineage: Eukaryota > Metazoa > Arthropoda > Insecta > Diptera > Muscidae > Polietes > Polietes domitor. The sequence goes on from OX377618.1 coordinate 202,030,106, forward strand.
TTCCTCTGACTGCGTAGACACGGAAAATAGACGAATTTTTAGAAATTAGTACATTCAAGGGATACAATGGTACAGAGGGATAAAAATAGTAGCAACTAAACGACTACAGCTAGAATGATGAAATTCTAATTGCGTAGAAACGTCAAGGGAGTAAAAGTGGTACCAACAAAATGGGCGCAGCTGGAATCATGGAATTCGGTGCACACATTCCTCTGACTGCATAGACACGCAAAATAAAAAGTTTTTTTTTTCAAATTCGTACTTTTTCTTTTACGGCAAAAATTGGTTGAATCATGAAGTTAGGTTATTTTGCACTATGTACGTCTGATAATGGATTTTCAAAATTTGTACTTTTGGAATTAAAATAGAATGGAAATACAACCAACTGTAGCACCCACTATCTACCAATATTTATGGCTTTGAAAATATAAATATAAGAATATTTATTTTTTGAATTGACGTATTGTTAGCATTAACTTATAAGCGTGGTTTGAAATAATTAAAATATTATATTTATTTATAAAATTATTTTGTCAATATTTGTTTTGGTTTGGCTATATTAAAAAATATATATATATTCCTGTAATATTACTGCACTTCTACGAAAACCGACAATCTCTGTGGAATGCAATCCATGGTGGAGGGTATATAAAGTTCGTCCCGGCCGAACTTAATACCGTTTTTACTTGTTTTCCTTTTACATCATCGATTCCATGATGCAGTAGATCGTTTTATATATTTTTATCCCGCATTTTTTTAAATCCCTTTATTCTTCAAGACGACTCCAGCAGCAAAACTTTTCCTTTTTGTACAACTTAAAAGTATAAATGATATTCCATTACCAAACAAAAATTTCGTTCTTATTATATTCAACACACATGAAAATCAATCAAATCAGCCACTAATCATACAGCATAAAAACTAAGAAGTGATATTCAGTTAGTTAAATTATATATTTTTAAGCGAAATTAAGAAAAAAATATCCGATGAATTATGGTCAGAAAACACCAGTATGCAAAGAGCGATTTTGTTCCATATACAAAAAAGCAAGTGCAGTTAACTCTGACGAGACCTCTCGCATTAGATAATAAGCAGCAAATGACGCAACTACTGTGCATTGCGAAAATTATTATAATTAACACACTTCAACGGAAAAGCAAAAGTTCAGATGAAAAAAAAAAAAATAAAATAAACGAACAGAAACCAGCGACACAAAACGAAAACTATAAAAATTAAAAAAGAAAAACAAAAAAAAAAAACAAAAGCCAAACATGCAACAATAATAAAGGGCTTAAAAACATAATGACGACAATTGAAGGCTCGCACACTCTGGGGGCTGGGGAAAAGAAGTTAAAACTACAAACAAATGGCCTATAAAATGTAGGCTAAAATCACAACCACAGAGTAGAGAAGTGAAAACTGAAGTGCGGGTAACCGGTTAGCAACTCGTATTTTTATTCTTCTTGTCTTAGAGTGCAACAACTTGAAAGTTTGGAACTGAATTTCTATATCAAAATTCTAAATGTACGTGATATAATCATAAATCATAAAAGCATCATGATAGCGAGCACTATAGGGTGGGACATTTAAAATTTTAAAGTAGAATCGAGTATAAAAAAGTACTGATTATTTTTTTAATTTCTGGTTTTATGGGAAAAGTTCAACTTCGTCATTTAATAATGGAACACAATATCATTCATATGACTACAACGGCTGACGCGGCAGTACCTCATTCGATCAACCCAATTTTTCAGGACATGGCCCAATGATATCGCCAGCACAAAATCCACACCAAACAGTGCCTCGTTGAGGATGCATTGGCTTCTCATTGGGTTCTCTGGCAATTTTGCTTATTGACATAGCCACCGAGATGAAAATGAGCTTCATCTGAAAACAGGAAAATTTTCCACGAACATTTCTTACAGTTTGCGTTAAAGACTCACTACTTTGGAAGCAAGAAATCGGTAACTCAATGATTCCACCCTATATTGTCTTCTTATTGGATAACCAGTTGATCAATAGGGGTGGGATAGTACATGACTTTTCGATTTCGATACACTGGAATCCTATAAATTTGTGAGATTCGGAAAAAAATCATTGGCCAAAAATTGAGTGAGTGCAAGTGGGTGCTTATCGGAGTTAAAGGTGGTGATAAAGGGTTAAAAATACACAAAAAGCCCCAAATCTGTCTAGGGCTCGCCCCAGAGGGGTTAAATGTAAGACCGACCCCCATTAATTTTCGCTTTCTAACACTTTTCCAAACACACTTACTCTCTACCCCCACTCCATAAGGGGGTTTCCATACAAAAATTATATTTTTGTAACATTTGTTCCCACCGCTCTAACTTCTCCAGGGAGGCCCCTAGTGGAGGAAAATGTATGGCCGACTCCCAAATTTTTTATATTTATATATTTTTATATTTTCTATAATTCTCTTTTAATAAAGAAATACCAAAAACTACTCGGAATCGCCCCTATCTGTGTTAAATCTAAGAAGTACCCCCATTAATTTGCCCTCCCTAACATTTTTTCGCACACACTTACCTCCTATTCCATCTCCTTAATGGGGCTCCCACACAAAAATATTTTTTATAAAATTTCCTACTACCGCTCTAACTGCCCCAGGAGGCCCCTAGTTGAGTCAAATGTTTGACCAACCCCCATATTTTCTCAGTACATACCTTTCCTCTATCTTCAACTCTTAATATGCATTTTTATATTTTTTATAATTCTTCTCTATGAAAGAATGGCCCTTAACGGCCCCGGAGTCATATACATTTTTATATTTTTTTAATTCTTCTCTATGAAAGAATGGCCCTTAACGGCCCCGGAGTCTCCACTATCTCCAAATACACTTACCCCCTATCCCCACTTCTTAAAGGGGCTCCCATACAAAAAAAAATAAATTTTTGTAACATTTGTTCCCACCGCTCTTACTAGCCCAAGGAGGCTCCTAGGGGTGTCAAGTGTATGACTGACCTCCAATGATTTTTTTAGTTCCAATATTTTCTCAGAACAAACCTACCCTCCTTCAACCCTTAAGGTGGCCCCATACATTTTTATATCTTTTATGAAGGAAAAGCTTAAAACATCCCCCAAATCACCCCTAGACATGTAAGACTGATCCCCATTAATTTTCCCTCTCCAACATTTTCCCCAAATACACTTACCCCCTATACCCACTCCTTATTGGTGCTCCCGTACTAAAATTAAATGTTTATAACATTTGTTTCCAGCGCTCTTACTGGCCCAAGGAGGCCGCTAGTGGAGTCAAATGTATGACCGATCCCCATTACAATTTCAGCAACAATATTTTCCTGGAACATATCTACCTTCTATCTTCAACCCTTAAGGTGTCCCCAATACGTTTATATATTTTTATATAATATAAGCAATACTGCCCTGGAGTCGCCCCTATCTGGATAAATTTTCATTATTATCCATTAATTTCTCCCTCCCTATCATTTTTTCCAAACAAACTTTCCTCTCCTTAATGCAGATCCCTTACAAATTTTTCTCCCACCGCTCTATCTACTAAGAAGTCCCAAAACTGCCGCCAAGTCACCTCTCGAGGGGAGACATTTAAAACTGATCACTATTAATTTTCCCTCCCAAACATACCTACCCCCTTTCACGACATCTTAAGAGGAAAAGATGATAGACTTCCTGCAACGCCGTTACAAGTATTTGCCCTGCAAATAAAACCCGGTTTAACGGTTACTATTTTCACATCTCCACTCACTCATCTCCACCGACTCCACACACGTACACACTTCTGGGGAAAATGCAATCCAATTTTGAGAATGTGTTAATGAATTGAAAATGTCCACAAACAAAAAAAAATGAAGACAAATTCTTTCCCCGCAACTTGTATTTGCATATTGTGTATGGATGTATGCATGTGTATGAGTGTGCGTGTGATGTTGCACACATGCACCAGCCCATGCCAAAGCAGCCAGTCATTCAGCCACCGAAACGACGACCCATAGACCCACTAACAGAAACGCAACTCAGCTCAACTCAACTGAAATGGAATGAAATGAAATGATGAATATATAACAAAAGTTTATGAGTTTACCTTGAACTATAAACAGAAAAAGCGTTGAAACAAACAACTCGAAAAATAATCACAGTGGCAGCCACTATGTATACACATGCATGTATACCCAGCGAACAATTTGATTCGAATTCGATCAGAAAGTCGGAAAAAATTGCCGATTTTGAAGCCAATAGACTGGTTTTCAGAAAGCTTTGAGGATTTTCACCTGTGTTATCCGACTTTAGCCAGAAATCTGATTTTCCCTCAAATTTTCCAATGAAATCTACTAAATAATTATCGGTTTGCCTTTGGCTGAATTCAAACAAGCAATCACTTATCATCTCAGAGAATGAGCAGACTATGTCGTAGAAAACTCGTATTACAAATCAAAACATAAGACATATTCGGAGAATATGCAGCCATAATCGCAAAATTCTCGAATGGAAAAATTCTTTAAAGTACAAATTTTACAATTATCCTGTAAAATTTCAGATAATATGTATATAAGGCTGACAAAAGTTCAGACATTGTACAAAATAATCGTTTAAATGTCAGAAGACACTTCCGATATTTTGTCTGATACCCAAATGAAATCGGAATAAATTGTTGTCCGTTCGACTTTGACTGAATTCAAACCAACCACATATAGTCTAAGAGAATGTGCAGAAACATTTTCAGAGAACGTGCAGACATAATCGCATAATTGTCTAATGAAAAAAAATCTTTAGAGTATGTGGTATAATTCTAGTACAATTTTACCAAATTTTCCATTTTTCCTGTAATTGAAATCGTACTAAATTGTTCACTGGGTTAGCTGGAGGCACGAACGACTTTTAGCTCGTTCATGTCAGATGTCATATGGAAAAACACCACGCGATATTTAAGAAAAATTTAACAATTTTTTCTTTTGTTTGCTTAAAAATACTTTAAGAGCCAGCCGCCAATAGTAGTGGTGGTTGGACCCTGCACGCCAACGTAAATTATTCAGGAAGTTCCGTAAAAAGCTGAAATGTTTTTGTTTATGCGCCATAACTACACGATGACGTCCTTTGTGTGTGAGAGCGCGCGTGTGTGTGTGTGGTAATTTGCGGAAAGCGAAATTTTCAAGGTAATAGTTTCCAGCTCGTGACTCAAAGCGATGAATTATTAAATCCAAGGAATCAGTTTTGTACACCCCACAGGGATTTGTGTAAACTCAGTTTATGATTGAATAGTGAGTAGAAGTGCGAAATAGCTAGATTTAGGAGTTGCAACACAACAACAATGGATGTTCGATAGGATTTTCGTATGAGTTATACGAAAAATGTTTTTGAAAAATTTCAAGAATTTCCATTCCTGTTTCTTTGATTTTTCAAAAAATTAAAAGGGGCGGAAGAAAAAATAATGGACAGGGATCTAATGTATACATAAATTTGTATTCAATAGGTCTGCTAATCACTTAGTTTAATCACAACTTTATAGGCACTCTTACAATCTAAATAATATAGAAATAAGGTTACTAACACTAGTAGTAATTATACAGTTGTTTGTAACACCCAAAAGGAAGCGAGATAGACCCATTGTTAATTATATTTGTTATTGTTATTTGAAAAAAATCGTTTCAGACATACGAATTTCACTCCCGATTTGATTCTTTGCACTCTAGATACCATATATTTTAACAGACTTTCTGCAAAATTGGCAAAACATCTTATTTTTCAACTAGAAACACCTGTGGTGAAAATGTGTTAGATCTGCTCAGATTTATATATAGCTCCAATTATAGCTCTCAATTTGAGTATATTCTCTCTAGAAACCACATATTTTAACAGATCTTCTTCAAATCTGGCAATATATCTTATATTTCAACTGGAAACACCTGTGTTGAAAATCGGTTCAGATTTATATAGCGCCCACACAAATTTAGCCACCGATTTGACATTTTCCGCCCTAGAAACCACATATTTTAACAAATCTTTTTCAAATTTGTCAAAATATCTTATATTTAAACTAGAAACATCCATGATGAAAATGGGTCGATTCGGTTGAGGTTTATATATAACTCCCATGCTGATATCCGACTTGACTTCTTTTCTTCTCCATTTGACAAAGAGGGTCAGGTCAGGTCACATCAGTCTATGATTAGGAGTGTATCACATAGTCGGCCCCGCCCGACATTACCCATTCCTTACTTGTTTTTTTATTGATTAATCTTTTTTAATTCTTTTTTTCGTCGCAACCTATTTTGCTGATAAAAAAGAATAGTAAAAATTAAAAAAATGATAATATTTTTAAATTTTGGAATCCTTTGAAAATCTTTTAGATACCAAGATCATTTTAAACTGAAGTCGCGTTTCAAATATATAATCTTTTCCCTGCAGAAAATGGAAGTACTTCCGTTGGAAACACATTTTAATCACATCTCAAAATCCAAATGTAAATTGTTTCCGCTTGTGAGGAAGTTGTTTTTAAACAACATCCAAAAATGTCGATCATATGTAACATTTTTATTTTCACAAGTGAATGGGAACGAGTTTTTAGTATGAGGTTACAGAAGTAATGTGTCCGCTTTGCACTCAGAAGGTCTCGGGTTCGAATGGTGGCTGGGGAAATTTTTTTTGTTTCATTAGTTTTATAAATAAACAATGTTTAATTTTGTATAATTTTAACAATATAAGTCTTTTGTTTAAAAAATACAAATTCATTGTATACAACATCAGTAAAATTAAGTAGTGTTAATTTATTTATACTACTTTAATTTAATATTTATTTGCATTATATATTAGTTCATATTAAATTAATATTTTGTTAAGTTTTCTGTTGTCAATTCTGTCAAAATGGTTTGCTGTAGTTATTCAGCACTCACAACTATATTCTGTTGTCTAATTTGTAAAAAAAATAAAAATTTAAAAAAATATATAATTTAAAAATAAATATTTTGCGTCTACATTTATGCATAATTCTTTTTCATGTCGACATTGGTTTCTTCGATAGAATGTTAGATATTAAAAAATAAAACAAAATATTTTTCTATATTTCTGTTTTTTTTTTTCATGTAAAAAAGTTTTTTTTTCGAAAAATTAAATTCTTGAACTGGGATATTGTCCTGGCTCAAGACCATTTTGCTTCTATATTTAATAGAAAGCAAATTTATTTACAAATGGCATGGTGACATTTATTACTTGGCTGCAGACTACCACGATCATGATTTCGACCATGTCAAAACTCTTTTCAAGTGGCTTCGCAGCGACTTTTCAACATCAAACCCGGCCTCTATAAGGAGATGATTCTCACAAACGAACGAGAAGCACAACTCACTTGCCGAATTTGAGTTTAAAAAATAAATGTCACCATGTCATTTGTAAATGAATTTGCATTCTATTAAATATAGAAGCAAAATGGTCTTGAGCCAGGACAAATCAAATATTGATTACAGACCAAAAAATGCAAACGAAAAAACTAAAATAATTTTTTTTCTATTTTTTTGAGACCATTGTTTATAACACTACTCAACAAAATGAAAAAAAATGCATGTACTCCGGATGCGATAATTTTTTCTGTGTAGATAACATTGACATGAGCTCGAAAAACGCAATAAAAATTTTTTTTTTCGTTTGGTTTTTTTTTTATTTTTTTTTTTAATTTAAAAAATTTTTTTTGGTTAATTTGTTTCGTCCGGCATAACTCGGGAACCACTAGCCCGATTTAATTGAATTAAATTTTAAAAAATTTAAAATTACAATTCCCTTAATCTGTTCATATATTGTTTTCCTATACAAGCAACAGTTTCCAAGTTAAAAATGAATATATAAAGGAAAAAACTTATTTTTTGCCTAAAGATTTAAATTTTTTTTTTTTTTAAATCCATAAAAAATCCAAAATGAAAAAAAATGTCAAATCTTATTACTTTTACGTAAAGTCACATAACCTATGAGCAAAATGAGACAAAGATCATGAAAATCGATGCACGCGTTTCGCTTTTATTCGCAATTGAGTAAAGGTATGAATTTCAAAAATTTGCTCGACATATGCACAACTTTGTCTATGGTAAGGTTTTTTCTTTTTTTTTGATTCTCAGAATTAACAAAACGGAATAAACAAAGGGTTATTTAATTTTTATGATTGCGTAAGCAAAGTAATAAACGCTAATAAATGTGCGTGAACAATTAAAAGGAAAAAAGGAAAGGGGACTTTTTTAATTATTTGGGTTTTCCGTTGGCTACCTGTATGATTTTTTTACAGAAATGCAACCCACATTTAAGGGTGGTCATTATTCGGAAAATTTAAGACTCACACATGGTGAAACAGGTATGTAGCCACCGTAAAAAAATATACACCCATTTATAAGTACCTGTCAGTAAAATACTAAACAATACACAGTATAAATAGGTCTTCATTGATCGATTTTACTCATTCAACAAGTGTCGACGAACGCGATAGTTAAAATGAGCAAACGTTCGCGAGGATTTGAATGCAATACCAATCCAAGTAATTTTTGTTACATGTGCGGAGAATACGTTTGTGAAAAAAACAAGCGTTGTTTTTCACCTAAATTGAGAGATTCATTTGAAGAGAGCTTCAATTTAAAGGTCTCAAACATAGATGAGCGGTGGACACCAAGTGCTCTATGTCCAAGGTGCTACGTACAGCTAGCTGACTCAAGGTAAGTGTAGATTACGAAATTCAAGAACATATATAACTTATTATTGAAATTCTTTCAGACGATAGCCGAGAATCATCATGCCAATGCTTTGGAGAGCTCCGCTTTGCCATGTAACAGATTGCTACTTCTGTCTTAGCAAAAAAACAGGCGTGGGAAAAAATATACGATGGACTTACGCTGCTGTTTCAACAGTGAATTTTCCAGTGCCATTTTCCGAAGAACCAGTGGACCCGCAACCGTCCGTTTCTAGATGGGCATCTAATAATGAGGCGATACATCCAACATCAGATCCGGAGACAGTAGAAACCACATCAGAATGCGAGTCAACATATACATTGCATGGAGGTCAACGCTTATGTTCCCAAGCAGAACTGAACGATTGGGTTAGAGAATTGAAACTCTCCAAGGAAGATGCAGAGTTGCATGCATCGCGCATGCAACAGTTCGGTTTCTTGGCTCCTGGTGTGGTGACAACAATCTACAGGAAGCGTCATGAACCATACGCAAGGTACTACACAAAAAAAGACAACATCTGTTTTTGTAAGGACATTCCCGGATTATTTGGTGAACTCGGGTACTCTTACGATCCAGGAGAGTGGCGTCTTTTCATCGACAGCAACAAGCAGAGCCTTAAAGCAATTTTACTGCACAACGGCAAGAAGAAACCTTCGATTCCAATTGCTCATGCCGTTGACACCAAGGAAACATACAAGGTCATGGACAATCTACTAAAGTGCCTTAACTATGAGAGGCACGATTGGAAAGTTTGTGCCGACCTTAAGGTTATCGGTATCCTTTGTGGATTACAAGGTGGATTCACAAAGTACTGTTGTTTTCTCTGCCTTTGGGACAGCCGCGATCGTCAACATCATTACACCAGGAGGAGTTGGACAGAAAGAGTTAACTTCATCCCCGGCAGCGACAACGTGAAATATACACCACTCATAAAAAAGGAAAATGTTTTTCTCCCACCTCTTCACATAAAGCTCGGACTCATAAAAAACTTCGTGAAAGCTATCAACAAAGATGGCGAAGCGTTCGCCTATTTAAAAACCATTTTTCCTCACCTTTCATCGGCAAAGATTAAGGAAGGCGTTTTCGACGGTCCGCAAATTAAAAAGTTGTTGCAAGACCAACAGTTTGAGCACATTTTATCACCAAATGAAGCTGCAGCTTGGAACTCATTTCGGCAAATTGTTTCCGGATTTCTTGGAAACAACAAAAGCTCAAATTACAGAGAGATCGTCGAACAACTACTCCAAAATTATAAAAAAATTAGAGCAAATATGTCGCTTAAGATACATTTTCTACACTCGCACTTGGACTTCTTTCCGGACAACCTGGGCGATGTGAGTGACGAGCATGGCGCACATGTAACAAAAATTACTTGGATTGGTATTGCATTCAAATCCTCGCGAACGTTTGCTCATTTTAACTATCGCGTTCGTCGACACTTGTTGAATGAGTAAAATCGATCAATGAAGACCTATTTATACTGTGTATTGTTTAGTATTTTACTGACAGGTACTTATAAATGGGTGTATATTTTTTTACGGTGGCTACATACCTGTTTCACCATGTGTGAGTCTTAAATTTTCCGAATAATGACCACCCTTAAATGTGGGTTGCATTTCTGTAAAAAAATCATACAGGTAGCCAACGGAAAACCCAAATAATTAAAAAAGTCCCCTTTCCTTTTTTCCTTTTAATTGTTCACGCACATTTATTAGCGTTTATTACTTTGCTTTCGCAATCATAAAAATTAAATAACCCTTTGTTTATTCCGTTTTGTTAATTCTGAGAATCAAAAAAAAAAAGAAAAAACCTTACCATAGACAAAGTTGTGCATATGTCGAGCAAATTTTTGAAATTCATACCTTTACTCAATTGCGAATAAAAGCGAAACGCGTGCATCGATTTTCATGATCTTTGTCTCATTTTGCTCATAGGTTATGTGACTTTACGTAAAAGTAATAAGATTTGACATTTTTTTCATTTTGGATTTTTTATGGATTTAAAAAAAAAAAAATTTTAAATCTTTAGGCAAAAAATAAGTTTTTTCCTTTATATATTCATTTTTAACTTGGAAACTGTTGCTTGTATAGGAAAACAATATATGAACAGATTAAGGGAATTGTAATTTTAAATTTTCTAAAATTTAATTCAATTAAAATTTAAAAAAAAAAATAAAAAAAAAACCAAACGAAAAAAAAATTTTTTATTGCGTTTTTCGAGCTCATGTCAAGGTTATCTACACAGAAAAAATTATCGCATCCCGAGTACATTTTGACTGTTGACTAGTGTAATTGACGTAAATATAATCGTAAAAGTGTTTTTGTTGATTTTATGAATCATTAAATCTCAATGCACACAAAAAATTAAGTTTTAGGTCTCGGATACATTTTTTTTATTTTTTCTTATAACTCAAATAACTCTTAAAGGAATTGAGCTACATACACTCACTTATATATGCACTTTGGAGCACTATCAATTTGCAAAATATCTTGGCAATCGTTACAGAAGTGAACTTTTGGCAATCATTTCAAAACTTGACATTGCCGTTGAGATCAATTTTGGAGGGTCACCCAGTATCCCCCATACACACTAGGGATTGATAAACACCTTTCTCCAACCATGTGAAATTCTACCAAGATATTTTTTCTTTTCCAAAGCTACAGAATTAATTCAAAAAAATCAATTTGGAACCACTGTGCGATGTTTCAAGAAAATATTCCAAATATTGATGACAGAAAAATCTCACAAATGAATGGGAACCCAAAACTATCGACGGGTCGTCTAAATTAAAGACAGTATTAAATTGAACTTTCAGTTTGAATAAGGTATTGGGAATTGTGGCGTCTTTCGTCACATATCATTCGTCTAAGGACGAAAATATTTAAAAAAGGGGAAGCCTATGTTTCCTTCCGCACCATTTTTTCTTCCAGTGGAATTGTAAAATATTAATCAAACTTTTAGGAATTTCAACAATGTCTAAACACGGCGGTGTAACACCAACAAAAGTGAAAAAGAATGTATGTGGCGAATTTGCATAAATGTCATCAACGTTGGAAAGAGTAGAATGTGAAAAATATTAAAGTATTCAAAATAGCAAAAATAAAATAAAATAAAGCGGCCAATTAAAATACCAAAAAATGTAAAATAACTAAACCATGATTATGCGACAGACGACCAAACAACAACAGCCGCCACAGACGCAACATTAACATAAACGACACCAACAGTAGCAACAAAAAACAACAACAACGACAACATTATTATCGCAATTATGTATGAACGTGACTCTACGACATTACCAACTTACGCATGCAATATAAAAAAGTTTGTGTGTACAGACATTAGGGTGGCTAACGAACTAAAGTTAGCTCCTATGCATCGACCATACTTCAAATTTTATGTATAGCACATGTCAATAATTGTTGCAAAATTTCCTTATAAGTTCAGGCGGAACCGAAATAAAATGAATTTATTTCAAGTTTTCGTACAAACGTCATTTTGAAAACCAACTTACCAAAAAAAGGCCTGATGATGTCGGTTGTAAATGAGGTGTAATGCGACTTAATTACACTATGCAACAGCTAATGTGTGTTTGAATGAGCAAATGTGAAGTATAATCTTTGAAGTATATTTTTTTAATTTTTATTCATAAGCCCTGGCTCAAAACCACTTTGCATCTATATTTTATTTATTTTTTTCGAACGGTCCCAACGCATCTCACTCCCGCCCCTTCCGAACGAGAGGGCCACGTCCCCATAATGTAGGGATAACGAACACACCACTCTCCGAACCATGGCGGCCAAGCAGTAGATGGTGGACACCGGCTACAGATCAAATATCGGTATAACAAAAATATTATTAAACAAAATATTAGTATCACATGCAAATAATGGTTATTCTTGAAGTTAGTAACTAACAAGTAAGAAGGCGTTAAGTTCGGCCGGGCCGAATCTTATATACCCTCCACCACGAGTGCATTCCACAGTATTACCAGCAGATTATTGGATGTCGACTTTACATAGAAGCACAGTACCTTATTACGAAAATTGTGATATTTGTATGCACATTACTATATTTGTTGACTATTTCAAACTATAATGTATACTTATGCGCACTGTTTAAAATCGAAAATCAGTCGCCATTAGAAAGAAGCATTTTCAGATACAGACAAAGTGATAAGAAAAGTATAAATTTTAAAGATATCCCCATTCGCCCCATTCTCCGCCCAAATGTACAAATTTCGAAAAAACCCTTCTTCGAGTATTCATAGTCAGAATGTATACACCGAATTTCATGATTTCAACTTCAGCGGTTTGGTAGGTCCCATTTTTATCCCTCTTTTTCAAGTATATCCCTTAAAAGTACGAATTTCGAAAAATCCATCTATGTTACGTGTCTATGCAATTAGAGGGATGTACACACCGAATTTCATGATTCTAGCTGTTGTCGTATCATTGGTATCATATTTTATCCCTTTTTGTCCCATTTCGCCCGCTAAAACATTTATTTTCTTTGTGGTGCTTCCAAGCTACAAGAGGAGTGCCCGCAACAAGTTTCAAATGTATGAAAACCAGAAATGTAATTAATTAACCAAGGCTACCAATATTTCTATACTATTTATATATATATAATGGACATAATAGTTCAATTCATAAAGTAAATATAAGGCAGCAATCATAAATATCCTAAATATTGGGGGACAGAGAGTGTATTTTCAGCTACAGTCGTTTGGTTGGTTGTATTTCCACCCTATTTTAATTTCAAAAGTATAAATTTTGAAAATACCTTATCTCTCACGTACGCAGTACAAGACAACTTCATGATTTTACCATTTTTTGTCGTAAAAGCAACAAAATAAAGTACGAATTTGGAAAAAAAAAAATATTTTACGTGGCTATGCAGTCAGAGGAATGTATATATACACCGAATTCCATGATTCTATCAGCGGCCATTTTGTTGGTACAATTTTTATCCCCTTTTTCCAATTTTGCCCCCTCAAGAGTACGACTATCTAAAATCTCCTTATTTTACGTATCTACACAATTAGAGGGATGTACACACTGAATTTCATCATTCTAGCTGTATTCGTTTAGTTGGTACTATGTATTTATCCCTCTGCTCCCATTGTATCCCTTGAAAGTACGAATTTGGAAAAAACGTTTTATTTTTCGTGTCTACGCAGTCAGAGGAATGTCTACTCCGAATTTCATGATTCTAGCTGCTGTCATTTGGTAGGTACTATTTTTATCCCCTTTTTCCATTTGAACCCCAAAAAGTACGAATTTTGGAAAGTTCTTTTATTTTACGTGTCTACGCAATCAGAGGAATGTATATATCAAATTTCATTATTCTAGGTGCAGCCGTTAGGTTGGTACTATTTTTATCCCTCTACCCCCATTTTAAAAGTACGAATTTAGAAAGAATACTTTTATATTATGTATCTACTCTATTAGAGGAATGTACACGCCAAATTACATGATTCTATCAGCGGCCATTTTGTTGGTGCCATTTTTATCCCCTTTTTCCAATTTTGCCCCCTCAAGAGTACGACTAGCTAAAATCTCCTAATTTTACGTATCTACACAATTAGAGGGATGTACACACTGAATTTCATCATTCTAGCTGTATTCGTTTAGTTGGTACTATTTATCCCTCTGCTCCCATTGTATCCCTTGAAAGTACGAATTTGGAAAAAAAACGTTTTATTTTTCGTGTCAACGCAGTCAGAGGAATGTCTACTCCGAATTTCATGATTCTAGCTGCTGTCATTTGGTAGGTTCTTTTTTATCCCTTTTTGTCCCACTTCGCCCCCTACAAATAAAAATCACTCTATGGTGCCCTTTTATGCTATAAAGGAGTCTCCGATGAATATTTTAAGGTGCGCATTGCAAATACCAAGTAAATACAAGCTAATATGTTCAAAAAACATGCTGAAATACTCTAAATATTAGGGGTATTTTCAGTCCTTGTGAGGGAAAAATTTTTCCCCCTGGGCCGATTTCGCCCACTTTCAATCCCAACCGATCTGCAACCATAAGACATATTTAGGATAAATTTGAACCTCCTAGCTCTTTTCCTTTGGCCGCTATCGTGCTATATCGTCTTAGAATTTTACCACGACCCAGAATATATATACTTTATGGGGTCTCCGATGAATATTTTAAGGTGTTACAAACGGAATGACATATTCACTTTGTCCCGTCCTGGAGGTGGAGGGTATACAAATATTAAAGTAAACATATCATAATAAAACTAAACATCCAAGCAGGAGAAAATCCTGGACTTTATTGTATCGATTCCTAATCCGAAATCTATGATGTGACACAATGAATTGAAATCAATACACATTCTACGAATGGGCTCTGTGGAAGCATAATTCGTACGCTGAAAATCAATATGAAGGAATTGATAGTATCTAGAAGGGCTAAATGGCACCTTAAACTTAATCCTAGAAATAATATAGTCAGAAGAGAAATCACCATTTATAACGTTATAAACTATCACGGTGATGGCAAGTCGATCAACTTCAATCTACTAGTATAAGGGGGAAGAACAAAATCACTATTCCAATGTAAGTGTCTTAATGAAAAAAATCAAAAATTGTTTCTGAACTGACTCAATTCTATCAATATAGATACCAATATAGATACTGAGGATCCCACACTACGGAACGATATTCCAGAATAGGCATGACAAGCGATGTAAATAGCTGCTTCGTCACGTAAGGATCAGAGTACTCCTTAGCTCATCGCTTAATGAAACCAAGAACACCATATGCTTTCTTAACCATCCTAATAATATGATTGTTGAAATTCAGTTTGGAATCCATTAGAATACCAAGGTCTACTAAAGAATCAACTACCTCTAACTCAGCTCCTCTAATATTATATCTGACAAATCTCGGTTTCGATCTAAAGAAACGCATATGTTTGCATTTCCATAGATTCCGTTCCATGCAATTTATGTCATCACACCAGCGTCCAAAACTATCCAAGTCATTCTGCAATGGCTGAGAAAATGCTGGGCAATCATAAGAAAAAAATATTTTTACATCATCTGCATACATTAGAAGTTTAGAGTTAATAATAGACTCTGGAAGGTCATTTATGAATAATAAGAATAAAAGAGGCCCTACATGACTACCCTGAGGGACTCCCGATGGAATCAGAATTCGTTTAGAATAAGAATTTCTAAATTTAACAATCTGTGAGCGATTCGAAAGATACGAAGATATCCACTTCAAGAAGTCAGAGCTAAAACCAATGCGATCTAATTTATATACCAAAAGTTCATGGTTCACTTTATCGAAAGCTTTACTAAAATCCGTATAGATGACATCAGTCTGATTACACCGAATAAATTCATCAATAACGTGAGAAGTAAACTGAATTAAATTTGTAACAGTAGAAAAGCCCTTACGAAATCCATGTTGGTATGGAATCAATATAGAAGAAACCCTATGAGACACCACCTCAGTAACCAATTTCTCAAAAAGGTTCGGAATAGTGAATGGTAAATCGATTCCGATTCTAATCGAGAATCGATTCTGAGCGATCAAAAACGATTCTTTCGGAATCGATTACATGTGTCCAACTTTATACTGGAATCGATTATCGATGCTTGGGAATCGAAATTTAATTTAATGAAAAACACCCAAAAAGTATGTACTAACTTTGTACGTACTTTTGGTGGTAACAAGTTGTGAAATTTAAAAGCTGCAATTTTATTAATTAAACAAAAGGAAATTACACTAAGTGTGGAATTGATATAAAAAATTGACAGTGGTGTAAAGGTTAGGAGTTTAGTATGTACCAAACACTGGGGTTTTCGTACCTCCAAACAGTCCAAGCATTTAGAAAAATTAATTATTGCGTAAAAATACATCCCAATGCTAGCTAGATCCTTGTAATGGAAATATTGGATAAAGTAGTAGACGATAATGATTTAACATATTATACAAAATATGCATAAATAAAACTGCCGATGGAAAAGTATTTTAAGTGCTTATTGAAATATTATTTATACAGAATTTATCCACGTAGAAAGTTTTATTCAAAATGGTGCGAGCGGCCACGTAAACCAAGATAGTTTTCTATTATAATATTATTTATATTTCGTGAAATAAAGTATTATATGTAAGATAGACACGAATTGTTAGTAACACCAAAAAAAAATCTAACATATACTGAAAATACGGCGAATTAGTTCAGTCGATTTTTTCTATATCATTGCTCACTGCCAACAATACAATTTCCTGAACTTTTGGATATCATTTACATTTTAATATCAAGATTTTCGAGAAAATCTGATATATTCATACCACATCGGTCGTCGCTAAAATCGCATTTGACTAATGAAACTATCATTAGAACAACTTTTTATAGTTGTTTTCATGTTAGTGTTAATTAGAAAGTGTTAGTTTTGATGAAATATTACACAAAACTTGATCGAATTCATCAGTACTTAAAAGACCTCAAAATAAATGACAAATGTCAAAACATAGTCTAGGCGAAAAAAATGAGAAACTAACTTTAAAATTCAATATCTCAAAAACGAAGAAAAGCAATAGTTTGAAATTTGATAAACATAAAAATAAATGTGTCCGCAGATTTCGAAATGTTAAATTTATTTTTAATTCCTAAAAGTAAAGGTGAACATTAAATTATATATTTTTGCGATGGTATCATTCAATAGATCTATAAGAAAAACGTTTTCCAAAAACTATATATATTATAGATTATTCAGAATAGTCGATTAAGGAAGAGCACCTTAGTGTAAAACAATTAATAAGGCGTAAAGTTCTGCCATGACGATTCTTATATACTCTCCACCATGGATTGGAGATATTTTTATGCAAATTTAAATAAATTTTAAGTCCACTCTCGCTTGTAGGGAGAGGCTATCAAAACATTTGGATAGCGTGTATATCGTTCTTAAGTACCCTAACTTTGTTATTGTGGGCATTTTCTGTACTAGTTAGTTAAAATTATACCTCTCGAGTTTTATGGTTAAACATTTCTACCGATTCCGATTAAGAATCGATTCTCAGGTCCGATTCTTCGATTCTAAGAATCGGATTCAAAAATAGTTGATCGGGAATCGAGAATCGATTCTTGTCCTCGATTACCATTCACTACTTCGGAATAGCACTCAACTTAGCTATCCCTCTATAGTTTGCACGTCAATTAGACTGCCAGACTTATGGAAGGGGTCAATGAATGAACTCCTCCAAGCCAAAGGGAAATATCCAAATGAATGAAGTACTCTCAATGAAGTATTAAACAACAATGTTAGCGGAATAGCCAAACCACTAGCACAGAATTTCAAAATTGTACTTGGCACCCCATCTGGGCCAACACTATTCGCGGATCTGAGATTATTCAAATTGGACAAAACCAAGGGTAAATCCATTACAGGGATTTCCAGTTGACTCAATGCAGAGATATTAAAAGGATAAGTGTCATTCGATCAACAAGATCGTTCAGTCGTAAGTCGTCGCAAAAAACTTCGCAAAATAATCAGCAATCGCCTGATCTTCACAAAATACTAAACCATCCATTCTAATTCTAGTTGGCTTAGTTGCGGATCTACGCTTAAGATTCACGAAGTCATAAAATGATCTGGGTTTCTTCCTAAAATCACTCTTTAGTTTCTCCAAGTAGATTCTATAACGTCTCTGAGACTCAATGCTATATCTCGACCTAGCAATGGATTATTTGATATAGTCAGAATTTAAACCAGTCCTCTTAAATTTCCTAAAGAGTCTACTTCTCGAATTCTTCATACTAGACAACTCACGTGAAAACCAAGGTAGAATCCAAATTTATTTACAAATGCTATGATGATATTTATTATTATTTATTTTCGGTCCATGACGATCTTCTTCTTTTTGATAAGACTGATCCATTGCTAATTTTTTTCAACATTTTGCCTATCGCACTATTCATTATTTTTTCATGCCGTCCAATTATTTTCGAAAATTTGTGGCACAGTGTTGTTATACGTGTGCATGGGTATGGATGGCATAGCAAAATAGCAATAATAATAAAAATCATTAACAACAACTACACAACCAAAATTAACAATAATTATAATGTTGTCGTCATAGATAACTACAGCAACAGCAACAACATTGTCTATAACAACTAAAAACAAATGTTTCTGAACGACACAACCAGGGTTACTTACGAAGTAGCCTTTCTGCTGATCGTCATGCATTGCATGTGTGACATACAAATGTTCAATAATATCGTGCTATACGAGGGTGAGGTGGAAAGTTACGGCTGAATACACTTTTGGTTAGTTACATATTTATAGCATTACAGTAATTTAATTCGAAATTCCGTCGTACAGTCGACTTTGCCGAATAATACAGGGTTTTCCAACAAGAGGTGTTATTTTGAATCAACCGGTATTTCGGTAGCTGTCACTTTTGAAGCTTTTATTCCTTGAGATTTGACAAGTAGAAACTACGCCATTACTAACAAGTAAAAACGGCGTTAAGTTCGGCCGGGCCGAACTATATATACCCTCCACCATGGATTGCAGTCCACAGAGGATGTCAATTTTCGTAGATGTGTAGTAATATTAGAGGAAACTATAATTTTTTTAAAATGGTCAAACCAAAACAAATACAAATATTTAAAAAATAATTTTATAATAAATATAATATTTTAATAATTTCAAATCATGCTTATAAAGCAAGACTATCAATACGTTTACATATCGAAATAAATCAATTCAAAAAATAAATATTCTTGTATTTATATTTTCAAAAAGCTTAAATACCATAAATATTGGTGGATAGTGGTTGCTACAGTTGGTGAATGTATACTCCGCATTTAATGACTCTAGCTGCGGTCATTTGGTTGGTACTATTTGTATTCCCTTTTTCCATTTTAACCACAAAAAGTACGAATTTCGAAAAATCAGTTTATTTTCCGCGTCTACGCAGTCAGGGGAATATATACACCGAATTTAATTATTCTAGGTGCAGCCTTTTGGTTGGTACCATTTTTATCCCTCTATTCCCATTTTACCCCTTAAAAGTACGATTTTGGAAAATCAAGTTTTATATTATGTATCTAGTAAATCAGAGGAACGTGAACACCTAATTTCGTGTTTCTAGCTGTTGTCGTTTTATATGTACCATTTTTATCCCTGTTTGCCCCATTCCACCCCCTACAAATATGAATCACGTTTTTGCTATAAGGGGAATGCGCATACCAAATATCAAGCAAATATAAAACAAGTAAGGAAAGGCTAAAGTCGGGCGGGGCCGACTATATAATACCCTACACCACTCCCTGTGTATGTACCTTGCTTTGATTACTAAACCCATTTATTTCATGGGAGCAATTTTATGTAGTTCATATAAATTATACAGTATAAATTATACTATAAATTAATCTTTAGTCATATTTAACGAATATGGTTAATAATATGGTAATTGATCCAATTATCCGACAGACAAATACAAATTATACAGTAGTAATAGGATGAATCGGACCGACATTTCAAAAGGGGGCCTATAACTACATTTTGGGCCTGGTCCAAAACATGGGCCTATATATTTCTCATTCACTGTAGGTATTCCTAGTTGAAAAATATTATGATCTGCAAAATTTGATGAAGATACGATGTAAGATGTAGTTTCTAGAGTTGTAATAGATCAGAATGGGACCCCATTTGGGTTATACCAAAGTATGGACATATGGGCATCTCCTAAACAAGTAAGGAAATGCTAAAGACGGACGGACTTTCTATCTCATTACAATTCAATTCGGTAAAAAAGTGAAATCGGGAAGGATTTTTGAATCCTGTAAATGTATGTGTTTGACAAAAAATGTTAAATCGGAAAGGACATTTGTATGGGGGTATATTGAAACCTGGAACGATGTGACCCGCTTTCACCATGTATGTTTATTGGTGAAATATAATATGTAAAGGTTGGCCAAAGTCGGTTAAATATTCGGGAGCAACATTTGTATGAGGGCGATATCTAAATCTGAACCGATCTTACCCACTTTCGCCATACGTTGGATTATAAGATGTTGTGCCAATTTTAAAGAAAAACGGGTACAATATGTGGATTTTAGAGCGGCAAAAGTCAAATCGGGAGGGACATTTGTATGTGGGCTATATCTAAATCTGAACCGATCTTACCCAATTTTTGCATACGTATTTCTGGTTGGATTATAAGATGTTCTGCAAAATTTAAAGAAAATTGGGTACAATATGTCGTTTCTAGAGCGGAAAATGTCAAATCGGGAGCGACATTTGTATGGGGGCTATATCTAAATCTGAACCGATCTTACCCAGTTTTTGCATACGTGTTTCTAGTTCTATTATAATATGTTCTGCAAAATTTAAAGAAAATCGGGTACAATATGTCGTTTCTAGAGCGGAAAATGTCAAATCGGGAGCGACATTTGTATGGGGGATATATCTAAATCTGAACCGATCTTACTCAATTTCTACACAGGTGTTTGTAGTTGGATTATAAGATGTTGTGCCAAATTTAAAGAAAATCGGGTGCAATATGTCGTTTCTAGAGCGGAAAATGTAAAATCGGGAGCGACATTTGTATGGGGGCTATATCTAAATCTGAACCGATCTTACCCAATTTTTGCATACGTACTTCTGGTTGGTTTATAAGATGTTCTGCAAAATTTAACGAAAATCGGGTACAATATGTCGTTTCTAGAGCGGAAAATGTCAAATCGGGAGCGACATTTGCATGGGGGCTATATCTAAATCTGAACCGATCTTACCCAATTTTTGCATACGTGTTTCTAGTTGGATTATAAGATGTTCTGCAAAATTTAACGAAAATCGGGTACAATATGTCGTTTCTATAGCGGAAAATGTCAAATCGGGAGCGACATTTGTATGGGGGCTATATCTAAATCTGATCCGATCTTATCCAATTTTTGCATACGTGTTTCTAGTTCGATTATAAGATATTCTGCAAAATTTAAAGAAAATCGGGTACAATATGTCGTTTCTAGAGCGGAAAATGTCAAATCGGGAGCGACATTTGTATGGAGGCTATATCTAAATCTGAACCGATTTCCTCCAAATTCAATACCGATGGTCCTTGGCCAGAAAAAATAACTTCTGCCCAGTTTCATGACAATCGGATAACAATTGCGACCTGTAGAGTGCGAACAAGCTTAGATGGACAGCAGACGGACAGACGGACAGACGGACAGACAGACATCGTTAAATCGACTCAGCTGGTGATTCTAAGCCGATCGGTATACTTAAAGGTGGGTGTAGCTCGATTATTTCTTGGTGTTACAAACATTTGGCGCGAAACTAACTTATAATACCCTAGACCACGAAGTGGTGTAGGGTATAATGATATATTCAAAAAACATGCTTAAATACGCTAAAATATTAGGGATTATTATGGATATTTTTAGTCCTTGTGAGGGAAACATTTTTCCCTTTGGGCCGATTTTGCCCCATTTCATTCCCAACCGATCTACGACTATAAGACGCATTTATGGAAAATTTGGACGTCCTAGCTCCTTTCGTTTAGATGCTAGCGTGCTTTCAACTGACGGACGGACATGGCTAGATCGTCTTAGAATTTTATGACGATCAAGAATATATATACTTTATAGGTCGACATTTCAAGGTGTTACAAACGGAATGACAAAGTTAGTATACCCCCATCCTGGAGGTGGAGGGTATAAAAATGGGACGATACATGCTTCATCAACGCATTGAAATTATTAAAATTCATGAATGAAAATGATCCGAAATTCCATCGAAAAATCATCTTGTCTGATGAGGCCCATTTCCACTTCGGTGGCTACGTCAACAGCAAAATTGTCGCATCTGGGTCTCGGAAAACCCAAGAGTTAATGTTGAGAAGCCTCTCCATCCTCATCGTGTGACGGTGCGGTGCGGTTTATGGTTCGGCGGGGTCATTGGACCTTACTTTTTCGAAAATGAGGTTGGATCAACAGTTACGGTGAATGGATTGCGCTATCGAGAGATGATTAATGATTTTTTATGGTCGGAGTTAGATTGTATCTGCACAACGTTTACTTTCAACAAGACGGCGCTACGTGCCACACAAGCAACGAAAACATTGCTCTTTTACGGGAAAAGTTTCCGGACCATGTTATCTCTCGAAGAGGTGATCGCAATTGGCCACCTATATCTTGTTATTTAACACCTTGCGACTTCTTCCTTTGGGGCCACATGAAAGATAAGGTCTACGCCAACAGTCCAGCGTCGATTCAAGACCTCAAATATAGAATTCGTGAGGCTATCGAGGACATAGGGCAGTCACTTTGCGATTTGGTTATGGAAAATTTCATGAAAAGGATATGGTCCTGTAAGCGTGATCGTGGTGGCCATTTGGCTGATGTTGTTTTTCATTATTAACGGCATACCTTCATCTTTATTGTGGAATAAACCTCCGATCATTTATCGCAAATAATGACATTTTTCTTTGAATACCAAATAACCACTATACTGCAATACATGGTTATGAATAAGGTTACCATCACGCTTATTGATGTCCAATCCCGCATAATCTTTTGTTTACGTAAAATTACATTTTTAAAAGTCCCGCTTTTTCGTTTCACAATAGTTTTGGAACGTTTTAGCTTACAAATTGTAACTTTGTTTTTTCTGTGTCTGATTTTTCTTTTTTTAGCTTTTAATGGTCGACATAATTGTCTCAAAACATAAATTTTTTATAAACATAATATTTTTTATAACCGACAATTGTCCACTATTTCTAAAATATTTCATATTGTTGTTTGTATGTATTGTTGGGCTGTTATGTTGCATGTGTTGTCATTTATTTTGGTTCAAGAACAAAGTGCTGAAGTCTTCAGCAGAACCCAAAATTAGCAAAAAGTCAAAGTGAGACCTTTATTGTTGCAGCTAAAAGTTGACGGCGCAGTTTCGATGGGCGCTACCCCATCTCGTCAGAACTTTCGCAACGAATTTATGTCTTTGGCTTAAATTTTTGAAGACTGTTCTTAAACCACCATTTTATATTTGAAAGTGGAATTTGGAAGTCATCATGAGTATCTTTCATTTAACATATAACCGGGTGTTATCGGACTTATATTTCCAAAATGATAGTACAAATATTTAAGGTACCTTCGCCGAAAATTGAAATTTTAGTAAAAAATTAAAAAAAAAACATAAACATTTTAATATACTTTTTCAAAATCCTTTCCGAAAATGTTATAAATGACCCTTGGACAAAATTTTTTGCTGCATAGTGGTATCATTCGTTCGTGTAGAATTTAAATCGTCTTCTGGAAAGGCGGGGTCCTATTTTGAATATCAATGTGATAATATTTTGTGTAAGAGGTCAACATAGGTATGTTTTAAACTAATTTTAAGGACATGTTTAAAGCCTTTAAATTCAGATCTCTTTAGGAAAAATAAAAAAGTGTAGTCACAGGAAAAAGAATAAATGTATAATCAAATAATCTTCCCATTAGTTAGTTACACCGTAAAACAATTTAAAAAGTCATTACACTTAGAACCAGGCGATATACGTCTGAAACTTAGAGTGGACCATTTAAAATTTAAAATTAGAATCGGCTATAAAAAAGTACTGATTATTTTTTTAAATTTCTGGTTTTATTGGAAAGGTTGAACTTTGTCATTTAATTACTACTAGCTCTGTTACGTGTGGGTTTTCTGAACACCATATGCGGCAATTTTGCTTATTGACATAGCCACCGAGACGAAAATGAGCTTCG
This sequence comes from Polietes domitor, assembly GCA_947397865.1. Lineage (NCBI taxonomy): Eukaryota > Metazoa > Arthropoda > Insecta > Diptera > Muscidae > Polietes > Polietes domitor. Next base: position 202,054,548 of record OX377618.1, read on the forward strand.
TGGAGGCTGGACGATCTCTTCCCGAAAATTTTCCACGTAAATTTCTTACAGTTTGCGTTAAAGTCGCACTACTTCGGTAAGTTTTTAATATTTACCAATTTTGTTCGAGCTTATAGCATCCCATTTTGCAAATATCAAACATAAACCTGAAAATAAAAATGATTGTTATTTTACCTTTCAAATATGAAATGTTAAATGGCCACCCTATAATTGTTCTAATCAATGGAAAAATATAAATAATTTGAAAATACGATTAAAAGTTAATGAGCAACGTTAGCGTTATTTGCAATCAGTTCATAATTCTACTTTTGACAATCATTCCAAGAATATCACATGCCCGATGTGAATACTTTTGAGGGATTGCCATGCATCCCTCATACTCATTAGGGATCCAAAAGTTTGGAAATAATCTGGAAAACACCTCTGTTCTAAGCATGTGATATTTCGACAAGATGTCGTCTTCCTTTCAAAAGTTACAGAATTATTTCCAAAAAACGATTTGGAAGCACTGCAACATGGTAAAGAACACAAAGCGTTCTCACTCACTCTCACTACTTAGAGTTGCCAAGGCACTTACAAAATAAATATGTAGCTAACCTCGAATATCGATTTCTGCCTTCAATAATTCATTACTTAAATTCATCAATATATATTCATAAATTTCTCTTAAAGCACTTCACTCAAAAAACTTATTTTTTTGCTGAAATTATCAAATTACCCTCGGGCAACTCATCGTTTGTTTGTTTTGAATAATGTTGGATAGGTCGGATGGTTATGTTGATGAATGCAGTCATGCGTTGCATGCAACATTTTGTCACAGTTTTTTTTTTCTTTCGTTCTTTCATTCGTGATTATTATGCAAATATTAACACAAATGGGGGTGGGTGGGGGGATACATGTGTGTGTGTGTTTCAGAGTACACTCACACCCTCACCCACTCACCACTTTACCACTCTCGGTCCGTCATTCACGCATTCATTTCACTTCACTCACTTACACATGTTTCGGCCACATTGGAATTGCTTTTGGCCCAATTGCTGCTGCCATTACCCAACCAGAAAACAGAAACAAAAAAGATTACAATTAAACACACAATAAAAGTCGTCCACATAAAGTGCTCACGTACTTCGGCTGTGTGTGCCGGCTGTGCGTGTGTCCGAATGTGGGGTGTGCGTGCGCGTGTTGTATGATGGGTATGTGCATCTCTGCACAATGGACTTTAAAATTTAATTGTTATTGCTTTTTGCGCTCGCTCAGTGTGTTTTGTCGGCCTCGTCATAACCTACGCTTTAGTTTATGACCCGCCTGAACTTGTCACCTCTTCTTTGGCGACGTCAATGATGACGACAAATACTTCTTTCAGTATTTGACGCTTTTTTGAGGTGTAGCCATAATTGTCGGCCTTTTCAGTTATTCAGTCTTCGTTGGAGAGTTTAGAGCTGTTGTGAATTTTCGAAATCGCCATTAATTAAAAGAAAAAAAAACCAGGTCGAAAACAATAATGCAGAAAAGTCCAGTTTTAGCGGCGGATTCTATATGAAGAAATTTATAATATTTTTAATTTTATATTACAAAAATATAATAAGATAGTTAAGTTACGAGAAATTTATATTTATTTAAAAAAATGAAAATTTTTTTAAACAAGTAAGGAAAGGCTAAAATCGGGCGGGGCCGACTATATAATACCCTACACCACTCCCTGCGTATGTACCTCGCTTTGATTACTAAACCCAGTTATTTCATGGGAGCAATTTTATGTAGTTCATACAAATTATATAAATTATATTCATATAATTTAATATGCTATAAATTCATCTTCAGTCAAATTTAACCAATATGGTAAATAATATGGTAATTTATCCAATTGTCCTACATACAAATACAAATTATACAGTAATATACCAAAGTATGGACATATGGGCATCACCCAAACAATTCTCATTGCAATTCAATTCGGTAAAAAAGTGAAATCGGGAAGGATTTTTGCATCCTGTAAATGTATGTGTTTGACAAAAAATGTTAAATCGGAAAGGACATATGTATGGGGGTATATTGAAACCTGGAACGATGTGACCCGCTTTCACCATGTCTGTTTATTGGTGAAATATAATATGTAAAATTTGGCCAAAATCGGTTAAAAATTCGGGAGCAACATTTGTATGAGGTCCATATCTAAATCTGAACCTATCTTACCCACTTTCACCATAGATGTTTCTAGTTCGATTATAAGATGTTGTGCCAATTTTAAAGAAAAACGGGTACAATGTGTGGATTTTAGAGCGGAAAAAGTGAAATCGGGAGCGACATTTGTATGGGGGCTATATCTAAATCTGAACCGATCTTACCCAATTTTTGCATACGTATTTCTAGTTGGATTATAAGATGTTCTGCCAAATTTAAAGAAAATCGGGTTCAATATGTCGTTTCTAGAGCGGAAAATGTCAAATCGGGAGCGACATTTGTATGGGGCTATATATAAATCTGAACCGATCTTACCCAATTTTTGCATACGTGTTTCTAGTTGGATTATAAGATGTTCTGCCAAATTTAAAGAAAATCGGGTATAATATGTCGTTTCTAGAGCGGAAAATGTCAAATCGGGAGCGACATTTGTATGGGGGCTATATCTAAATCTGAACCGATCTTACCCAATTTTTGCATAAGTGTTTCTAGTTGGATTATAAGATGTTGTGCCAAATTTAAAGAAAATCTGGTACTATATGTGCTTTATAGGGCGGAAAAAGTCAAATCGGGAGCGACATTTGTATGGGGACTATATCTAAATCTGAACCGATTTCCTCCAAATTCAATACCGATGGTCATTGGCCAGAAAAAATAACTTCTGCCATGTTTCATGCCAATCGGACAACAATTGCGACCTGTAGAGTGTTAAATCGACTCAGCTGGTGATTCTAAGCCGATCGGTATACTTAAAGGTGGGTCTAGCTCGATTATTTCTTGGTGTTACAAACATTTGGGGCGAAACTAACTTATAATACCCTAGCCCACGAAGTGGTGTAGTGTATAAAAATTGAAGATACGCTTTTTTGATTATTTAAACAAATTGAAGTAAATTAGGAAAATATTTAAAAAATATATTTTTTAAAGATTTGATAATCTATATATATATATAAAAGAGTTGCGTTACTGACATATCATTGATTTACGAAATTCGTACTTTTAGGGTTTGAAATGGTACAAAAAGGGATAAACAGCGAACCTTCGTCCTGAATAAACGGAAGTAGTTAGAAACATGAAATTTGATGCGTGCCTTGTACTAACCATACAGACGAGCTACAAAAAGCGATTTTTCGAAATTTGATAAAAATGGTACCAACTAAAGTATTACAGCTAGAATCGTGAAATTTTGTATGTTACATACATACCGTATGTAAATTCCTCTAACCATGTAGAAGTGCAGTAAAATTGGATTTTTCAAAATTTGTACTTCTAAGGGGCTCGTTGTTGTATTTCTTTTTACAAGGAAATACAACATAGATCCATTCAGGAAACCAGTACTGGATGGTACTGAACTTCCACTCTCACAGGAGGCTAAATATCTTGGAGTGATTCTAGATCGCAAGCTGAATTGGATCAGGAACACTGAGGAAAGATATAAAAAAGGCCTCAATGCCCTCTACATGTGCAGGAACTCCATAGGTAAGAGCTGGGGTCTGAAACCGAAGGTTGTAGATTGGATCTACCGGTCGGTAGTCAGGCCCATTACTACCTATGGTTGTTTAGTCTGGTGGAGTGCCATGAGAAACGGGAGATTATTAGCAAAATTAACTAAGACACAGAGACTAGCTAGCCTGAGTATCACAGGAGCCCTCAAAAGCACGCCGCAGTCAGCATTGGATGTAATATTACACCAGCTACCTCTAGATCATTTCACAGAGATGGCTGCTGCATAAAGCGCCTTAAGGCTCAAGGAATCAGGCTACTGGAAGAGTAGGCCATACGGCCATGTTTTTCAAAGAAATGTGGAGAATTCTCTACCAGAACCAATCTTCAATGAAGATACCGATTATTTGGTACCGGTTCTGGACTTCTCAACAGTACCACAGATGATTATACCGAAAAGAGCAGATTGGGACGATGGCGAGCCCTTTACAGGCTTGGCTGTCTACACTGATGGCTCTAAGATGGATATAGGCACAGGTGCGGGCTTCTACATTGAATCACTACAGATACGTAAATCTTTCAGACTCAACGATAACTGTAGCGTTTATCAAGCTGAAATCCTTGCAATCAAAAAAGCAGCAGAATTTCTAGCGGAAATAGAAATAGACAGATTTAAATTTTTACATAGATATTCAGGCAGCCATTAAATCAATCATGTCGCATAACGTCAAATCAAAGCTTTTTCTGAGTTGCAAGCGCTCGCTGGATGACCTCAGAAGCCATGTGGTCCGTCTCTGCTGGGTTCCAGGACATAGCAATATCAGTGGGAACGAAACAGCAGACGAACTGGCCAGAAATGGTTCATTCATGGAAATCTCGCAAGCCGAATACTCAGTAAAACCACCAATAGACGCTTTATATAGAATGATTGAGTCACGTAGGTGGGCCGAAGGCAGACAAACAGAAAACTAGAACTTTGTTAAAGTTAGGCAAGGTAGAGTTGCGTAAGCTCATAGGAATCTACACAGGGCACTGTAACGTTAGAAGCAGGCTCAGCAGGTGGCACACAGATACTGTAGATTTTTGCCGACTGTGTGAGGACGAAGATGAGATTGAAACGATCGAGCACATTTTAGGTATGTGTCCCTCTCTCTGTGTACGTAGGAAAAAACACCTAGGAGATTATACAATTAGGAATATTGATGAAATCGCAACCCGCACCATCCATGACCTGCTGAGATTCTCGAAGGGCCTGGACTGGATTATGGACAGTTTCTGATTTCTGAATCACACTGATGATAACATTGAATCCGGCACCTATCAGTAAGAATGGGAACCATAAGGTACGCTAATGTCAAGCTACTCAGAGGTTTTCTCGCATTACTCATAGGCCACAACACTTACAAGGAAGAAAGAGTATTAACCGACAACTACAAAGTCACATTAAACTCGACTTCCTAACCAATTCCACTCACCTGGCACCCCCCCGCCCCCCTTTCCATCACAATCCATATTCCCGCTTTTCCCCTATTCCTCACCTCCTGCCCATCCATATATATATTTTTTCAGATATAAGGATATGTAAAGAGTGATTTTTTTGAGGTTAGGATTTTCATGCATTAGTATTTGACAGATCACGTGGGATTTCAGACATGGTGTCAAAGAGAAAGATACTCAGTATGCTTTGACATTTCATCATGAATAGACTTACTAACGAGCAACGCTTGCAAATCATTGAATTTTATTACCAAAATCAGTGTTCGGTTCGAAATGTGTTTCGCGCTTTACATCCGATTTATGGTCTACATAATCGACCATGTGAGCAAACAATTAATGCGATTGTGACCAAGTTTCGCACTCAGTTTACTTTATTGGACATTAAACCAACCACACGAATGCGTACAGTGCGTACAGAAGAGAATATTGCGTCTGTTTCTGAGAGTGTTGCTGAAGACCGTGAAATGTCGATTCGTCGCCGTTCGCAGCAATTGGGTTTGTGTTATTCGACCACATGGAAGATTTTACGCAAAGATCTTGGTGTAAAACCGTATAAAATACAGCTCGTGCAAGAACTGAAGCCAAACGATCTGCCACAACGTCGAATTTTCAGTGAATGGGCCCTAGAAAAGTTGGCAGAAAATTCGCTTTTTTATCGACAAATTTTGTTCAGCGATGAGGCTCATTTCTGGTTGAATGGCTACCTAAATAAACAAAATTGCCGCATTTGGAGTGAAGAGCAACCAGAAGCCGTTCAAGAACTGCCCATGCATCCCGAAAAATGCACTGTTTGGTGTGGTTTGTACGCTGGTGGAATCATTCGACCGTATTTTTTCAAAGATGCTGTTGGACGCAACGTTACGGTGAATGGCGATCGCTATCGTTCGATGCTAACAAACTTTTTGTTGCCAAAAATGGAAGAACTGAACTTGGTTGACATGTGGTTTCAACAAGATGGCGCTACATGCCACACAGCTCGCGATTCTATGGCCATTTTGAGGGAAAACTTCGGAGAACAATTCATCTCAAGAAATGGACCGGTAAGTTGGCCACCAAGATCATGCGATTTGACGCCTTTAGACTATTTTTTGTGGGGCTACGTCAAGTCTAAAGTCTACAGAAATAAGCCAGCAACTATTCCAGCTTTGGAAGACAACATTTCCGAAGAAATTCGGGCTATTCCGGCCGAAATGCTCGAAAAAGTTGCCCAAAATTGGACTTTCCGAATGGACCACCTAAGACGCAGCCGCGGTCAACATTTAAATGAAATTATCTTCAAAAAGTAAATGTCATGGACCAATCTAACGTTTCAAATAAAGAACCGATGAGATTTTGCAAATTTTATGCGTTTTTTTTAAAAAAAAAGTTATCAAGCTCTTAAAAAATCACCCTTTACAATGGATCCAATAGGGTCTCCGAGTGCACGGATTGCGTAAGCTTTCTGGTCCTTTAAACCTAACCTAACCTAAGGGGCGCGTGGTACAAAAAGGGATAAAAATGGTACCAACTAAAGCATTAAAGCTCGAATAGTGAAATTTGGTATGCAAATTCCTCTGACCACCTAGAAGAGTAGTAAAATTAGATTTTTCGAAATTTGTACTTTTAAAGGGTAAATTTTAAATAGATCCTAATGCGGAGCAAATGCAGATAGATGCATGGTATTTTAAGTATTTTTAACAGATATTATCTTCTTTAATTTGACACGAATACAGTTATCATAGGGTGAGAAAAAGTATATAAAATATTTTTTGAAAAATTTTATTCTTTGGAACTTTGTAGTCCTGTGGAGGGGCAACAAGATGAGGAAATGAATAACTAAGTAGTAAGTAAGCATCAGTCGGCATCAGATACCATATACATGCAAGTTATAAGGACTTAAATTTGACTTCGGGCCGGATAATTTATGTGAAAGGTAAAAAAAGCTGTAAAAACATGATCAAATATCAAGTAATGGTGGATTCCACGCTCCGGTATGGAAGTTATAAAGAATTTAAATTTAGCTAGGACAGCGACAATTGTGTGAGATTGGGTACTAAAGGGTGTTTTTTATTGGGGTATAGAACTTTAAGTTGGCATCACTTTTTTAACTGGCGGCCATTTTGTCAGCTGTCAAGTGATTAATATTTAGTTTGGTTTGCCATTTCATCATGAACAGGTTGACAAAAGAACAACGCTTGCAAATCGTGCAAATTTATTTCGAAAGTAATGGTTCAGTTCGCGAAGTTCACCATTTTATGGTCGACATAATCGTCCATCAGAGCAATTAATTCGGTTAACCATGGATCGTTTTCGCACTACGTTTACTCTATGTGATAATACGCATCCGCAGAGACGTCGAACAGTGCGCACCGAAGAAACAATTACCGCTGTAGAGCAAAGTGTTTAAGAGGACCCTAATGAATCGATTCGCCACCGTGCACAGCAATTGGAGCTCCACAGCAATTGGAGAAAGTGGTTGAAAATTGGACCCGTAGAATTGGCTATATTCGAGCCAGCCGCGGCGGCCACATGCCCGAAATCATATTTAAACATTAATGGCATAAAATTATAAAAAATTTTCAAAAAATAAAAAATTTTCAAATATCAAATTGCAACTAATTTTGATTATATAGAAGTTATATCGGTTTTATTTTAACCAAGGCTTATTCCAATTTGTGTGAGAGGTACCAGAAGGGGTGTGGCAATATCGCCCATATTTCAAGTGTATCAAACGTCCGTAAAAGCATTGTCAAAGTTCAAATTTCAGAGCATTCCGACCAGCCCTATATAAGTTATAAAAACTTTACTTTTAGGTAGGTTGGGGTGATTTGTGTGGAAGAAGGGGCGTGGCAAAACCCGCCATATCTTGCACGCTTAAAGTTCCTATAAAAACTTTAACATATCCCAAAATATAGCTGATTCCGAATATCCATTTGGAAGCTACATTGGTTTTTATTTAACATAGGAATGTGGACTTTCTGTGTGGGTGGTACTTAAAATAAGTTTGGGAAAAATAGTACCATTCATAGGCTGTTATGTGTTATTTTGGTATTTAAAGAAAACTGCCATATACATGATCGGATGTTTATTTCATAATAAAGAGGAAGGTATGCCTTTAATAATGAAAAACAACTCCGCCGGACCATAAACCGCACCAAACAGTTACTGGGTAGAAAATGATAAAAATGATACATATGAAAGGAGTTCAGCTAAAATAGTGCAATTCGACCAGCATATTCCTTTGACTGTGTATGAGTGCTATCTAATAGGAGGTTTCCAACTTACTATTTTAGATTTATCTATAACCACCAAAATTCAAAATTCAATAAATACTATCCAAAAACATAGATATATAAAACTTTTTCAATTGTAATTCAAAAGACATCACTTGAAATTCAAAAAACACCAGTTGAAATTCAAAAATTCCATTTGCAATTCAAAAAATATCACTTGCAATTAAAAAATTCCATTTGAAATTCAAAAAATGTCATTTGAAATTCAAAACTCTTCATTTGTAATTCAAAACTCACTATTGCAATTCAAAACTCGTTATAAGTAATTCAAAAGACACCATTTGAAATTCAAAAGTTTTCATTTGAATTTCCAAAATTTTTCCATTTGTAATTCAAAAATTATTCCATTTGCAATTCAAACAAGTAAGAAGGCGTTAAATTCGGCCGGGCCGAATCTTATATACCCTCCACCACGGAGTGCATTCCATAGTATTACCAGCAGATTAAAGGAAGTCGACTTTACATAGAAGCACAGTACCATATTACGAAAATTGTGATATTTTTATGAACATTACTATATTTGTTTACTATTTCAAACTATAATGTATACTTATGCGCACTGTTTATTATCGATATAAATAAAATGCTGTAATTGTGAAAGTGAACATGCCTAAATATTAGGCGATTGTCAGTCGCCATTAGAAAGAAGCATTTCCAGATACAGACAAAGTGATACAGACAAATTCGCCCCATTTTCCGCTAAAATGTACAAATTTCGAAAAAACCTTCAGTCTTCATAGTCAGAATGTATACACCGAATTTCATGATTTCAACTTCGGCGGTTTGGTAGGTTCCATTTTTATCCCTCTTTTTAATTATATCCTTTAAAAGTACGAATTTCGAAAAATCCCTCTATTTTACGTGTCTATTAGAGTGTCAATTAGAGGGATGTACACACCGAATTTCATGATTCTGGCTGTTGTCGTATCATTGGTACCATATTTTATCCCTTTTTGTCCCATTTCGCCCGCTAAAACTTTTATTTTCTTTGTGGTGCTTCCCAGCTACAAGAGGAATGTCCGCAACAAATTTTAACTGTATGAAAATAAGAAATTTAAATAATAAGCCAAGGCTACCAATATTTTCATACTATGTATATATAATGGAAATAATACTTCAATACATAAAGTAAATATAAGGGAGCAATCATAAATACCCTAAATATTGGTGGATAGAGAGTGTATTTTCAGCAACCGTCGTTTGGTTTGTTGTATTTCCATCCTATTTTAATTTCAAAAGTATAAATTTTGAAAATACCTTATCTCTCACGTACGCAGTACAAGACAACTTCAAGATTCTACCATTTTTTGTCGTAAAAGCAACAAAATAGAGTACGAATTTGGAAAGGAATGTCTACGGCCATTTTGTTGGTACCATTTTTATCCCCTTTTCCAATTTTGCCCCCTCAAGAGTACGACTATCTAAAATCTCTTTATTTTATGTATCTACACAATTAGAGGGATGTACACACCGAAGTTCATCATTCTAGCTGTATTCACTTAGTTGGTACTATTTTTATCCCCTTTTTCCATTTGAACCCCAAAAAGTACGAACTTTGGAAAGTTCTTTTATTTTACGTGTCTACGCAATCAGAGGAATGTATACATCGAATTTCATTATTCTAGGTGCAGCCGTTAAGTGGTACTATTTTTATCCCTCTATCCCCATTTAACCCTTTAAAAGTACGAATTTAGAAAAAATACTCTTATTTTATGTATCTACTCTATTAGAGGAATGTACACGCCAAATTTCGTGTTTCTATCTGTTGTCGTTTGATAGGTACCATTTTTATCCCTTTTTGTCCCATTTCGCCCCCTACAAATAAAAATCACTCTATGGAGCCCTTTTATGTTATAAAGGGAATGCGAATTGCAAATATCAAGTAAATACAAGCTATTATGTTCAAAAAACATGCTGAAATACTCTAAATATTATGGGTATTTTCAGTCCTTGTGAGGGAAAATTTTTTCCCTACCGATCTACAATCATAAGGCATATTTAGGCAAAATTTGAACACTAGCTCATTTCGTTCGGCCGCTATCGTGCTTTCAACAGACAGACGGACATGGCTACATCGTCTTAGAATTTTACCACGACCCAGAATATATATACTTTATGGGGTCTCCGATAAATATTTCAAGGTGTTACAAACGGAATGACAAAGTGAATATACCCCCATCCTGGAGGTGGAGGGTATAAAAAAAGTTATAACCAATTGTATATTAACATATTTTGCGTAGCCATATCCAAATTTTGTACAAATATGAATTAAAAATGGGATTTGCATAAAAATCCGCTGTCTACTAATAACAAATAACTGACTTTTCTGCGTACGAAGTAGCGGACACTGCTAGTTATACACTCCACGAGAGTATTATGTCTTTGTGCATTTGTTTGTAACACCCAATAGGAACCGAGATAGACCCATTGTTAATTATACCGATCGTCTTAGAATCACTTTCTGAGTCGATTTAGCAATGTCCGTCTGTCTGTCTGTCCGTCCGTCCGTCCATCTATTCTTGTAATCACGATACAGGTCGCAATTGTAGACAGAACCAAATGAAACTTTGCCCAACGACGTTTTTCGGGATAAGGACGAACGCTATTTAATTTGAAGAAAATCGGTTCAGATTTAGATAGAGCCCCCATACGAATTTCACTCCCGATTTGACTCTTTTCACTCTAGATACCACATATTACAACAGATTTTCTTTAAAATTGGCAAAACATCTTATATTGTAACGAGAAACACCTGTGGTAAAAATGTTTTAGATCGGTTCAGATTTATATATAGCTCCCATACAAATTTCTCTCCCGATTTGACTTTTCCGCTCTAGAGACCACATAATGTATCAGATTGTCTTCAGATTTGGTAAAACATCTTATATTTCCACTAGAAACACCCATGATGAATATCGGTCAGATCGGTTCAGATTTATATATAGCTCCCATACAAATTTCGCTCCCGATTTGACTTTTTCCGCTCTAGAAACCACATATTGTATCAGATTGTCTTCAGATTTGGTAAAACATCTTATACTCCCACTAGAAACTCCCATGGTGAATATCGGTCAGATCGGTTCAGATTTATATATAGCTCCCATACAAATTTCGCTCCCGATTTGACTTTTTCTGCTCTAGAAACCACATATTGTATCAGATTGTCTTCAGGTTTGGCAAAACATCTTATATTTAAACTAAGAACATCTATGGTGAAAATAGGTCAAATCGGTTCAGATTTAGATATAGCCCCCATACAAATGTCGTTCCCGATTTGACATTTTCCTCTGTAGAAACCACATATTGTACTCGATTTTCGCTCCCGATTTGACTTTTGCCGCTTTAAAAGCCACATATTGTGCTCGATTTTCTTTAAATTTCGCACAACATCTTATAATCTAACTAAACAAAACTATGGTGAAAGTGGGTAAGATCGGTTCAGATTTAAATATAGCCCAATTTCAAATGTTGCTCCCATAAGTTTAACCGATTTTGGCCAAACTATACATTTTATATTTCACCTATTTCGTTCCAGGTTTCAATATATCCTCATACAAATGTCCTTTCCGATATAAAATTTTTTGTCAAACACATACATTTACAGGATACAAAAAACCTTCCCGTTTTCACTTTTTCACCGAATTGAATTGTATTTGGATTGAATGTGGAGTGCATCATTTTAAGGAAATGTTTGTCCTTGATGTGAGAAATTATTGCCTTAGCGCACTATGCAGTTCAATTTTCCTCAGTTTTAGTACATTTTATTTAATCAGTGGCATACTTTTTTCTGAGTGTATGAATAAAAACATAACTTTTCAGGAGAGCGAAAAAACTGATTTTCTCCTTAATTTTAAGATTAATTATTAAAAATTCTTCTACAGTTTCATCTAAAAAGCATCACTAATTGCTACGATTAAAAAGTTTTCGAATTTTCCTATTATTCGCGGTTTTATGGTTCATAGCCACTTTTAATAAGATTTATTGTAAACTCTATAACGTTTTTCATGAAATCTTGGCAATGTTGTATAGAAAACGGATTTTCTGTGATGCACGCATCGAAATTAAAGATCCCAGCTTTATCCATCAGATTGGTACCACTTTTATCCCTTTTTCCAAATTTTTTACAAAAAGTGTATATTGCGGTAGGGCACGGTGAACAAAAAATACAAATTGGATATTTTTTGGAAAATTTTAATTTTCGCGGAAAATACGGCTAATATGATTTTCATTCATGACATTTTTGTTTTTAGATTTTCTCACGATCTAGTCAACAGATCCGGCTGAATTTTTGTTTGTTTATTAAGAACCAATATCGCTTACAACGTATAAGTAGTCAATCTCGAAAATCGCTGCAATTGTTGGAAAATCCAAAATTCGCGGTTGCAATTGCTTATATTTTAACTTTCTTCATCCAGGATTCTTAAACTTTTCTGACACAAATATTCCCCATGAAGCAATCACATGCCAAAGAAATATTTTGGTATTCTCAATATAATAAAAAGTTACGCGGATTTACTAAAGATATCATTTCACAATTTTTGACTTCACAGCCACCATTTACCCTATTTTACACTAATAACTTGGGAATCAAAATGCTATTTACGGCGAAATGGTGCAATTTGATAGTACGATATACCCCAAATCTATAAAAATGCTGAAAAATGTTTTAAGCAAAATTGTTGTAGCGAATTACAAGCTTCGGTTTTATGTTGCTCCATTGTTGAACTATTTTATTTCTATTATTTTTGTGTTCATATCCACTTATGCAGTCACAAACTAACGTGTGAGTTGATATCCAAATCAGAAAATTAAAAAATGGCTTTAGAAAAAAATCTTTTCCAAATTTATATGACAGATGACATCCAAATCTGAGAATAGTTTGGCATCAAAAACTCATTTTCGAGAAAATGGTTCACAGCCACTTTTGAATATAAGCCCTCGATATGCTTAATTGGAATCGTCTGTGCAGAATTCAATCAACAATGTCGAGATTTGGGCGCATCAAAATTGGGAGTTTTTGCAGCTAATAATACATTATAAAGTCCCGGTTAAACATTTTGGTTTTCTTTTTCTACAGTTAAATTGTTCTCAGATACATGTGTGAGTATGGCAACACCATCGATAACAATCAACCGAAATGAGATTCAAATGGCAATGCTGTGTTACATCAGCTGTTCATTTTATTGTTATTTGTGTCGAAGTGAAAAAAATTGAAAGTACATGGAAAATGATCAAAAAAAACGATGAAAACATGTTTCGCAGGTGGTGAAACGCCTACTTCCTAGGCTAATAAGGAGCACAAGTGTCAGGAAATATATAGTCCGAAACAGCAACTAACAGCAAAAAATGTAAGCTCAATACAAATTGATGAAAAACATTTTTAATTACAGCAACAGCAAAATACCAGCAACTGCTCAAGTTTTACGATTCGATAAACGACTAGCCGGCGGACGAGTGCCGGTTAGCGTTCTCTCTAAATTGGTATTGAGAAAATGGAATTTGGTAACCGGACTATGAATTAGTACCGGCCAAATACCAATCATAAAAATTGGTGTGTCCATTCCACTGGCTGCCTAGGAAAACAAAGTATGTTTCCTATTTCGTTCCTTTAGGGTCCCACTATATTGTAATATGTAATATACAATTATCGTAATTTGTATAGAAAATAACATAATTTTCCTAATATGTTACTTCAATTCTATGTAATGTTGATAGCCTCTAATCTGCCGTTAATACTGTGTAGTTTATTCGGTTGCTTACTGCAAGTGCACTGATAAAGATAATGCAAATTAAATGAATTGCACAATTTTCAGAAAATGGAATTTATCTATTTCATTTGAAGCATTCTGCACGATAAGCGCGCTATCATAGGCGTTACAGGTTTCTCTTCTCTTTATTTCGGATAAAATAAAAAAGTTGGACACAAAAATTTTGTTCTTGTTTAGTTTTCGCAAATGCATTATTAAAATACACACGTAATATTGTCCAAAATATACAGCTACACTATGCCACAAAGGTCTACAAACTACGTTCAATATTATTCTTTATTTATTTTTATTTTGTGGAGACCGGAGTTTACACTCTAACGTCGATTTAACTTACATACAAACAACGAAACCTCCCTAACCACATAAAAAAACTGTGAGCCTTTGTCATGTCTGAACATCACAGCAGCTATTCTTATTTTATTCATAATTTACTATCGTTTGTAGACTTTTGTGGCATAGTGTATCTAGTGTTATCGCCAGTAATGTCAATTCATAACACCAAAACTCGCCTCTCTCGCCATACATTTATGCCAACCTAATTAGCAGTTTTGAAGATAAATTACAACAGTTTTTTATCATTCAAAAACACCGAGCAGGGGTTCAAAAATTAACATAATCAAACAATCTAACCTCTTCCCCACATCACCGAAAAACAAACATAGATTATTATACACTCCTCGAGAATATTATGTTTTTATGCATTTGTTTGTAACACCCAAAAGGAAACGAGATAGACCCATTGTTAATTATACCGATCGGCTTAGAATCGCTTTTTGAGTCGATTTAGCAATGTCCGTCCGTCTGTCAATCTATTCTCGTAATCACGATACAGGTCGCAATTGTAGACAGAACCAAATGAAACTTTGCACAACGAAGTTTTTCGGTACAACAACGAACGCTATTTAATTTGAAGAAAATCAGTTCAGATTTAGATTAGCCCCCATACGAATTTCACTCCCGATTTGACTCTTTTCACTCTAGATACCACATATTACAACAGATTTTCTTTAAAATTGGCAAAACATCTTATATTTCAACTAGAAACAACCATGGTAAATATAGGTCAGATCGGTTCAGATTTATGTATAGCTCCCATACAAATTTCGCACCCGATTTGACTTTTTCCGCTCTGGAAACCACATATTGTATCAGATTCTCTTCAGATTTGGCAAAACATCTTATATTTAAACTAGGAACACCTATGGTGAAAATAGGTCAGATCGGTTCAGATTTATATATAGCTCCCATACAAATTTCGCTCCTGATTTGACATTTTCCGCTCTAGAAACCATATATTGTATCACATTGTCTGCAGATTTGGCAAAACATCTTATATTTAAACTAGAAACAACCATGGTGAAAATAGGTCAGATCGGTTCAGATTTATATATAGCTCCCATACAAATTTCGCTCCTGATTTGACATTTTCCGCTCTAGAAACCATATATTGTATCACATTGTCTTCAGATTTGGCAAAACATCTTATATTTAAACTAGAAACAACCATGGTGAAAATAGGTCAGATCGGTTCAGATTTATATATAGCTCCCATACAAATTTCACTCCTGATTTGACGCTTTTCACTCTAGATACCACATATTACAACAGATTTTCTTTAATTGGCAAAACATCTTATATTTCAACTAGAAACACCTGTGGTAAAATGTGTTACATCGGTTTTATATATAGCTCCCATACAAATTTCGCTCCCTATTTGACTTTTTCCGCTCTACCACATATTGTATCAGTTTGTCTTCAGATTTGGCGAAACATCTTATATTTAAACTAGGAACACCTATTGTGAAAATAATTCAGATCAGTTCAGTTATATATGTAGCTCCCATTAAAATTTCGCTCCCGATTTGACTTTTTCAGCTCTAGAAGCCACATATATTAACAGATCATCATCAAATTAGGCGAAATATCTTATATATGTTCTATAAACAGCCATGGCGCAAATGGCAAATTTCACTCCCGATTTCACTTTTCCACTCTATAAACCACATATTTTATCAGATCTTCTTCAAATCTTTCAAAATATCTCATATTTCAACTGGAAACACCCATGGTGAAAATGGGTCATCGGTTCAGATTTACATATAGCTCCCATACAAATTTCGCCCCAAAAATTTTCCAAACAAATTTCGGATAGACTTTTTCACAAAATGAGCTTAACACGTTATATTTGAACTGAATGAACTTATTGTGAAAGTTAGTCACTATGTTTGGAGCTAGCACCGATATAAATATTTCCGATTTGACAAATTGGACCAGGTAATATTAGCCTATGATTAGGAAACATAAAAAAAATCTTGCCGTTTTCACTTTTTTACCGAGTTGAATTGTATTCGGATAGAAAGTGGAGTATATCATATAGTCGGCCCCGCCCGACTTTAGCCTTTCCTTGCTTGTTTTGTTTATAAAACTTCAAGCACTTTGCTAAAAATTCGTCAGAAAATATTTTTGTAATTTCTTCCACAAAAAAGTTACGATTTTACCTTATGATTTCCGATCCACCCTATAATTTCATATTTTTGAAAATCGGGAAAATGCCGAATTCAAAAATACGCAAGGAAATTTTCTGTTCCGTTTCACATGGAATTAGAATTTTGAGCTCGCCGTTGGTGTTAAAGTTTCTAATGAAGTGAGGATCAATGATTCCATCGACCCATAACCCACACCAAATAGGGAGTTTGTTATAATAGTGTCATAATTTTGAAGAAGGTTTGAAGTTTTTATCTATCTAACCTTAAAATCGATATCGATGTTTATTTAGCACAAACTGTCGCCTACCCCTGTACCTTTTAGCAAGTCAAAGCTGGGCCAATTATATTATACGTTATGTTACCTTTCCGAATAATATAGAAATGTTATATTATTCAAGTATTCCGGCAATTCGTATTCATTTAATTGATTTACGTTCCCTTTAATTTATGCTTTAAATCCATTTAATTTATCTATTTTTGTTTTTATTTTTCCATTATTTATACGTTTTCGTTCTATTACCAAGTTTGTCAGTGTCAACCGCATTTTTACAACGGTGACAATTTCGGTCGTTTTTTGGTTTAATTTTTGTTCTTTTTGCAAATTTAATTAAATTTTGTTGGTTTGAAATTAATTGTTTTATACCGGCCTGGTGTTGAAGTGTTTTTGCACTGCGACCGAAATAATTTTATTTATTTATGCTAATATGTGTGTGAGTATGTGTACGTGTGTATCTATATTGCTTTATTTTACATTCCACTTGAAATGTGATGCTTCGTACATACTCGTATGCAGATGACATTGGGTTATTGTAATTTAAATGAAATTTTGTATCTTTGTTAGTGTTAAATCTATGGCACTGCAGCAGAAGAATTGATCAACTTCATATTTTCAGTAATTTTTAAATCCTGAGGCACATGGCATATTGGTTTTTTGCTGGCAAAAAGGCATTTTCCGACAATTGATTTACAAAAATCAAATGATGCAGTTCTATAGAAAAGTGTTTCACCATAACTAGTTTAAAAAGTAATATTTTGTCTTAGAAAAAATGCAGTGAAGTCGCCTAATTATTGTAACACGAAAACTGATGACAATTTTCATGCAACTCAGAAGTTTTTGCATGTACGATATTTTCACTACTAACACTCTAATGTAACTTTAAATTCTAAAAGTATTTTTTTTATACCCTCCACCTCCAGGATGGGGTATACTAACTTTGTCATTCCGTTTGTAACACCTTGAATTATCGACCTGAGACCCTATAAAGTATATATATTCTTGATCGTCATAAAATTCTAAGACGATCTAGCCATGTCCGTCCGTCCGTCCGTCCGCCAGTCTGTTGAAAGCACGCTAGCATCTAAACGAAAGGAGCTAGAACGTTCAAATTTTCCATAAATGTGTCTTATAGTCGTAGATTGGTTGGGATTAAAATGAGGCGAAATCGGCCCAAAGGGAAAAATTTTTCCCTCACAAGGATTAAAAATACCCATAATAATCCCTGATATTTTAGCCTATTTAAGCATGTTTTTTGAATATGTCTGTTTATATTTGCTTGATATTTGGTATGCGCATTCCCCTTATAGCAAAAGCGTGCACCATAAAGTGATTCTTATAAAAATGGTACATATTAAACGACAACAGCTAGAAACACGAAATTCGGTGTGTAAATACCTCTAATTGAGTAGATATATTTACAATATAAAAGTATTTTTTTTAAATTCGTACTTTTAAGGGGTAAAATAGGAATAGAGGGATAACAATGGTACCAACCAAACGACTGTACCTAGAATAATGAAATTCGGTGCATACATTCCTCTGATTGCATAGAAACGTAAAATACGCGGATTTTTTAAAATTCGTACTTTTTGGGGTTAAAATGAAAAAAAGGGGATAAAAATAGTACCAATCTAATGACCGCAGCTAGAGTCATGAAATTCGGAGTATACATTCCTCTGAGTGTGTAGACACGGAAAATAAACTGATTTTTCGAAATTCGTACTTTTTGGGGTTAAAATGAAAAAAGGGGATAAAAATAGTACCAATCAAATGACCGCAGCTAGAGTCATGAAATTCGGAGTATACATTCCTCTGACTGCGTAGACACGGAAAATAGACGAATTTTTCTAAATTAGTACTTTCAAGGGATACAATGGTACAGAGGGATAAAAATAGTACCAACTAAACGACTACAGCTAGAATGATAAAATTCTAATTGCGTAGAAACGTCAAGGGGGTAAAAATGGTACCAACCAAATGGGCGCAGCTGGAATCATGGAAATCGGTGTATACATTCCTCTGACTGCATAGACACGCAAAATAAAAAGTTTTTTTTTCAAATTCGTACTTTTTCTTTTACGGCAAAAATTGGTTGAATCACTATGTACGTCTGATAATGAATTTTCAAAATTTGTACTTTTGAAATTAAAATAGAATGGAAATACAACCAACTGTAGCACCCACTATCTACCAATATTTATGGCTTTGAAAATATTTTTGAAAATATAAATATAAGAATATTTATTTTTTGAGTTGACGTATTGATAGCATTACCTTATAAGCGTGGTTTGAAATAATTAAAATATTATATTTATTTATAAAATTAATTTTTCAATATTTGTATTTGTTTTGGTTTGGCTATATTAAAAAAAAATATATTTTCCTGTAATAAAGAGTGATTTTTTTGAGGTTAGGATTTTCATGCATTAGTATTTGACAGATCACGTGGGATTTCAGACATGGTGTCAAAGAGAAAGATGCTCAGTATGCTTTGACATTTCATCATGAATCGTCTTACAAACGAACAACGCTTGCAAATTATTGAATTTTATTATCAAAATGCGTGCTCTGTTAAGAAAGTTCATTGCGCGCTTCCATTTTATGGTCAGTTTAATCGACCCACTGAAGCGGCTATTCGGGCTATTGTGACTAAATTTCGCACCAAATTTACATTGTTGGACATTAAACCACCAACACGCTTACGTAGAGTGCGAACTGAAGAAAATATCGCAGCTGCATCGGCCAGTGTTAATGATGACCACCAATTTTCGATTCGTCGCCGTTCGCACCAATTGGGTCTCTGTTACTCAAAAACGTGGAAATGCCAAAATTGGACTAAGCGGATGGACCACCTAAGACGCAGCCGCGGTCAACATTTAAATGAAATTATCTTCAAAAAGTAAATGTCATGGACCAATCTAACGTTTCAAATAAAGAACCGATGAGATTTTGCAAATTTTATGCGTTTTTTAAAAAAAAAAAGTTATCAAGCTCTTAAAAAATCACATTATATTACTGCACTTCTACGAAAACTGACAACCTCTGTGGAATGCAATCCATGGTGGAGGGTATATAAAGTTCGGCCCGGCTGAACTTAACGCCGTTTTACTTGTAATTTTTAAAGTTATGAGCGAATTAAAATTGCTTTTGAGAAAAAAGTTGTCTCCGTCGACCTCCGTCTTCTTACTGCTACAGAATGAAGCGGGAGTATTCATTAAATGTATGCAAAAAAAAATCAACTTTTAATAATCGCTGAACAAACATGGCAGAAAATTTTAAGACATTCAGACCGATATAAAAATTTTGTGTGAAAAATTCGTTTTAAGTTAAACCTGCGGTATATGGCATGGTCGATTTTGATGAAACTTCAAGGTTTTCTTAATTGGTTTCAGAAAATGTTCTGTGCTAAGTTTCATCATAGGTCCGAAGAGCCATTTTTTGCCGGTTTATGTGAAATGCTTCTGTGTTCCAGGCATTGGTGGTATCAAAAATTTGGATGTATTTTTAGACAAATCTAGCATCTCAAACCGAAACTCAACCATTTGGTTTCATCTAAACTCATAAAAAATTTAACCCTATAATGAGTTAAAATTAACTAAAATTTAGGAAAAGCAATATTTCCTCATATCAAGTTCAAACTTTTCCTTGAAAATAGTACATGCTTTGAACTAGATTCTAGTTCAATTTTTCTCAAACCAAGTAAATATTTATTCAAACTGAGAAAAATTCCAGTAAGTTTTTCCTCAAACAAAGAACATTATTACTAATTCTAAGTAAAATTTTGCTAAAATTTTCCTAAATCTAAGTAAATTTTTCCTAAAACCAAGAAAAATTTATCTAAATTTAAGTAATATTTGCCTAAAACTAAGTAAATGTTTACTCAAAGCAAGTAAATTTTTACTAAATCTTAGTAAAATTTTGCTGAAAATTTCCTAAAACTAAGTAAATGTTTACTCAAATCAAGTAAATATTTACTCAAACTGAGGACAATTTTGTTGATTTTTTTCCTTAAAACAAGTATTCTTTTACTTAAACAGTGGAAAAGTTTACTTAATACAAAGAAAAAAGTGAACTTAAATAAGTACAATTTAACTAAAAAATCATACAAATGGTTTTGCTTCAGAGTATGCAAAACTGATTCAAAAAATGACAACATGAAGTATTTCTCAAAAGATTCATGATACGTCTGCCATAAGGAGTTGAGCTATTACTCCATGATTGTTGCGAAGGCAAGATAGGCGCCTTCGCTGTGGTTGTTTAGAATAATTCATAAAGTTTTTAAGAAATAAGTCTCTGCAAACAAACGAGAATTGCTTCTTAGATTAATATTCAAGAATTAATACTTAAATGTATGAAGAACTTGGCATAAATTTCAGTAAACATTTTAACTTCATTTTAGAAAAAAAAAACTAATTTTTAAGTTAAAATTTCCTAAATGGATTTTTTTTCATACAAAAAATTTCAGATTTTTTTCTCACTTAAAACCTTGAAAATATTCTTCAACATAAGTTTGAATTTACTCAATTGTAAGAATTTTTTATTAGATCCAAAGAAATGTTTTTAAGTAAATCTACTACCCTTTTTCTAGTAAATGAACTATTTACTATGGCTTTGAAAGAAGGAAACTTTACACATACTTAGCTAATTTTCCAACTTTTTAGGACATTTTTACTGGAGCGTTTGGAAACCGCACATATTTTATTGCCAGGATCTTCGAGAAATATTTTGATACATTCGTCCGACAGACATTGTCGGCAAAATTGCATTTCAGTAATCCATCTATCAGTACACTCAAAGGAATATGTCAGTAAAAGAGAGCAGAAAGTCTACTGAAAGAGTAGATTCGATAGATTAGAGATACATTCGTCCGACAGACATTGTCGGCAAAATTGCATTTCAGTAATCCATCTATCAGTACACTCAAAGGAATATGTCAGTAAAAGAGAGCAGAAAGTCTACTGAAAGAGTAGATTTTCTGCTGTTAAAAAAGAGACAGCAGATTTGTATCTGCTGAGATGGTAAACAGCTGTTTGCTATTTTTAGCAATATATATGATACGCATATTGTCCCAAGCTAATATAAAAAAAAATCGAGCTAAACTCGCTTATGAACGCTTATCTATTTTTATATTTTAATTAACAACAACCAATTTTAGCAGACTGCAAACTCTTTAGTAGTGTGAATGGTGATGTAAGACTGCAGAAAACTGCTGTTATGCCAAAAAAAAACAGCTGTAATAGCAGAAAAGTGTCTGCTGATAGGCAGCAGACAATCGCTGCTTTTATTAACAGACTTGTTCTCTAAGTGTATAACTTTTTTAAATAGTTGCTTGAAATTACATACATATCGAGGGCTTATATTGATAAGTGGCTATGAACAAAAACATAACTTTTCAGGAGAGCGAAAAAACTGATTTTCTCCTTAATTTAAAGAGAAATTATAATTCGTTCTTCTACATTTTAATCTAAAAAGGATTACTAATTGGTACGATTAAAAAGTTGTCGAAATTTCTTATTATTCGCGTTTTCACGGCTCATAGCCACTTTTCATCTCACGGAGTGAGCGGCGCGACCGTTGGCGGTCTTTTACATCTCCAGTCTCCTCAAACAGTTTTATGCATCGGTAGACGAACATGCGGCTAATCCCGAGTGGCTGGAACGTTTTGAAAATATCGCTTTTTTTCATTTCACACTTGAAAAGCGCTATTGCAGCGATACAGTTCTCATTATCTGACCACTCCATGATGAAAGTTGAAACAATTTTAAAATCCCGTTACAGACTAACACTATTGAGGTTAGCTTTCAAAATCCTTATGACATTAACGGGGTATGTTCAGTTCTACTATTGAAATGGGTGTGTTCAATGTTGTAACCGTATGTATGTCCCTACTAAGTATAAAGACAATTATATGTGAGGTACAATATCCCAATATTCAAATCAAATATTGATTACAGATCGAAATAAAACCAACGAAGAAATTATAAAATTTAGTAAATTTTTTGGCTTTTTATTATTATTGGTTTATTTATTTTTATTTTTTTTTTACAATAGGCTTAGTGGAGTTTTTAATTTTACACTAACCCCCTTTACTGCACTTTTTTTTGCCATTTTCTTACCTTTCTCTTTGCTAAAACCTGGCGTTAAATGAAACAAACGATTTAAATTAATAATTTAGCATAAAATGATTATTAGTTTTTATTTAATAATCTCTTCTTCCTCTTTTCCTCATTTTGTCTTCTTTATAAATAAACATTTGCTCTTATTATTAATTTCCAAAAAATCCAAAATGAAAAGAGTCAACTTATAAATCTGTTTGTTAAATATTAATAATATTTTCAATAATAATAATAATTGTTATTATTCTCTTCTTTTTCTTCAGAGGGGGGATTTTGGGAATTGGAAGGGATGGGATGAAGGAAAAGGAACGAGTTGTTGACGGGAATTGATTGTGGGGATAATTAACGTGGTGGTATGATTGAGTGGTATTGTTGTAGTTAAATATATAAATACAATTGAATTGTGATTATGGATAATTATACGGATGTATGTACTCGTATGCAACGATTCGAGAGAACAAACAAATATGTCAAGGGCTGGAGTGTCCTCATCCTTGTCTGTGTCTGTGTCGTTGTCATTGTCAACACAAATAATTGATTTACTTTTTTTGTTTGTTTAATATTTCATTTATTATTTCCATGTGACTCGTATGTGGTACGTACGTACGCATGTATGTATGTATGTACTCGTATATAAAAGGAGAAACACAAGGGGCGGGGGTTTCCTTTGACGTCTTTCGTCGTCGCTTTTATAGCGAAATGCTGTTGTTGTTGTCGATGTCCTTTGACTCTCAAAGGAGTTGTAATTATTTTCATTATTATTCTGTGTTTTTTTGTTTTTGTTTGATTACGAAAAGCATGTTTGTAATGATTGATTGATTTTTAATTTAAATACGAGTGTTGGCGCGCTGTGTCTGTCTCACTAGTGGGTGTAACGTTTTTGTTTTCGACGATCTGACAATGTATGTAAATATGAATTTTACAGCTAAAAATACTATATGCTATAATTTCTGGATTTTATTCGACTATTTTTTGGTTTTGTTTTTTTTTTCTCTGGGGGAAAAGGGGCTGCTGCTGGTGGTGGTGATACTCTTATTAAACATTTTTAAGCGATTTATGATTTGTTTTTGTGTTTTTCTTTTTCATACTTTTTCACACGCATACTTTTTGTAATAATTTTTTTGTTTCTTTGTTTGTTTGGTTTTCCATGATTTAAATTTAACGGTGTTTTCAGTTGCAAAGTTTCATTTCCATGACGTTTTGTTATTGCTATAAAATTGCTGCTATCATTTTTGTTTGCGGGGGGAGGGGAGGTGAGAGTTTTTTTTGATAAATGCATTTAATTGTTTGTCTGGTTTTTTGTCATGTGAAGGGTGTTTTGTGTGGGGAAATAATAATATTTAAAACTAAACAGGAACCTTTTTACTTGAAAAGGATTGTGAAATACTGTTGGTTTGTTAGTTATTTTAATTTTTTTTATAAAGAGGCTCGGTTTTTCAATCTTCATGAAGTCATGAGGTTTCAATGTTTAAAAAGTGTTGCCAGTTTTGCCTTTTTCATTCTGTAAAAAGTATTTTTTTGTTTTTATTAAATTTTAAATTATTTTTACACAGCAAATATTTTAGTTCGTCGTAGAGAAGAACTATATCTTCTTTTTTTGAATACATTATTAAAAGTATTAACATACACTAGGGTAGAGGGGATTTGAAAGATAAACAAATGCTGGAGTAAATCAGTAAATCTTTTGCTGGCAGAACC
The DNA here is from genome assembly GCA_947397865.1 of Polietes domitor. Classification (NCBI taxonomy): domain Eukaryota; kingdom Metazoa; phylum Arthropoda; class Insecta; order Diptera; family Muscidae; genus Polietes; species Polietes domitor. The sequence continues at coordinate 202,079,286 of OX377618.1, forward strand.
TATTTCGATGGCAGTAACATTTTTTTTTTGCTGAGAGCACATCTTACCTTGATTTACCCTTATTTTCACAATATCAGGATAACTTAATTTAAGAGCTAAGCGGTAGTTATAGTTTTCAGTTTGTGTAGAGTTTGATAACTATAGTTGTTGGTTAGCTCAAACAAGACATTGTGAAAATGGGGGCTAAGCTATAGGAGTATACTGTCGACCAAATCGGCTATTGTACTAATAACATAATTAAATTAATAACAACTCCCTTTTGCGAACATCTGTTGATGATCGGATATTTATTCCCTTCAAGTTGTTCCCTTTCTGCCCAATTTTACTATCAAAAAGCAGTGACCAACTAAACTTTTTTGTTTAATTTATTTAAAAAATATTCAAATAACCAAATTTATAATTGAATTGGTATCTTCTTTTCTGCGTACCAATTATCCAATAATTTAATTTATTTGTTCACATTTTTACCATAAATTGTGATCGTTTTCAAATAACCACGCCTACTTATTGGACGATGGATTTATCAAATAATGATTTCAGGTTTTGAATGACAGATTGGTAAAATGCAAATGATGACTGCATGTTAAAGTGGCCATGGAAAAAGCTGTATTATTTTGTGATGATATCTGAACATCTGACATAAATAATTATCGCACTAAACTTTGGTTCACGTGGCCCCTTACCTCCAAGGGAGGGAGTGTCTTAAGGTAACGTTTTGAATACTGAATATTTGTAAAACACCTTAAAAGTGCTGAGATCCATTCTGTGAAAAATGTTTTCTATGTTAGTTCATACCAAATGTTTGTACCGCCAATAGTTAATTGATCTGGTCCAACTTTTAATAATACCGATCGGCAAAGGATCACAAACTGACTAGTACGTACATTGTACATTGTCGCCAACTACAATATAAATATATGTATCAAAAGAAATTTTCAAAAAAAAATATTTTGTGTCGACGTTATTGGACTTAGCCTCGATATCCATCATTTTGACTTACACTGGATAATTATTCAGGTTAAGTCAAACATTTTTAATACAAAATTATTTTTTTAAATTTGTTTTCACACACACACACATTGATATTGCTTTTGGCGACAATTTTAAAAAAGAATTTTTTATTTTGAGTGTAATTTTAACATTTTATTTAGATTTTTGTTATCGCAGCTTAGTTATCCAGTCTTAAAGAAAAACAGCCATAATGAATGCTGTTGAAAAGATCCTCGCGATTTGACGCAAGTGGTTTCATGTAGGAATTTAGCTAAATATGAACTCACAGCAAACGGTAGGATATAGGTTCATGTTTTGTTGCACGCCCCATAAAATAGAATTTTCAACTCGTAGTTTTCGCATTCCAAAATATCTGCTCGAGCGCTCCGACTTAGTATTTTTATTTAATTTAATTTTGTTATTGAATTAATTACATTGTCCAACAAATTAAGACTTGTTGATTGGAACAGAAAAGCGACCCTATAATTCTGAAAGGGCATAATGAGTCGATCATTTTTGTAGAATAAACTAATAGACCAGCTGGTCTAAATTTCTTTTTACAGTGGATCAAAGTTTTCATTTTTTGGTCGAATGTGGCAGTCAGAACTATATTTTGGAATTTTATGAGGATCATCTATTTATGGTTCCATTTTGCCCTTTTCGAAAACATCAAAAATGTCCTTTAAAAAAGGTCGTTCAAGGATTAAAAAGTTACACGAAAAAAATTGTCGGAAAAATTCAGTAGGAGTCACGCCTAAATAGCAAAATTACACGCCACCTTAAACAACAAAATTTCTAGGATTAAAATTTGTCTAGGTTTTTTTTTTGGAAGATGGATCTTTTTCGACAAAAATTGTGGGTATTTCTGTAGAACTTGGAAAACAAAAAATACAAATTGGATTTTTTGCAAAATTTTTATTTTCGCGGGATATATGGCTAATATGTTTTGTTTTGTGATTTCGCGATCTATCCAACGGATCCAACTGATTTGTTACATGCGTATTACAAACAAATAGCGCTTGTAACATATATGCAGTCAGCATATATGGCTGCTGCAATTGCATTTATTAAAACTTTCTCTATCTGGGTACTATTCCGTCACAAATATTCGTCATATGATAGAAAGTTAGTAAATATGATAGTTAAGGAATTTTTCAAATTTTTTGACTTTTTTAGAAGCAGCTTTTAGCCTATTTCACTCGTGATTAATTTTTTTTGTAGATTTAGGGTATATCGTGTTATCAAATTGTATCATATCGCATTTTTTGCTTCCCAAGTTATCTGGCTAATATAAGAGTGAAATAGGATAAATGTTGGCTTCCCGTGGAGAGCGTTGTTTAAAATATCACTGAAGACAGATGAAAATCAAATAATCAAATCAAATATATAGATGATTTTTTCGAGATTGAAGGAAAACATTTAATTTAATATTTCTACATTGTATTGGGTACATATTCATTGTATAGCCTATGTATTATATTAAGTCTGAAGAGCATTAACATTCGTAAAAGCTAGTCATGCCATATTTCCCCTGGGAATACTTTTTTATTTAAATTGAAATTTGGATTTTTTTGCAGCCTCCTTACTTAGGTTAAAAGTTATGACAATTTCGAACTTGTCGATTTCCCACACATATTGTTCAAACTTTGCAACCATGTATCTGGAGATAGTAGGATATTCTTTTTTAGCTGGTGCTACAACTTTGATACGTGGCTCAGTTGGTTAGGAGCGGCAAGTGACGTTTTGAATTCAGTAAATAACGCATATTCAATTGAAGAAGAGATGTGTACGCGTATTCCAGCAGCCAATTTAGTTAGTTTCTTCATAAATAAAGTGCAGCAGCCAATCGATATTTGTATGGCTTTAGAAAAGCATAAGCTACGAAAGAGCTTTGCAAACTGCTCATACTGTCTGTACAACCATATCCAGAAAGACTGAGTTATATTTAAACAGTATTTGTTGTGAATTTTTTTTTTTTTTTTTACTGAAAGTTGGCTTAGAAAAGATATCCTTGATTCTGAATTTGTTTGTAGCGACTTTCTGATTTTTAGGAAAGATCGTCTTACTCGTAAAGGTGGGAGGTTTTTATTGATGTTCATAGTTCCATTTCTTCTGCCTTAATTGAGATTTCTACTGATAATGCCATAGAGTTCATATGCGTCCGTTTGAAATTCTCAAGGAGAAATGCATTTACTACATGTTCTTATATCCCTCCAAACTCAGACTCTGAAGTATATATGTGTCATCTTAATATGTTTCAAACGATCTCTGGGATGGCGTCAATGAATGGTTTTATTTTGGCATTACAATATGCCTGAAGTATATTGGACTTATTGTTCTGTCTATGCTTGATGCAATTTAATACAGTCCGAAATGTAAAGATTGCTAGATCTTGTATTTTGTAATATTTATGATCTAACCCTCTCTTGAGTTGTTCCGTTTATAACTCCCGAAGATAGCGATCACCCGACGCTGATGATACTATTTGTGTTGGGCAAGATTAACGAAATAAACATGATATTAGTTTTGGGTTTAAAGGTACTAACTTTCATTCTCTTTGCGACTCATTTTCAGCTATCTATTATTTGGTCTTCGTTTAATGAGGATGTCTCTGGTCTGTAGAGGACAACAGTGAACTCTATGATCTTTACCTAGGCACTGACATAGTAAAAGGAAGTCGAATATCTCGTATAGTGGCTGGTTATGTTTTACGTTTTTATAACTCAAATCCAATAAAAACCAAGTAACGAAAGTCTAAGTCGGAAGGGGGGGGAGTCGACTATATGATACCCACCTCTTTCTTCCCCATTAAAATTGAATTCGGGTAAAAATGATATCGGGAACGATTTTTGTATGGGTACTATATATGTGGTCTCTAGAGCGGCAAAAGTCAAATCGAGAGCGAAATTTGTATGTGAGCTATATCTATATCTCAATCTGAACTGATCTTAATCAGTTTTACCATAGATGTCTCTAGTTGAAATATAAGGTGCAGTGGTGGTTGTGTGGTCTCTCGGATAGGATGATGTCGTCTCATACTCAGGCTTTGTTTGAAGACTTGGACAACATCACTAGCTGGTATAAGAAACGGCAAAATAAAAAGCATTAGTAAATCGCAAAAATTGGTATCACAAAGGACCTCTTATGATCTACATAAGTGAGACGGATGCTTTCTATATGACCGTTCACCGCAATCTAACCTATAAGTGGGAATGATTTTTGAAAATAATCGAAAATATACCACCCACTATTATCATTTCTTCCACGCTATTTTCCAACGCCATTAAAAACAATACAAATTTTTACTGTTTAGCTATTTGAACTTAATTGATTTTTGATATATGGAACTCCGTGTTTTTTCTTTCATGAATTCAGAGTTTCTTTGAGGAATCTAGTGTTTCCTTAAATAACTCAGGTTTTCTTTAAGGAACCAAGGCATTCAGATATAAATGCGCAAGTCTTGAAATTACATCAATTTTACAATTTATTCAAAATGAGAAGCACGTCCATTGTCAACATTCACCTTTTCAGGCTTCTTCTCAAATCTTCGTATACTAGAAAAGATTTCTGTCTAATTTTGGTATCCGTCATTCTAAAATATTCCAAATTTTGTTACTCGACATAGTTCAGAGTAAGTTCTCTCCAATGTGGAGGAGAGTAATCCAAAATTGGTCTGATCAATATTGCACCTCCTCCCTTTTACCTGTTTCAAATGCTCCAGTGCAAGAAAAGATATTTCACTGATTTACTTTTCCAACATTTATTTATTTTTTTCGAATTTATATGAATAAATAATAATGATAATAATAAAGTTTGGGTCATCATGTATAAGGACTTCTACGTATGACTTGAAAGATGCGACAATTTGTATAAACTAAACAGATTTATAAGGGAAATAATTGAAACTAATTAATATTTTTTGCTAAAGCCTTGCAAAACTAAGCTTTTTTAGAACTCTAAACAACTAATTGCAGCTATGATTTATTTTTCACTTTTCTATAATCCCCTACTTCCTTTCGAGTAGAAGATGGAGGGTTTCCACTTCCTGCCTTAGCGAACTGCATTTCCGGCAGCCATCTTCATCTTCTTCTTTGTTCGTTATGCTTTCAATCGTTGATAATCACCAATCAGTACACAACATAAAAAACTTATCACAAAAATGTTTTATGTTTCATTTTCTTTCATTTATTTTGTTGTTGTTGGTTATTTGTTTTCATCTTGGGCGGAATGTCAGTTAGCGCGTTTTAAAAACTTAAAAATGATTATGTTGAGATTGTGTCTTAAATGTAAACAGAATTATTTATTGCTTTAAAATTAAAACTTAGAGGCGAAAATTATTTTTATTTTCAAGTTTTTATTGGTTAAAGAAGAAGCTTCTGTTTTTTGGTTAACGGAAAATTAAAATAGGTTGGCTTTAATCTAATTTTGGGAAATGAGAAAATCACGAAAATTACTTTTAATTTTCCGTATGCCAACAGCATAAGCATGGCAAGCAGGAGCGCGGAAGGTGGCTTTAAAAGCAGTTTTGCCGTTTCGTATCCCTCGTTGTAGCTGGTGCGCATTTAAATATGGTTGGCTTCTCTAATTGCTCTCGTTAAGCCAATTACCCAAAAACTAACGTTAACGCTGCCGGCTGGCTATTCAACCACCCACCGTTGGCGGAAGTTTCCTTACTCGTCCTTTTTATTTAATGAATTTTTAACACGGATTTGTTTGTTGTCCTGCTGCCGAATGTATTTCGATTTTTTTTCGCATGTTTCTGTTTCAGTTTCTTTATTTTCTTGGTTTCTTTTGCTCGCTTATGAATGAAAAACATAAAGTTATAATTTTGTTTTTGGTTTGTTTTGTTTTTAACTATGTTTTTGTTTTCTTCTTTACTTTACTTTCTTTCTTTCTTTTGTTTAGTTTGTTTATGGAGTGAAGCTTTTTTTGTTTTATAATTTCTGTAATTATTATTATTTTTTGTTTGTTATGGGTATTTGTTGTTGTTTTGCTTTTGTTGTTGCTGTTGGGATTTTATTCCATAATTTAAAATACCATAATTTGATCGGCGCTGCCTTCCGCACTGTCCTCGTCGTCGGCCTCCTCATCTTCATCGTCGGACGTTAGAGATGAGGCATTATTTACCACTGATTCTGTAACGAAACGAAAGAAAAGTTAAAAATGACATTAAAGCACATCAAAACAAATTATATACAAAGGACATTGTAAAGATATAATGTCACAGGTCAAACAATATTAAATTCATTTTAAACAAGTACTGAATTTGATGGTCTTATTTTCTAATATCGACTGATTCTTAGCATAAACGAAATTGTCAACATTTTCACCTTTAAAATTAATTTTTAAAATTAAAAATATATATTTTATATTCTAAAAATAGAAATTTGAAAGGTTTTTCGATTTTCCAAAGTTAGTTTCGTTACAGTATATCTCAATATGCCTGTAGAGCAAGCGATTCCCTCATCTTTTTATAGGGTCCGCCAAATAACTTTTTTTATAAAGGGTGTTTTTTATTGAGGTATAGAACTTCGAATTGAAATCAAACACAAGAAAATCGTTTTAATGTCCATCAATTTGGCTTTATTGGAAGGATAATTTTATGCCATTAATGTTTAAATATGATTTCGGGCATGTGGCCGCCGCGGCTGGCTCGAATATAGCCAATTCTACAGGTCCAATTTTCAACCACTCTAATTGCTGTGCACGGTGGCGAATCGATTCATTCGGGTCCTCTTCAACACTTTGCTCTACAGCGGCAATTGTTTCTTCGGTGCGCACTGTTCGACGTCTCTGCGGATGCGTATTATCACATAGAGTAAAAGTAGTGCGAAAACGATCCATTGTTAACCGAATTAATTGCTCTGATGGACGATTATGTCGACCATAAAATGGACGGAGCTTGCGGTGAACTTCGCGAACTGAACCATTACTTTCGAAATAAATTTGCACGATTTGCAAGCGTTGTTCTTTTGTCAACCTGTTCATGATGAAATGGCAAACCAAACTAAATATTAATCACTTGACAGCTGACAAAATGGCCGCCAGTTAAAAAAGTGATGCCAACTTAAAGTTCTATACCCCAATAAAAAACCACACTTTATATACAAGAACATTAAAGTTGTCTCAGCGTCACTATCAGCGTCTAATTCATGAATCAAATACTCTTTTACTTTTCTCTTAAAAACCGAATTATGTTTGCTTTTTTTGAAAATGCTATAAAAAAACTACTGAATATTTTCTCAAATTTATTTTTATTTGAAAAAGTTAATAATGGAAAATAATTTCATTCAAATGGCTGCCTCGGGCACCCCACAAATAATAGTCCAACGGTTGAATAGTTGAAAAAAATACGTTAGATGGCGGACCCTATATATAAAAATGAATCTGTGTTTGTAAGTTTGTTTGTTTGTTCTTTATAGCAGCCTAAACTACTGAACCGATCTTCTTGAAAGTATATTCATGCTGAACCGGTGGTGAAAATAGCTTATACAAATTTTTGATATTGTCAGTGGGCGTGGCACCTCCCACACAAATTGGGGATTTATTCGTTTTTTATAAATTAGCATATTCGGAATACTGTTGCAGCTAGAGTCTTGAATTTTTGTGGACGTTCTGCAGAGTTGATGCAAAAAGGGGCGGTAGCATAAACGTGTGCAGTTCTGCCAAACGAAGTTAAAACCTATTATTGAATGTTGTCAGTTCTATGTTATCTAGAGTGCAGTAATTTTGTGTAAGTGCATCTAGCATCAATGTGCGTAGGTGTGCCAAAAATGGGCGGTATAGGAAAAGTGGGCGTGGCATCTCCCACACGAAGTTAAAACCCAATTTCGAATATATTCCGTTCTATGACAGATACAATATTGAAAGTTTGTCTGAATGCATCCAGCATCATTGTCCGTAGCTGTGCCAAGAATTGGGTGGTATTGGAAAAGTGGGCGTGGCACCTCCCATACGAAGTTAAAAGCTATTATCGAATATTGTCAGTTCTATGACACCTAGAGGTGCTGTAATTTTGTGTAAGTGCATCTAGCATCAATGTTCGTAGTTGTGCCAAAAATGGGCGGTATTGGAAAAATGGGCGTGGCACCTCCCATACGAAGTTAAAAGCTATTATTGAATATTGTCAGTTCTATGACACCTAGAGATGCTGTAATTTTGTGTAAGTGCATCTAGCATCAATGTTCGTAGTTGTGCCAAAAATGGGCGTTAATGGAAAAATGGGCGTGGCACTTCCCATACGAAGTTAAAACCCATTTTCGAATATATTCCGTTCTATGACAGATAAAATACTGAAATTTTGTCTGAGTGCATCCAGCATCAATGTCTGTAGCTGTGCCGAAAATGGGCGGTAATTGAAAAGTGGGCGTGGCACCTAACATACGAAGTTAAAACATATTATCGAATATGGTCAGTTCTATGACAAATAGGGTGCTGAAATTTTGTGTGAGTTGATCCAGTGTAAACAGTTGTGCAAAGATGGGCGGAAAGTGGGCGAGACCCTTCCCATATGAAATTAAAACCGGTTTTAGAGTTCAATTCTGTTTTTGAGTATATTCGACACCGAGATTCCTATATTGTTGTGTGAGTTAATTTAGTTGTAACATGCTTAGACAATATACAAATGGGCGGGATTTGAAAGATGGGACATTTTTGATTTGAATTTTGAAATTACACGTTTTCTGTGGACTTTCGTAGCACAATAGTAAAGTAGAAATATTCATTCGTCAACAGCCGACTTAGTCAAGAAAGCGGAAATTATATTAATTTTTTAGTTTTTGTGTTGTTTGATTAGTGAACAATTTGATTGATTTTCTCTGTGTTTTGAATGTAATTTAATGTCACTTCTTCCTACGAATGATGTTTTTTGTTTAGATAATGGAAAGGAGGAGAATCACACTTAACAAAAAATCAATTTGATTTTTGACACTTCTTCCATTATTCGCCGTAAACTAACCTTCACCAAGGAACCTATCCATTTCTTTAGTATCTCAGGCAAGTGCCTTCATTATAATTGGTACATATATCACCGATCAGGAGAAAAATCAATATGTAAGCAGATTTTAATTTTACCGTTTGTTTTTTTAGTGAAGCGGTGAAATTGTTTGTAAGAAGTTTTTTTGAATCTTATTAAGGGCCGGTAATATCAAACAAAATAAACTCTAGAGAGTACTAAAAGCTAAACCATCGTCCATAATCGATAAATCTTCTACCAGTTTTCATACACACAACTCTAAACCACAACCGTTCGTAAAACATCAACTACAATAATAAAATACAGATAGACAAAGAGCGATCCCCAAAATCTCAATCCCAATGATCTCTCTCTATGTGTATCCAACTAAGCATTTACATTGATGGATTTAATTCAAATAAATTTATACACCTTCCCCTGTTCTTCAAATACTGTGAAATCGAAATCGATGCTGTAGTTTTCGATTTCATTTTCCCCATCAAAACTTTTTTTTATATATATAGAATATTGTTATATTATTGCCAATTTTAATTTTACCTACGATGGGGAAGTACTACAAGGTGTGTGGCAAAAGAATATATATTTTTTATATTTAATCTGATTAGAAAAATATTTAGAAATTTCAATTTGCAAGTGATTCAGGGTATCAATTTAAAAGTCATATCGATTCTATTTTAACAAAAGGTTTGACCCATTTCAATAATCTATATAGAATATCTGATATCCACTTTGAGCCATACAGACACGCGACAAAAAGGATTTTTCGAATTTTTTAATTATAAGGGGCGTAAGAGACAAAGTCGTGAACTTCGGTATATCTGTGGTCACAACCCTTAACAGCCTAACTCGAGTTAGGACACAATTGAGTTATTAGCACCATCGTATTCAGCGTATCTAAATTTATTTGCTCTAAATTTTTCATGTTTGTATCTCTTCTAGGAAGGCAATTAATCCTAAAAAACCTAATAGCTTAAGTTATTTTTCTAAATTACTGTTTTGGCATAACTGCCTAAGTTAATTTAGGATTACAACAAATATAAACATTATTTTTTCATCTTTGCCTAAATCAACTTAAGTCGTTAATCCAAAAAAAAAAAAACAAAGAAACAATTTTATTTTCCTAACTTGAGTTAAGCTCTTATTCCGAATTAGAATAATAATTTATGTCAATTTAGGCGCACTTAAAGTTTTTTATTTAATCTGGAATAATAGCCTAACTCAACTTGAACTTTTTGACTTTCTTTCGTTCAACAATTCATAACAGCCTAAGTGTCTTTTTCGATAATATCTTTTGACTGCGAGAATAAACAACTATTTTTTGTTAACAACTAAGTAAAGAAATTCGTTTCCTTGGAATCTGTAGCAAAGTTTTCCAAAAAACACCTTCTCCTGATTTTCAGTGAAGATTCCAAACTTTAAACTCCTGTACTGAAAATATTGCAAAACAGACTTAGGCTGTTATGGGTTGTGACCACAGATATACATTCCTCTGACGACGCACAGTGGTTCAAAATCAAAATCCATCGGCCAAAATTCAATAACTATTGTTCTAGTAGACATTTTTGAGTTCTGTAAAAAATCAAAATTAGACAAGGACCCAAGGATTATTTTGAGATATTAAAATTAAAAATCGGGAGTCGCATATATTTTAGAAATCGGCCCAAAGTTGACTACTTTTTGTATTTTTCGATTTTAATGAGCATTAAAATTTTTATTTTTTTGTGTTTATATTTTTTAACATATTTTTACGTATTTGTTCATAATTCGAAGAAAAAATTTTATTTTTTTTTTTGTATTACAGATTTTTACGTTTTTTAGATTATGAAAATTGAAAAAAAAAAAATAAATTCTTTTTATGACTTTATCGTACTGTTTCTCACACATTTTAAGAGATTTTGCACTGATTAGCTTTATTATGACGCAAAAACTATATTTGTGCCAAATATAGTTTCTTTGTTATGTATATTGTAAAAAATATCCTTTTTGAGCAAATGTTTGACTTTGGACCAACACAACTTTTTTCATTCAAAAGCCTTTAACGAAATGTATACATATGTGGAAGGGTTTCCCGCTTTTGTAGGGTAACTTTAGCCTGCTCGAAATTGCGTCCTTGGAAGATAGGATACATTTAGCGCAAAAAAAAAACCGATTTTTTAGTTCAATGCAAAATCTCTTAAAATGTGTGAGATACAGTTCGACAAAGTCATAAAAGGAAATTACGTTTTTCAATTTTCAAAATCGGAAAAACATGAAAATCTGTAATACAAAAAAAAATATTTTTTTCTTCGCATTATGAACAAATACGTAAAAATATGTTAAAAACATAAACACAAAAAAATAAAAATTTTAATTTTTTTTTAAATCGAAAAATACGAAAAGTAGTCAACTTTGGGCCGATTTCTAAAATATATCCGTTTTCCCGATTTTTAATGTTAATATCTCAATTTTGATTTTTTACAGAACTGTCTAGTAGAACAAAAGTTATTGAATTTTGGCCGATGGATTTTGATTCTGAACCACTGTGCGACGTAGACTCGCAACATAAATGGATTTGTCGAATTTTTTTTCTTTTAAGGGGTGAGCGGCACCAAAAGGGATAAAAATAGTATCAACTAAAGTATTACAGCTAGAATCGTAAAATTCGCTATATACATTCCTCCGACCACGTAGAAGCGCAACATAAATGGATTTTTCGAAAGGGAAGAGGTGCAAAATATTTAACTACGTAGAACGCAGCATAAATAGATTTTTTTAAATTTTTACTTTATAAAGGGATAAACGAGGCACCAAATAAAGTACCATTCTTGATGCGCAGAGTGAAAGTGATTTTTAACAAGTATGGAAAGGGTAAGCCAGACGGGGCCGGCTATATGATACCCTACTACGTATATACCTGCGTATATACGTAGTTTTGATTACTAAACCCAGGTGTTTTATCGGGGCGATAAATTTTACAGTCAAATCTAGAAGCAAAATCTTTTGTCAAATTTAAAGAATATGGCAAAAATTGATGAAAATCTTTAGCATTATGTTATATACAAACAAAATCCTATCTCGTTGTATCTGTGCCTAGGAAAGAATATAACGACTATTTTCATGGAGATTGGCTGTAATAAGTTGAATATAGAGCGTTATGTAAACAAATCTGAAACTGAAAATGAGCGGTGGCAATTTCTTTGTGTAATGCTCCACTTTTGCTGTAAGCGTTCATAACTGAAATATAACGTGATGTAGAAAACACGTCTAAAATCGGGATCCATGGTCCACTTCAACAGTAAGTGTTCCTATGTGAAATAATCCATTATCTGGCAAATTTGATCCAGATCTGATGCGTTAATATTGAAAATTTGTGGGACATTTTGAAAACATTTACCCATATGGTACAATTCCGGTATTCGAATTTAAGATTCGATGACAAATGCAGATTTTACAGCGGTAATAGGATAAATCGGAACACTTGGGGGTTGTACCATAACATGTGCCTATATAGTTCCCTTTAGACATTCTTAGTGAGAATGAGCCATGATCTGCAAAATTTGATGAAGATCCGATGTAAGATATAGGATCTGAAGCGGTAATAGTTGAAAATTCTGGTCCATTTGTACGGGGGTTATATCAAAATATGGGTCCATATATGACTATGAATGCCATAGTAGGTATTCCTAGTTGAAATAGAACATGATCTGCAAAATTTGACCAACTTCTGATGTAAAATGTTGGGTTCTAGAGTGGTAATAGTAAACAAGTAAAGGCTAAAGTCGGGCGGGGCCGACTATACGATACACTCCACTTTCTATCCAAATACAATTCAATTCGGTAAAAAATTGAAAACGGGAAGGATTTTTGTATGCTTCCTAATCATAGGCTAATATGACCTGACCCAATTTATCAAATAGAGAAGAATATTTGTATCGGAGCTATATCCAAACATGGAATGATGTGACCCACTTACACTATAGGTTCTTCCAATTCAAGTATAACGTGTTATGCTCAATTTAAAGAAATTCTCTGAAAACACGTGGTTTCTGGGGCTGAAAAAGTAAAGCCAGGAGCGAAATTTCTATGGGAGCTATATATAAATCTAAACCGATCTGACTCATTTTCACCATGGGTTTTCTAGTTGAAACATAAGATAGTTTGCCAAATTTGAAGAACATCTGATAAAATATGTGGTTTCTAGAGCGGAAGAAGTCAAATTGGGAGCGAAATTTGTATGTGAGTTATATATAAATCTGAACCGATCTGACCTATTTTCACCACAGGTGTTCATAGTTTAAATATAAGCTGATTTGCCAAATATGAAAACAATCTGATAAAATACGTGGTTTCTATAGTGGACAAAGTCAAATTGGGAGCGAAATTTGTATGGGAGCTATATATAAATCTGAACCGATCTGACTCATTTTCACCATGGTTGTTTCTAGTTGAAACATAAGATAGTTTGCCAAATTTGAAGAACATCTGATAAAATAAGGGCGCTACATTAAAAAGTAGGTATGCTAAGTTAAAATATAACATGATCTGCAAAATGTTATCAAGATCCAATGTAAGATGTGGGTTTTAGAGCAATACTAGTGTAAACGGGGGGCCCATTTGTATGGTGACTATACCAAAACATGTTCCTATTTAGCCGGCTTTCAAAGTAGGTGTTTCTAATCTAACTGTAATATGGTATGGGAAATTTGATCAAGATCTGATGAGAAATATGCGTTTTACAGCAGAAATAATGTATATCGGAGGTACATTTGTATGGGGCCTATATCAAAACGTGGACCCTTGCAGTCCACTTTTACGTTAAAATATAACATGACCCTGAATATTTTATCAATATCCAATGTAAAATGTGTATTCTAGAGTAGTAGTAGGGTAAATCGGAGGAATATTTGTATGGAGGCTATATCTAAATCTGAACCGATTTCCTCCAAATTCAATACGATCATCCTTGGGCTAAAAACTAATACTTCTGCCAAATTCCATGGTAGTGTGACAACAATTGCGACCTCTAGAGTGCGAACAAGCTTAGATGGACAGCAGACGGACAGACAGACATTGTTAAATCGATGCAGCTGATATCTATAGTGATTTTTTCAAATGTGTAATTTCTGAGTAAGAGGAACAAAAACATATAAAACTCCCGGCTGCATTTGGAAACATGAGATCGTTTTGCGGAAACTGGGTTTCTACCCATGATAAAAATAATGCGCGCGAATAGAGTACAGCTGGAATAGTCGAATTCGGCTTAGTATATGAGCTGTGTAAAAAGAGGTTTCAAAATTACTATTTTAGATTTACCTACAGCCATCAAAAGAAAAATGAATAAATACTATCCAAAAACAGTGATTCAAAGATTATACTCATGGACGTCTCTACGAAGAGATAGCTTCGTTAATGATAAAAGCGTTTTCAGATTTTAATGAAACTAATATCAATGAAAAGTAGTATTTCCAAGCATAGCAAGGACTACATAATAAGAGAAAATTAATGGCACCTTCTTTAAAAATTATGGAATTTATTAACACAATGCGAACTTCATGATTCAACGTTTTTGCTTCTCCTGTGGGTTTGGTCATTTTGCATTTCAGGTGACGATATATTTAATGGGAAATCCTACCTTTTCTTTTTACTTCTATATATTTTTGTGTGTGTGAATCGAAAGAAGCTCATGGCGACAAAAAATACTTTCTGACTCAATAACATTCTATTCGGAAAATGTTCACCAAACATATGGCATTCTATAATGGTTTGGCATTCTATATAAAAGTGCGAAACACTTTTTTAATTGTACATAGTTTCTGTCCCTTTGCTATTAAAGCTAACCCAATAGCGAAGGATGACTTAAATGGGAGTTGTTAGATGAGATAAAACACATGTCCAAGTTACACGCACTCATACAAAGCTCGTATAGATGTAGAACATCCTCAATCACTGTTGTATGTAGTAGTTACATCAACATATGTATTTACTGTGTGCATACATTAGACTGGATCACGAAAATAATTGCAGCGACTAATAATTCAAAATTAAACCAAAAAATAATTAATAATTAATATTTTACAAAAAACCCATGATTTTGACTATCAACAAAGAAATCATTTTCACGGCTGATTGTGGGAGACAATTTAGCGGGAAATCTTTCATTTTTGACCTTTTTAAAGGGTTACTTTAAAAGATTCTTCACTGTCAACTATCACTATCACGATATGACTTTTCTTATCAACAACAATTACCGATTTTTTGGGGGAATAAGATAAATCAAATAATAATTTCTTGTGACCCATCTTAAGGTGCTCGGACAAATAGACAAATTTCTGACATGTGTATGTGTGTAAGAATGTTAGAATGTTTGAATGCATGTGCGTAATTGCAACATCTGTATTTAATACACATTTAATTTGTTATAAGCTTTGATTGTGAGTGTGTTGTCTGTTGTGCGAGTGCCAACGAACTGGACATGACTCTGCTCATCCAATGAACATATGTAGCCAGTGCAACTAAAGTACTGTGGAATAAAACGAACTTAAACAAATAGTAATAGTAATGATTAGGGCTCCAACCTAAATTCGCAGGACTACCTCTGTGGGCTTAGTGCAAATTCTTAGTGCATCGGCAGTCCGCGCTGACCCACAGTGCAACGAAGTATCATGAACATGACTCAAATACGTTAACATGTAGTAACATCAGTTGGGACACTGAAGACATTTACGGATTCTAATAAATATATACATAGACATGTATGTATAT